>OZ026529.1:62745716-63230716 GCA_964019695.1 Loripinus fragilis
TGGGTAGGTAGGCCCAGGTGTCCTGCCCACTGCCTAGTAGGTGTACCCCCGTCGGGTTGGGCTTTTAGGGCTTAAAAATGGCGATGTAGTGGGGCAGGGTAGAGAGTAATGGGGATGCTATAGAGGGATATAGGCAAAGTTCAGATGCGCAGCCTGGGAATTTTCGAGCATACAGGGTGTGGTGAGCCCCATGGGTAGGTAGGCCCGGGTGTCCTGCCCACTGCCTAGTAGGTGTACCCCCGTCGGGTTGGGCTTTAAGGGCTTAGAAATGGCGATGTAGTGGGGTAGGGTAGATGCTATAGGGGATATATGTGAAGTTCCGGTGCGCAGCCTTGGAATTTTCGAGCATACAGGGTGTGGTGAGCCCCATGGGTAGGTAGGTCCGGGTGTCCTGTCCACTGCCTAGTAGGTGTACCCCCGTCGGGTAAATGGCGATGTACTAATGTCACTTGTTCGAATCTGAATTCTTAGTTAAATTACTTAATGCAGCTTTTTTGCATAAATGTCTATAGAACTGTCTAAGACCATATTTCTTAGTAGAACTGTCTAATGCAATAGCTGTTATATGAATTGATAGTCAAGTTATCTAAGACCATTTGTAGATATACACATTAATAGTGGGACTTACTAAAGCCACTCGTTGGCATCAGAATTCTTAGTATGATTGTTTAACGCATCTAGATTGCATAAATTACCATAGTATAGTTGTCTAAGTAAGAAAGACAGCATGGATCAGGAATCGATACAGTCAAGTACCACACCTGTCCCAGGAAACCAAATGGGAAGGTAACAAAATCACAATAAACATCACAAACAAGAGCCAATAGGTCAGCCATTTCCCTACAGGTGACCACAAGGCAGCAATGAACAGATGCAAAAGCATGACAAACACGAGACATAAATAACACAAATAATCCACAAAAGAAGTATCACCTTGGAACGGTCAACAAAAAAAAAATACTGGAGGGCTTTAACTAGTTTCACGGTGCGCTAACCTCACCCTTAGTTCAGGTGTGGATCTAGACACGTAGATGTTTAGTGTGCATGGAAAACCCATAACGTATCCATGCATCATTTCCTAGAACATATAAATCAAGATATAAAAAGGAGATGAAGCAAAAACAAGGACTCCACGGTATATAAACCTGAATACCGGTGCAGAAGAAATCCAACAGGTGGTACTGTTAAAAGCCAAAGCATCAGGTCCCTACCATCTCATCAATACATAAGTCTTTAAGTCTGAACCGTCATAGAGTCTTAAGTCCTACCCATTGTGCAATTAAAGAGGAAAGCAAACTTGCCAACCATGATTGGGTTGACCACCAAGCATGCCGTCTGTTGCAATACATTAATGTTATGGTCAATCTTTTTATTATGGGAAACTATTTTAATAAACTGCGCTGAAAAATTATGAGAGCCACCAATCCTCTTCAATTTATACACCAAGTCACAAAGGATTCATGTTCAGAAAGTCCTTGACGCAAGAGAGATTTAAGTCCAGCTTGGAATTTAGATATCAAATCAAAATCGTCTATAAAATATTTTGCGAAGTTTATGATACCAATAGCCTTGTTTACGAAATTTCTGAGTTAACAATTTATTGCGATTGTAGAAGTAAGGAACAAGGTTGTTGGTACATGGTTCATATTTCTTAGTAGAATTGTCTAATGCAAATTGCTGTTATATGATTTCATAGTAGAGTTGTCTAGGGCCATTTGTAGTCATAGGAATTTATAGAAGAGCTTACTAATGGCACTTGTAGGCATCAGACTTCTTAGTAAAAACGCCAAATACAGCTTTTGTGCATATATTTCAATAATAGAGTTGTCTTAGACCGCTTGTAGGTATCATTAGGTTTTGACATATAAATTCATAGAAGAGCTTACTAATGCCACGTGTACGCATCAGAATTAAAAGTGGAACTGTTTAATGCAGCTAGTATGCATACATTTTCATAGAAGAGTTGTCTTAGACCTTTTGCTGGTAACATATTTCTTATTCTAACACTCCTCGCCTATGGAGCCAATGCTAAAAAAGTGTGATATATCAAACAATAATTCACAGTTTTGAAATCGTGAGGAAAGTCCGTGCTAGCTAACGTCATTTGTTTATGGAAAATTACGTCATTCATAACGTTAGATGGTGTAGCGTCGTTTTTACGCTTAAAATACGTTACAAATGTATGTAAATGTATGTGACGTAGTCTAAGTATTGGCAGGAGTTCTTCAGTGCAATGGCAGAAAGATGGAAGAAGCTGAAGACTTCAAATGTGTTTTCGTCGTTCATTTTGTGTTAGAATCGGAATAGATCAGCTCTAATGTGTGAATCGTTGAGTAATAATTCCCTGTTTGTCCGTCAGTTGTACAAAGATAAATCACTCGTGCTGCGAGCTCGTGATTTGATCTTCTTTACAACTGACCTCCAAACAGTGAATTATTTTACAACAATGCACTGCTAGAGCTGATCTATTACTTAAGTAGAATAGTCTAATGCAAATAGTTGTTATAAGAATTGATAGTAGAGTTCTCTAAGGCCATTTGTAGACATCAAAAAGCATGGCATATCTAAATAATGCCACTGCTTGGTATCATAATTCTTATAATAATTGTTTAATGCAGCTAGTTTGCAAAAATACATATCAGCAGGTATCTAAGACCACTTGCTGGTATCATATTTCTTAGTAGATATGTCTCATGCAAATATTGGTTATAAGAATTGATAGTCAAGTTGTCTAAGGCCATTTGTAGACATCCAATTCATAGTAGAGCCTACTAATGCAACACGTACCCATCAGAATTATTAATGGAACTGTTTAATGCAGTTAGTATGCATACAGTTCCATAGTAGAGTTGTCTTAGACCACTTGTTGGTATCATATATCTTAGTAGAATCGACTAATGCAAATAGTTGTTATAAAAATTGATAGTGGAGTTGTCTAAGAAGACATCCATATTCCTAGTATAGCTTACTGATGCCACTTTTAGGCATCACACTCTTAGAAGAAGTGGTCAATATAGCTAGTGTGAATGAATGTCCATAGTAGAGTTATCTAAGACTAATTGTAGGTATTATATTTCTTAGTAGAGTAGTCTTATGCAAAAAACTGTTATAAGAATTGATAGAGTTGACAAATACCATTTGTAGTATACAATTTTATAGTAGAGCTCACTAAAATCACTTGTAGGCATTGGAATTCTGATTACAAGGGTTTAATGCAGTAAGTTTTCATAACTTTCTATAGAACAGTTGTCTAAACCACGTGTAAGTATCAAATTTCTTAGTAGAATAGTCTGATGCCAATAGCTGTTTTAACAATTCATAGTGGAGTTGTCTAAGGCTATTTGTAGACATACAAATTAGTAAAAGAACTTACTAATGTCACTTGTGGGCATCAGAATTCTTAGTAGAATTGGTTGATGCAGATTGTTTGCATAAATGCCCATAGTAGATTTGTCTATGAACAATTGTTGGTATCATATTTCTAAGCAGAATTGTCTAATGCAAAAATATGCTATATGAATAGATAGTGGATTTTTTTCAGGACGTTTGTAGACATATAAAGTCAAAGTAGAGCTTACTAATGTCAGTTGTTGGAATCAGATTTCTTTGAAGAATTGTTTAATGCAAATAGTTATTTTAAGAATTCATAGTGGAGTTGTCTAAAACCATTTGCAGACATACAACATAATAATAGAACTTGTTAATGCCACTTGTGGGCCTCAGAATAATTATCAGTAGAAATGTTGAATGCAGCTAGTTTCCATAATTGTCCATAGTAGTGTTGTTTAAGATGAATTGTTGGTATCATATTTCTTAGTAGTATTATCTAATGCAAATAGCTGTCATAAAGATTGATAGCGGATATGTCTAAGGACATATGTAGACATCAAAAAGCATATTCGAGCTTATTAATGCCACCTGTTGGCATCAAAATTCTTCGAAAAATGTTTAATGCAGCTAGTTTGCAGAAAATGTCATAGTAGAGTTACCGAAGAGTACTTGTTGGTATCACATTTCTAAAAAGAATTGGCTAATGATAATATCTGTTAAAGGAATTGAAAGTGGGGTTGTCTAGGGTCATTTGTAGATATACAAAATTTTAGTAGAACTTAATAATGCCACCTGTAGGCATCTGAATTCTTAGTAAAATTGTTTCATGCAGCTAGCTTGCATAAACGTTCAAAGTAGAGTTGTCTAAGGTCACTTGCAGGTACATGTATCTTATTTCTAAGTAGAAATGTATAATGCAAATAGCTGTTGTAAGAGTTGATAGTGGAGTTGTCTAAGACCATTTGTAGACATCCATATTCATAGTAGAGCTTATGAATGCCTTTGACTGCATCCAGATTATGACTAAAAGTGTTTAATGCAGCTAGTTTTCATAAATATCTATAGTAGAGTTGTCTAAGACCACTTGAAGGTATCAAATTTCTTAGTAGAAATGTCTAATGCAAATAGTTGTGTTAAGAATTCATCGTGGAGTTGTCTAAAGCCATTTGTATGGATACATATTAATAGTAGAACTAGCTAATGTCACTTGTGGGCATTAGAATTCTTAGTAGAATTGTTTAATGCAGCTTGTTTGCATAAATGTCTATAGTAGAGTTGCCTAAGAACAATTGTTAGTATCATATTTCTAAGCAGAAGTGTCTAATGCAAGAAATAAGCTATATGATTTGATAGTGGAGTTTACTAAGGACGTTTGTAGACATATAAATTCATAGAAGAACTTACTAATGCCATTTGGTGACGTCACAATTCTTAGCAGAATTTTTAATGCAAATAGCTGTTTTAAGAATTTATAGTGGAGTTGTCTTAAGCAATTTGTAGACATACACATTAATAATAGAACTTACTAAAGTCACTTGTAGGCATCAAAATTAATAGTTGAAACGTTTAATGCAGCTAGTTCACATAATTGTTCATAGTTGAGTTGTCTAAGATGACTTGTTGGTATCATATTTCTTAGTAGAATTGTCCAATGCAATAGCTGTTATAAGATTTGATAGTGGAGATGTCTGAGGACATATGTAGACATCCAATAGCATATTCGAGCTTACTAATGCCACCTGTTGGCATCAGAATTCTTAGAAGAATTATTTAATGCAGCTAGTTTGCAGAAAATGTCATAGTAGAGTTATCTAAGTCTACTTGTTGATATCATATTTCTTAGTATTATTGTCTAATTCTAATATATGTTATAGGCGTTGATATTGTGGATGTCTAGGGCCATTTGTAGATATACAAATTTATAGTAGAGCTTACTAATGTCACCTTTAGGCATTATAATTCTTAGTAGAATTGCTAAATGTAGCTAGTTAACAACAAAATCCATAGTGGAGTTGTCTAAGACCACTTCTAGGTATCAAATTTCTTAGTAGATTTGTCTAATGCAAATAGCTGTTATAAGATTTGATAGTGGAGATGTCTAAGGTCATATGTAGACATCAAATATCATATTAGAGCTTACTAATGCCACAGGTTGGCATCAGAATATCTAGAAGAATTGTTTAATGCAGCTAGTTTGCATAACTTGCCCTAGTAGAGTTATCTACGACTACTTGTTGGTATCATATTTCTTAGTAGAATTGTCTAATGCTAATAGCTGCTTTAGAAATCGATAGTGGGGTTGTCTAGGACCATTTATAGTTATACAAATTTATAGTAGAACCTACCAATGCCACCTGTAGGCATCTGAATTCTAAGTAAAATTGTTTCACGCAGCTAGTTTGCAGAAACGTCCAAAGTAGAGTTGTCTTAGACCACTTGTAGGTCATAGTAGAGCTTACTTTTACCCCTTGTTGGAATCAATAATTATTAGTAGAATCGTTTGTTGCAGCTAGTTAACATAAATGTCCATAGTAGAGTTGGCTAAGGCGACTTGTTGGTATTATATTTCTTAGTAGAATTGTCGATTGCAAATAGCTTTTATAAGATTTGATAGTGGAGATGTCTAATGCCATATGAAGACATCAAATATCATATTAGATCTTACAAATACCACCCGTTGGCATTAGAATTCTTAGAAGTATTATTTAATGAAGTGAGTTTGTAGAAATTGCCAGAGTAGAGCTATCTAGGACTACTTGTTGGTATCATATTTCTTAGAAGAATTGTCTAATGCTTATACCCGTTAAAGGAATTGATAGTGGGGTTGTCTAGGGCCATTTGTAGATATACAAATTTATAGTAGAGCTTACTAATGCCACCTGTAGGCATCTGGATTCTAAGCTTAATTGTTTCATGCAGCTAGTTTGAATAAACGTCTAAAGTAGAGTTGTCTAAGACCAATTGTTGGTATCATATTTCTTAACAGAATTGTCTAATTCAAAATATGATATATGAATTGATAGTGGAGTTTTCCAAGGAAGTTTGTAGACATATAAATTCATAATAGAGCTTACTATAGACACTTTTAGGCATCCGAATTATTAGCAGAATTGTTTAATGCAGCTAGTTTGCAGAAATATTCACAGTACAGTTTTCTAAGATGACTTGTTGGTATCAGAATTATCAGTTGAATTATCTAATGCAAATAGCTGTTATCAGAATGGAAAGTGGAGATGTCTAAGGCCATCTGTAGACATCAAATGTCATATTTGAGCTTACTAATGCCACCGGTTGGCATCAGAATATCTAGAACATTTTTTTAATGCAGCTAGTTTGCATAAATTGCCCTGGTAGATTTAGCTACGACTATTTGTTGGTATCATATTTCTTAGTAGAATCACCTAATGCTAATATCTGTTATAGAAATTGCTGTTATACGAATTGACAGTCTACAGCTGTCTAAGACAATTTGTAGACATCGAAAGGGATAGCTGTACTTATTTTTGCCACTTGTAGGCATCATCATTCTTAGAAAATTTGTTAAATAAGGCAAGGATGCATAAATTCCCATGATACCATTGTTTAAGACCACTTGTAGGTATCATATTTCTTATAAGAATTGTATAATACAAATAGCTGTTAAAAAAGTAATAGTAGAGTTGTCTAAGGCTATTTGTAGACATCAAAATTCATGATAATGCCACGTGTATGCATCAGAATGATTAGTAGAATTTTATGCAAGCAGCTAGTTGGCAAACTATTCCATAGTAGAGTTGTCTTATTGGTATCATATTTCTTTGTATAATTGTCTAACACAAAAAGGTGGTATTCGAATAATTGATAGTAGAGTTATTTAAGAGTTGCTCAAGACCATTTGTAGACGTCAAAATTGAACGTAGAGCCTACTAATGCAATTTGTAGGCATCAGAATTCTTAGTAGAATCGCTTAATGAAGCAAGTTTGCATTCATTCCCATAGTACCGTTGTCTAAGACCACTTGTAGGTATCATATATCTTAGTAGAATTATCGAATGCAAATAGATGTTATACGACTTGATAGTAGTGTTGCCTAAGACCATGTGTAGGGGCATCGAAATTTATAGTACATAGAGCTTAATAATGCCACTTGTAGGCATCAGCATTCATCGTAGAATTAATTAATGAAGCAAGTATGCATACATTTCCATGACACCGTTGTCTAAGACCACTTGCAGGTAAGATATTTCTTAGTAGAATTGTCTAAATAACTGTTATACAATTGTCAAATAACTGTTATACAAGTTGATAGTAGAGTTGTCTAAGACTATTTATAGGGGCATCGAAATTCATAGTACTTAGAGCTTATTTACACTACTTGTAGGCATCAGCATTCATGGTAGAATTGATAAATGTAGAAAGTAAGCATACATTGCCATGGTACCGCTGTCTAAGACCACTTGCAGGTATCATATTTCTTAGAATCGTCTTATACAAATAAGTGTTATAAGAATTGATAGTAGAATTGTCAAAGCCAGAGCTAATTTATGCAGCTAGTTTGCAAAATAGTCCATAGTAGAGAAGTCTTAGACAACTTGTAGGTATCATATTTCTATGTTGATTTGTTAATGCAAAAAGTTGTCATACGAATTGATAGTAGATTTGTCTAATACAATTTGTAGACGTACACATTAAAAGTAGATCTTACAACTGCCACTTGTAGGCATCATAATTCTTAGTAGAATTCATTCATGCAGCTCTGTTGCAAAAAATGCCATAGTAGAGTTGGCTAAGACTACTTGTTGGTATCATATTTATTAGTAGAAGTGTCTAATGCAAGTAGATGTTATATGAATAGGTAGTACAGATTTGTCTATAAGACCATTTATAGACATCAACATTCATAGTGCTTACTAATGCCACTTTTAGGCATTATTATTCTAAGTAGAGTTGTTAAATGCAGCTGGTTTGCATAAATTCCCATAGTGGAGTTGTCTAAGACCACTTGTAGGTATCATATTTCTTAGTAGAATGGCCTAATGCAAATAGCTGTTTAAAAATAGATAGTAGAGTTGTCGAAGGCCATTTGTAGACATATAAATTCATAACAGAGCTTGCTTATGCCATTTGTAGGCAGCATAATTCTTATTATGATTAATTAATGCAGCTAGTATGCATAAATTTCCAATAAAATTGTCTAAAATCACCTATAGGTATCATATATCTTAGTAGAAATGTCTACATTAAATAGCTGTTATTCCATATAATAAACACAAATGCCGTTCATCCTCCTTTTCAGGAAAACGTCATATTTTTTTGGCACAACTCTGTCGCTGTATCGACTATCACTCAACTCACATAAATATTGTTAAGCAGATACACAGCTGGATATATCAGAGACAATAATTAGAGAAGAATACTTTCAGAAGCAAAAAATTGACCAAAATATTAACCTTTTTAACAGCTAGGTACACTATTATGTGCCCTTGTCGACTGCAACCAACCCGCGATGCTTGCGCCGTTCCAGTACAGTTGTTTTCTAGCGTTGTATTGGTAGAATCGTTTTACCCATTTAAGCCGAATGAAATTTACCATTATTATCAATTGGACCAGTCCATTTCCACTTGAAGGGTTGTTAGGTTGTGGTTTTCATTTTTATCTAAATTCTAATAGAACTTTCTGTAATCAAAGAGTGGAGACCCTGACCGGACGCCGCGTTCTGTGGCATCTGGTCTGAGTCGGCACTGTTTGTCTTTGTCCCAAAAAAGGACGCTAGGCTTAAATGGGTTAATGCAACTAGTTGACATAAGTTTTTTTTTTATAATAGAATTGTCTTAGACTTCGTCTATGTATCATATATTTCTATGTATAATTGAAAAATGATAATAGCTATATTTTAGACAGAAACTGTTAAATTTAAGACCCAAAATGGCTAAACGTTATTTTGGGGGCTAAAGAGCGCTAATTTATATAGCATATGGCCCAAAACCGCAAAACAGATACACTCATTGCAACCAGACCATCATAGTTATGTCGTCTTAGTCAACTTGTAGGCATCGGAATTCTATCTGATTTGTCTTAGTCAACGTGTTAGCAAGCAGCCTGCAACGCCTACCATGCTACCCATACGCTTGTCTGCAATCGCACAAACATGCGTCCTCCTTGCTACAAATAGTAGCCGCCATGACGTATTGGATAAACACCTCGTCTTGTATAAGTATTTAATCTAAAGTATTTCTTTTAGAAGTATTCAATATTTCCCATTGAATTCACATCTGATATTACGCAAAATAATGCAATTTTTACAAAATGGTGAAACGCCACCTGGGAGCCGATCCCGGAGCCGATTGAGACACTGAAAGGCTAAATTCTACTATTATAAATTGTTTTTAAAGTTTAATTAATGGAGTATGAGTTTTAAAAAAGTCCAATATGAGGTTTAATTGTCGTTTTTAGTATTTAATAACTTGTCAGAGAAGATAATAAGCGTTAATTTTAAGACTGAAAATAGGTCAATCAAGGGAGACAAATAAAACCGATTTCTAGGTGGGAAGTATAAAAGCCAGGACCAATGTCAGTGATCCGGAACCAATTTTACGGAGACCAGCGTCTAGCTTGTGGATTTCTCGTAGAACTTTAAGTAAATAAAATATATTTTTGATGCATAATAGTCTTTAGGGTCTTTAAGACGACAAAATAAAAAAAAAAATCGTGTGTAAAACAGTTCTTTTGGTAAAATTCGTTCGTCATTCCCGTGAAAACTGGTCTTGGGTCTAAATAAACGGCATGGTCCGATATATAAGTGCTAGTAATTAAAAGATCAAGAGTTAACATGCGCGGATCCAGAGGGGCGGGGATATGGGGGTTAAGACCCCCTCCCCCCCCCGGAAAATCACAAGGTTTCTATAGAAATCAGCGTTGACCCCCACTTCCCCTGGAAAAAGTTGGACCCCCCCCCCCCCCCCATGGAAAATGTTGGACCCCAGCTGGAACCTCGGTCCGAGCTGGAACCTTTAAGAATTGTAGTTTTCCTTAAAAAAACTCAGCATTACTGAAAATAAGTTGAGGACTAAAGTCAAATAGAAAATAATAAAAACGTTGTCAAAGGTTATTTTTCTGTCGGCTGAGCCTGGACCCCCTTGACGAAAATTCCTTGATCCGTGCATAGTTATAAACCTACAAACAGCAAAAAACTTATTCATATATACATTTTAACTCAAGCCAATATTCTTGTATTTTCTTTCGAGATTTTAAGAAGGGACTCATGACACTTCACCTACAAGACAGTTCACCTACAAGACAGTTCATCGACATTCATTTTTATCCAGCAAAATTCCACGAATATTCTAACTGTGTCTAACCTGTATCGTTACTGACCGTTGAACATTACGAATGGGTTGAAAATTACATACACGAGTCATAATATTTTTCGCTTCTTTGTGATTCGTGGTCTGTGTGAAATAGGGACATTAGGCAGAAACTCTTTAAATTTTAGACCTAAAAACCGCTAACCACGTTATTTTGGTGGCTAAATACGCTAATCAATATAAAACAAGGACACAATTGCTAAACCTACATGTCACCAGTGACCTATATATAGGTCACTGATGCCATCAATAATGTGGTAGACACTATCAGAACTCTATCTTTAGTGAAAAAGGCCACAATAACTAAGTTAATATCTACTGCCCTTTCATAATCTGGAAAAAGCATTTTAAGAGAAAACACAAAAACGCCCCAGTATAACATGATTATTTCATGATTTAGTTTTTCTTGTTATGTTTTACTCAATATAACTTTGGTTTAATATGCGTTGGCATGGAAAGGTGGGGCTTAACGCCGTTGGGCGGAAGCATATAAGAAAGTTAATACGCTTTACTACGGAGAAGGTTGACATAATTATTTTTTTTTATTCAGCGCTGGTGATATACGTTAGTAAACTTCCATTGGGCGCGTGTTCGATTCGGGCCTGTTCATTAGCAAGTTGCGGAAATGGATCGATTGTTAACTCCCCAGCAGTAGTGTATTTTACTGTTCTTTCTCAGACTCACCGTCGACTAAGCTACTTCAAAAGTTCAACCATTGCTTTGGATACCAGATTGCTTCTAAAAGTGAAAATGCCTATTAGAGACCTTACCACTGAGCTAGAATCCTGATCAAACATGGACCCTTCGGATATTCTAGACTAAGTGTGACGAAATAACTAGATGTAGATGGGTCAGTTTCAATATGCCCCCCTAGGCATTATGTGCATAATCTTCGATTGGGTAATACGATTGAATGACTTAATACATACTGCTGGGGAGGGGGTTATCTCTACCATTATTTTGTGTGTTCATGAGCAGAGTCTTACGGGAATATGCATATTTCATGTGTTTTATTTGCTTCCATGGATCACCTATGTACAAATCGTTAACTAAAACAAAAAATTCCCAGAGCTTGAAGCACATGAAACGCTGAAAAGAGTGACTTCAGCAAATGCAATATTAAAACACTATATACGTTCGTCTGTAATAACTGTAAAACGCCATGCGATGGTTCTAAGCTTTTTTTTAAAGCTAACCTTGTTTAAAGTTACACCAGAAATACTCAATGTTGCAGAGATGTCCTTAAGTCAAAACGCCCCATAAAAAGAAGATGTTATGGTTGGTTGGACCACCCGGGGTTACCCAGGTGATTATATTAAATGCCTTTTAAATAGTGTTCAGTCGGCTGTGAAAACGCGACTTGTACAGCATCACAATTTTGCATTGTTTTGTTGCATGTGGTATGTGCATAGAACTCCCGCCAATACTTAGACTACGTCGCATTTTTTTACGTGTTTTTGTAACGTCTTTCAAGCGTTGAAACGACGTCACGCCGTCTAACGCCATGAATGACGTCATTTTTCCAGTAACAAATGACGTCAGCTAGCACGCACTTTCCTCACGCTTTGTAAACTGTAAATATATCATTGGTTCTGTCTATAGGCGAGGTATGTTAGACTTGGGGCCCCCAGGGGTTTTGGGGATCTAGGGAGAATGGCTATTTATTTTCATGGAGCTGGGGAGCACTGGTAATTATTTTAGGGGAGGAAGGGAGCAAGTTCATAATTTTGTGGATTTAGGGAGCCTTGCCAAAAAGCAAAAAAAAAGAAGGAAAAGCCTCCATTTTGTTTTAATTTTTAAAAAATTCTTCTGCCCCCAGACCCCCCTTGTAAATTCTAAATGTATTTATTTTTTCGTACTAACATGGTCCTCTAGATTGATCTGAGAGAGAAATGTGGCAATTCAGTTTTCTGTTGATTTTTCCCCTTAAAATTGTTTATTTTTAGGTTGGTAATAACATACTGTGGGAAGCCCAGGATCACACCATTTTTGTCAAAATATTTACCGGGGGAGCATGCCCCCGGACTCCCCTAGCAACAGTGTGACTACACAATGGTACGGGGCCACCTACACACTTGCTATGTTATTCTCTTCTTAGGTAATTAGCCCTTTTTAAAGGATTTTTGAAGGATGCTTGTCAGATATATACTAAATTGATTTAACTGAAGTTAAACAAGCATATATAGGCACTAATAGCAATTGTAGAAAAGACTTTTTATAGTTAAATGCTTTCACTAAAGTGTCTAGAAAAATCTGGTATAAGCTGTTGGAAAAAATCAGCCCCTGTTCGCAAAAAGAAAACCGAATGGTATGTCTCCAAGCCTACTCTACCAGGTATAGCAACAACATTTTAATGATGGCCTCATACTTTGAGCCATATATAATGTATTTCATTGAAATTAGTTATATGTAATGCATTTCATGGCTTTTATATGTCATGCATTCCATGGCAAACACCTGTTTTTACATGTATAAGACAAAATATTAAGCGATCATTTGAGTCATGCGCTCTAATATAGCTTCATTTTTTCAAGTTGTGATTTAATCCTACGGAAAGATAAAACATTTTAGGGAGAATTCGCATATATTTTTTGGGATTTTGGGAGAAGCTGCTCTATTTTTAGGGATTTGGGGAGCGAAGACAAATACTTTTCGAGGGACGAGGAAATTATTTGCAGGGAGACAGGGAGATCAATGCATTATTTTCAGGGATCAAGGGAGCACAGACCCCCCCCCCCTGGGGGCGTGCTCAGAATTGCTATTCTAACCCACGGGTGACATGGTCGAATTGAATAGAATAAAGTTTATTTCCAATCATAGGACACCAAGAGGCAGCATATACATCACAATAATAACAAATTGAGGCAAGCATGTAAACATAAAATAACTAAATCTAGATTTTGATTAATCAATAACGACTAAATAAGGCACATGTTGAACTTATATACACTATGCTAGTCAATATAACTGACATCTGAAGCACATGCCCTGAGCCTACGTATCAAGAAAAAAATGAGAGTACCATCACCCCTGGGGCCCATATATGTCAACCTGAAGAACTCAGATTGACCCTAGCCCATAAACGATCAGCATCGGAAAAACAGAATACCATCCCCAATCCCCACTCCCAAATAACTGGCAATTGAAATACTGAATACCCATATTCACACAAACGACCATCCACAGACAGGCAACCAGCAATCAATATAATTATGGTGAATTTTAGCGCCTCGTCACTCCAAAACTCACAGTATTTAATATTATAAAGCATGTGCATGCCACATCCCTGCATTAACACACCCCTGCATTGATATCTCACAAAGACATCATGTCACTTAGTTCAGATTTACACAGACTGTGCAAAATATCACACAACAATCCAGATAGTTTTCTTCGCTGACCAACACGAGACATTACTTTCTTGACAATGCTATTATAAATATGTTTACAATAACACTTATATGTAAATTGAGAGAACAAATTTATCGCATCTATCATTTCATTACTAAAAAGTCATACAAACTTCTGGTGACTTAATCTATCTATCTATCTATCTATCTATCTATCTATCTATCTATCTATCTATCCATCCATCCATCCATCCATCCATCCATCCATCCATCCATCCATCCATCCATCCATCCATCCATCCATCCATCTATCTATCTATCTATCTATCTATCTATCTATCTATCTATCTATCTATCTATCTATCTATCTATCTATCTATCTATCTATCTATCTATCATTTATACTTGTATTAATAAAAAGCATGTTTCTTTTATCTGTAAATACAAAATACTCAGTAATAATATGAATTATCTGACAAAATTTTGAGTATGCAGTGATATTTATAACATCCCCATTATTATCTACCGGGTCCCTTTACATTACTATGTTAAGCTCTTAAAGCTCCACCAAACGGAGGTACACCTAATATGTAGTAGGCAGAATACCCAGGCCTAACTACTCATGAGCTTCACTACGCCCTGTATGCTCGAAAGTTACCAGGCTGCACACTTGAATTTTGGGAATACCTCCTATAGTATCCTAATTACTCTCTACTGGGCCCACTACAATACCATTTCTAAGGCCTTAAAGTCCAACCCTTTGGGAAAACATCTAATACGCAGGAGGCAGGACACCCAGGCCTACCTACCCATGAGCTTCACTTTGCGCAGTAGGCTTGAAAATTCTCAGGCAGCGCACCCGAACATTGTATATATCCCTGTATATAGTACATGTATACCCATTACTCGCTATAGGGCCCCACTACATCGCCATCTCTAAGCCCTTAAAGCCCAACCAAATGGGGGGACACCTACTAGGCAGTAAATAGGACACGCAGGCCTAACTACCCATGTGCTTCACTAAGCCCTGTATGCTTGAAAATTCCAGGCAGCGCATCTGAAATTCAAATATATCCCAGATAGCATCCCAATTACTATCTACCATGCCCAACTACAGCGCCATTTCTAAGCCCTTAAACCCTAACTAAACGGGGATACAACTACTAAGCAGTAAGCTGGACACACAGGCCTATCTACCAATGGCCATGATCACGCCCTGTATGCTTGAAAATTGTAAGACTGCGCAACTGAACTTTGCATATATTCTTTGATATAGTTTACCCATTACTGGCTACGGGGCCAACTACACCGTTATTTCTAAGCCCTTAAAGCCCTACACAATGGAGGTATACCTACTAGGCAGTAAGCAGAACACCCAGGCCAAACTACCTATGGGATTCACTACGAAAAGTATAAGGCTTCGTAACTGAACTTTGCATATATCCCTTGATATCGTGTACCCATTACTCTCTACAAGGCGCCACTACAACGTCATTTCTAAGCCCTTAAAGCCCAAACCAACGGAAGTCAACCTAGTAGGCAGTAAGCAAGACATTCAGGCCTAACGACGCCCTGTATGCTAGAAAATTCCAAGGCTGCGCATCCAAACATCACATTTATCCCCCTATAGCATCCCCATTACTCTCTACTGGGCCCCACTATAACGCCATTTCTAAGCCCTTAAAACCCAACCCAACGGGAGTACACCTACTAGACAGTAGGCAGGACACCCAGGCCTAAATACCCATTGGCTTTAATACGCAATGTATGCTCTAAAATTCCAACGCTGTGCACCCGAACTTTGCATATTTCCCTATATAAAGTATACCCATTACTCTCTCCCTGGCGCAACTACAACGCCATATCTAAGCCCTTAAATCCCAACACAATTGGAGTACGCCTACTAGGCAGTAAGCAGGACAACCAGGCCTATCCATGGAATTCAATACACCCAGTATGCTCATAAATTCCAAGGCTGCGCATCTAAACTTCACATATACCCCTTATAGCACTACTGGACCCCACTATACCGCCATTTCTAAGACCTTAAAACCCAACCCAACGGGAGGTAAACCTACTAGGCAGTAAGCAGGCAACCAGGCCTAACTACAATTGGGCTTCATTACTCCCTGTATTCTCGAAAATTCCAAGTCTGCGCACTTGAACTTTGCATATATCCCTGTTATATAGTATACCCTTTACTGGCTACCGCTCCCCACTACATCGCCATTTCTTATCCCTGAAAACCCAACCCAACGGGGGTACACCTAGAAGCGGTAGGCAAGACACCCCTGCCTATCTACCCATGGGCTTCACCACGCCCTGTATGCTCGAAAAGTCCCAGGCTGCGCACCTGAACATTGCATATTATACTGTATATAGTATACCAATTACTGGCTACTGGGCCCCACTACATCACCATTTCTTAGCCCTTAAACCTCAACTCAATGGAATACACCTACTAGGCAGTAAGCAGGACACCCAGGCCTAACTATCCAAGGGCTTCACTAGGCCTATAGCCTCGAAACTACCAGGGCTGCACATGTGAACTTCACTTATATCCCCCTATAGCATCTTCATTATACTCTACCAAGCCCCACTTACACGTCGTTTCTAATCCCTTAAACACCAACCCAGCGGAGGTACATCTAGATAACAGAAGGCAGGATACCCAGACCTTCCTGCCTATGGGCTTCACTACGCCCTGTATGCTCGAAAATTACGAGGATGTGCAACTGCACTTTGCATATATCCCTGTATATAGTATACCCATTACTTACTATCAGGCCCCACTACAACGCCATTTCTAAGCCCTTAAAGCCCAACCGAATGGTGGTACATCTAGTAGGCAGTAGGCAGGACACTCATGTTTACTTACGGATGAGCTTCATTACGCCCTGTATGCTCAAAAATACCAAGGCTGCGCATCTGAACTTAACATATATCCCCTATAGCATCCCTATTAATCTCTACCAAGCCACATTACAACGCCATTTCTAAGCCAAAAAATTTCTCTAATTATCTACGTCCTGTATGCTCGTAAATTCCAAGGATGCGTCCCTGAACTTTGTATATCCATGTATATATTATACCCATTACTGGCTGCAAGGCCACTCTACATCGACATTTTAATCTGTTAAAGCCCAACTAAACGATATTATACCTACGAGGCAGAAAGCAGGGTTCACAGGCCTAATAACCAATTTGCTTCACTACGCCCTGTATGCTCAAAAATTCCCAGGCTGAGCATTTGAACTTCACATATATCCCTTCTAAAGCATCCCAATTACTCTCTACCAAGCCCCACTACAACGCCATTTCTAAGCCTTTAAAGCCCAACCCAACGAGGGTACACCTATATGTTAGTAAACAGAACGACCAGGCATGTCTATCTTGAGCTTCACTATGCCCTGTTTGCTCGAAAAATTCCTAAGACTGCGCACCTGAATTTTGCATGTACCCCTGAATATTCTATACCCATTACTTGCTACCAGGCCCCACTACAACGCCATTTCTAAGCCGTTAAAGCCCAACCCCAAGAGGTGCATCAAGTAGGCATTAGGCAAGACACCCATGCCTACCTATTTATGGGCTTCACTACGCACTGTCCGCTCGAAAATTCCAAGGCTGCGCGACTTAGCTTTGCATATATCCCAGTATATAGTATACCAATTAAGGCTACCACATCTTAAAACATCGCCATTGCTAAGCCCTTAAAGCCCTACTCAACGGGAGTACACCTAGAAGCAGTAGGCAGGACACCCAGGCCTAACTTTCCATGGGCTTCAAAACGCACTGTATGCCCGAAAATGACAAGACGGCGCATCTAAACTTCACATAGAGCCCCCCTATAACATACCCATTACTGGCTGCCAGGCCCAAGTAAAACGCCGTTCCTAATTCCTTAACGCTCAACCAATCGCGTGAACATCTAGTAGGCATTAGGCAGGACACCCAGGCCTACCTACCAATGGGCTTCACTAGGCCATGTATGCTCAAAAATGCCCAGGCTGCGTATCTTAACTTCACGTATAGCCCCCTATAGCATCCCATTACTGACTACTGTGCCCCACTACAACGCCATATCTAAGCCCTTAAAGCCCAACCCAACAGCAGTACATCTAGCAGGCAGTAGGAGGGACGCCAAGGCCTAGCTACCCATGGATACACTTTGTCCTGTATACTCGAAAATTCCAGGCTGCGCATCTGAACTTCACATATAGCCCCCTAGAGCATCACCATTACTCTCTATCAGACCCCACTACAACGCCATATCTAAGCCCTTAAAGCCCAACCCAACGGGAGTACATCTAGTTGGCAGTAGGCAGGACACCCAGGCATACCTACCTATGGGTTTTACTACGCCCTGTAGGTTCGAAATTTCCCAGGCTGTGCATCTGAACTTTGCATATATCCATGTATATAGTATACCCAATACTGGCTACTAGGCCCATTCTGAGCCCTTAAAGCCAAAACCCATCGGGGTTCACCTAGTAGGCAGTAGGCAGGACACCCAGGCCTAACTATCCATGGGCTTCTCTATGCCCTGTATGTTCGAAATTCCAAGGCTGCATATCTGAACTTCATATACGTATGTAGCCTCCTATAGCATCCCAAATAATCTCTACATGGCCCCACTACAACGCCATTTCTAAGCCCTTAAAGCCCACCCCAACGGGAGTCAATCTAGTAGGCAGTAGGCCGGACACATAGGCCTAACTACCCATGAGCTTCACTACGCCCTGCATGCTCGAAAATTCCCAGGCTGTCCAACTGAACTTTGCATATATCCCTGTATATAGTATACCTATTACTGGCTACCAGGCCCACTACATCGCCATTTCTAAGCACTAAAAGCCAAACCCATGGGGGTACCACTAGTAGGCAGTAAGCAAGACACCCAGGTCTAACTACCCATGGGCTTCACTACACCATATATGCTCGAAAATTCCAAGGCTGTGCATCTGAACTTCACATATAGCCCCCTAAAGCATCCCATTACTGGCTGCTTGGTCCCACTACAACGTCATTTCTCATCTCTTAAAACCCAACCTAACGGGTGTACATATAGAAGGCAGTAGACAGAACACCCAGGCCTACCAACATATGGGCTTTAATACGCCATGTATACTAGAATTTACAAAGGCTGCGCACCTGAACTTTGCATATATTGCTGTATACAATATACTCATTACGGGCTAACAGGCCCCACTACATCACCATTTCCATGTCATTAAATCCCAATCCAACGGGGGTACACATACTAGGTAGTAGGCAGAACACACAGGCCTGACTACCCATGGACTTAACTATGCCCCAAATGCGCGAAAATTCAAAGGCTGCGCATCTGAATACCACATATATCCCCTATAGCATCCCCATTACTCTCTACTGGGCGCCATTGCAACGTAATTTCTAAGTCCTTAAAACCCAACGCAACGGGGGTACACCTACTAGATAATAAATATGACACCCAGGTCTAACTACCTATGGGGACACTACGTTCTGCATGCTGGAAAATTCCAAAGCTGTGCAAATGAACTTCACATATATTCCCATGTAGCATCCCCATTACTCTCTCCTGGGCCCCACTTCAACGTCATTTCTAAGCCCTTAAAGACCAACCCAACGGGGATAAACCTAGTAGGAAGTAGGTAGGACATCCCGGCCTACCTACCCATGGGCTTAACTACGCCAGGTATGCTCGAAAATTCCCAGGCTCAGCACCTGAACTTTGCATATATTTCCCTATAACATCCCTATTTCTCCATACAGGTCCGCATTACAACGCCATTTGTAAGCCCTTCAAGCCCAATCCAACGGAGACACATCTAGTAGGCTGTAGACAGGACGCACAGGCCTACCTACCAATGGGCTTCACTACCTTATGTGTGCACGAAATTTGCCAGGTTGCGAACCTGAACTTTGCATACATGTATATCCCTGTATAAAGTATTGTTATTGTAGTATATTCTAGGACACCGATGCCTAACTACCCATGGGCATCTCTTTGCTCGGTTTGCGCGAAAATTCCAAGGCTGCGCATGTGAACTTCACATATAGCCTCCTACAGCAACCCTTTGCTCTCTACCATGTCCCACTACAACACTATTTCTAAGCCGCTTAAAGCCCAACCCAACGGGAGTACACCTAGAAGGGAGAAGGCAGGACAACCTCACCTGCATTTCACATATATCCCTCTTTCACATCATCATTACTCTCTACTGTGCCCACTACATCGCCATTTCTAAGCCCTACGGGGATAGTAGGCAGAACACCCAGGCCTAACTACCCATGGGGCTCACCACGCTCTGTATGCTCGAAAATACCCAGGCTGCGCACCTGAACTTTGCATATAATCCTGTATAGTATATCCATTACTAGCCACAGGGCCCCACTACATCACCATTAGTCATTACAGTTCTGAAACTTATAATACTATGGTATATAATCGTCCACCTAAGTTTGCTTAATATAAGAATTAAATATGTTTGCCTATATATGCATAGTTGCAAAGGCTCACCAACTTTATCAATCCTCACTATGGGGAAAATGGGAAAGTATTTAAGCGTAACTTATGATGGCAACGACAAACTTAGAGAGCAGTGTAAATTAGAAAATATGGAGGGATGGTGGGTGGAGGGGTGGGTAGAGACAAGGGAGAGAGGGGTAAAGGTAATCAATTCAATTTATTTAAAGGGCGTAGGAACACGATTACTCTCGAATATGATCCATTGCACTACTACGCTCCTGCCATCTTTAGAATGCGTTCTACTGCTTCTGCGCTACTGCTACTGCGCTATTGCCATCTTTAGAAAACGTTCTACTGCTACTTCGCTACTGTCATCTTAAGAATGCGTTCTACTGCTACTGCGCTATTGCCATCTTTAGAAAACGTTCTACTGCTACTGCGCTTCTGCCATCTTAAGAATGCGTGCTACTAAAACTGCTCTATTGCCATCTTTAGAAAATGTTCTACTGCTACTGCGCTACTGCTATCATTGCGTTCTACTGCTACTGCGCTTCGAATGTGTTCTACTGCTACTGCCCTACTGCCAAGTTCTCATTTATCTCTACTGCTACTGCGTTACAGCCAACTTCACATTCAGCTATACTGGTACTGCGCTATTGCCAATTTCACAATTCGTTTTACTGCTACTGCGCTACTGCTACCTTAACAATTTGCTCTACTGCTGCAGTAACTGCGTTACTGCTACAGTAACTGCGCTACTGCGCAACTGCCAACTTTACAATTTGTTTTACTGCTACAGTAACTGCGTTACTGCTACAGTAACTGTGTTACTGCGCTACTGCCAACTTCACAATTTGTTCTACTGCTGATGTGCTACTGCGCTACTGCGCTACTGCCAACTTCACAAATTTATCTTACTGCGCTACTGCGCTACTGCTAACTTCACAAATTTATCTTACTGCGCTACTGCGCTACTGCTAACTTCACTTACGTGAATAATTTATACATCTCACATGGATCACTTTACGCCCCAACATAAAGCTTTTGAGCAATCGGCAGCATGCTTATCAGTCTTTTTAGAGTTACTTCCTGGTTTGATACCATTTGCAATATTGTGACACGCTGGGTGAACTTTAGGTTAAAGCATGCATTTGTCAGACGAAGAGGAAATGGTATGAACTTCTAAAAGCTCCGCATTGACATGTAGGCTCAGGAACAAGGTTCTTTCTATACAAATGCGAATTTAAAGAACTGCATTCTAGTCTCAAGCGTGTATGTAGTATTTGACCTTTAAGCGTGCCTGCATTGAAGTATATTGGTGGCTGTTCAGACGATGCTTAAAAGATGTAACGGATGTAGCTTGCTTTGTTTCTTCGGGGTAAGCTAGTCCATGCCCGAATTGTCGAAGGTAAAACGGAGTTAACATGTAGATTTGTATTAGCACGGAGTATGCGAATGTCATTTGCGTTTCTAAGGTTATAGTCAGTGTTTTCCTGAATCAATGGGGGACGAGATCTGTGAGAAATGTGGGAGTAAAGCCATGGGTGGTTTTGTACAATATGATAAGTTTGTGCTTTTTCCGACAATCTTGAAGGGATTTCCATGAATGTGACATTTTGACAAGTGTAGACTCGGACGAGCCTGTGCAGCCTCCTTTTAAGCTTAGAAACTCCAAATGATGTTCAGTCAGAAGCTTAATACTCAAAGAATATTCCACATAGTTGCAAATCTCATGTCGCGGCTTACTTATGATCATCTTTGACTGACTGTCGTTTATCCTAATCACGTCCATTGCCCTATTTATTTCATGAATGTACGTTTCTGCATATTCCTGAAGACAATCGCATGGTCATATTACTGCGTCCATAAAAAGTTCTTACCACTAATTGGCACGTGATATCATGTAGCCACGAGTGAGTTAATTGAGACGTCATTGTCAGATAATGACTGGCTAAAATGGCGCCGTTCATGGATCAGGTTTAGTGACTTCCTTTTCTTTGAGATTATTTTATAAACTTTCCTTATCTCTTTTCATGCTGGGGAAGTTTTCATGTGTTTTTTTTTTCTCGTCTGCTGATTTTTTTTCTTTCAAAATCAACATATTTCAAAAAATTCCCTCGAGAGTACCGTTAGAGCGTCAAACAATTTGGACCCAGATCAGGCCCGACGGTTTGATGGGCCTGATCTGGGTCCAAATTGTTTGAGAAGGTTATTGTCATACGACACTGGAAAGTATAGAAATTCATAAGCGTTCCTTAATTAAGGATTGGAATTCAGATAGACAAAAATATTCAATGCATGAATGATGCTTAAGGTGTACTTTAACACTTTCCTTGCTAGCGGTGACTTGTAGCCTGCTGAAAATCTTTGCAAACAGTTTGCATCCCGGCAGATCAGGATCGACAAGACGCCGGCCCTGATCTGGATCCGAATCGTTTGACGCGCTGGTAATGTTCCTTAAATACATTTTCTAGAAGGTTAATTTTGAAAAAAAAAAATCAGTAGACGACAACAAAATCATGAAAAATCACCCAGTATGCGAGGAGTTAAGCATCCTTATGCAGATGTTCAACTGAAATGGAAACCCGTGATGATTTTTTTTCTCAACAAAAATGAGATGTTTTCATAATACGTTGTCGAGTACTGTTGATTCAAAGATAGATGAGAATCGATGTAAACGCAAATATGAATTAATCCAGGTAATGGGTGAATTTTACAGGTATCTTTATCCTAAACTTCCTCTAACTGCAGTAATATACCTGTTTCAACGAAAAATAGTATAGCCCTATTACTATGCATCAGTAAAACATCAGTATTGGGAGACTGAAGGGATACAACTTTGTTGGGACTGATGACTTTATATGTTCTAGGAGATTTATATGTTCAAGGAGATGATGCATTGATAAAGGGTCTTTCATCCAAACAAAATATCTATGTGTCTTGATCCACATTGAACTAAGGCGTGAAACTGGTTTAAGCCCTCCAATAAAATAGTTTTACTGATCGTTTCAAGGTGGGTACTTCTTTTGTGGATAATTTGTGTTATGTATGCCTTGTGTATGTCATGCTTTCGCGTCTGTTCATTGCTGCTGTGGTCACCTGCTGGGAAAGGGCTGACCTCTTGGCTATTGTTTGTGATGTTTAATTGTGTTTTTTGTCACTTTCCCATGTAGTATCCTGGGTCGGGTTTGGTACTTGATTGTATCGATTCCTGATATTTGCCGTCTTTCTTTCTTTGATGAATGATCGAATTTAGCTTAGCGTGCACCCCACACAAGGCAAATTTTCATGGGTGCCAAATTATTCATTAGGACCCCGTAGATGCGAAACAAAGCCTTCCTCAAAATTAATCTGTTTGGGCTATGTGTAAATGCATGGTTTCGATGGCAACACAAAGCAGATTCGAGGATAGGTGTGTGTAAAAGAGTACTCATACCTCAGCTGTTACTCATCATAGACTAATAAACTTAGTACCAAATTAAAGCTTAGATATGCGCCTTTAATCCAGTTGTCGCATATGCAAATTATCTTTTTGCATATTCATAAATATTCATGAAAACATTAAAACAGGTGATTCATTATAGGGGTATACCTACAAAGTTTATAATATCGCAGCTGTTACTTATCATACACTACTAAAATTGGTACCACATTACAGCTCAGACACAGGACTTATATTTCATGGTCAAATATGCAAATTTATTCGTATAATTTGCGTAATCATGAATATTAATAAAAACGTTAAAAAATACGGGAAAATCTTTAAAAACATACATAAACTGATTTCATCCCCATATTCATCCTCACTTTCAAAAATGAGGGAAAATAACGGAAAACACATAAACCCTGGGGAGGGGGTGATGTGGTTGGTAATTTGATCTACCTTGCACTCCTAGGTCACATTATGAGTTGCCATGAAAACCATGCATTTTCGCATAGCGCAAACATGTTTATTTTTCAGACAACTTTTTTTTATTCACAGGGTTCCACTAAACAATTTGACATGCATTGTAAC
The DNA here is from genome assembly GCA_964019695.1 of Loripinus fragilis. Lineage (NCBI taxonomy): Eukaryota > Metazoa > Mollusca > Bivalvia > Lucinida > Lucinidae > Loripinus > Loripinus fragilis. Next base: position 62,770,227 of record OZ026529.1, read on the forward strand.
ACGTCCTAGGAGTGAATGGTAGATCAAATAACCAAACCACCTCACTCCCTATAGTTTTTACTTGGTTTTACTTTATTTTTTTAAATTTTCGTGCCTTTCATGAATATGCAAATGAATATGCAAATGAGATAATATCCATATATGACCACTCGATGAATGGATTTGTCAAATTGTAAAATGGTATAACTGGTGATATGCAACAATGATAATGTCGGGATGAAATATAAGCCCTGTGTCTGAGCTTTGATTTTGTATCAATGTTAGTAACCTATAATATGTAACATATAAGTGATAGTTCTGTTGTTTATACATTCTTTATGTTTAGGGTTGACCAAATGTACACTATTAGTGTTCCTATTAAAGGACGTTTATATCCCTATAGCTATCTTCTACATTATACAATTGTGATAAAAGAAGCTTGAAGCTTTATTCTGTGAACACATTGTGGCATTGTTATCGTTTCATAATTAATTTACAAGAACACAAATAATCCGTAAATAGAGAGAACCTACAATATAAGAGAACAGCAGACTCCGTTTTATTGGGTCTGGTCAATGGAAAGAGCAACAATCCCCACGCACCCAGCTCATAACCGTATCTTATTTTGAAAGTCAAAGGAGAGTGAATAATACTGGCGTCACGTGAATAACAATCTGCTATCACGTAGATTACTATATGATAGCTTTTCCAGACGACTTAACATGTTCTTTGACTGAACAGAATATAGCTATAAACGATCATACTATTATATAGGGTATTATAGGCCACTACAAATATGATAAAATAGCTATTAGATTTTTTTAAATAAAAAGATTTCTTTCTTTTAAAAATGTCATAACACTATCAATATGTATATCTTGAAATAACTGTTTCATGTTCATCTATCTATCTATCTACCTAGTAGTAAGTATGAATGCGTGACTCTTGTATGACCTAAACGGAGTCGAGCCAAACAACTTCTTCTCTAATGTGTCGAATAGCTGATTGATGTTCACCAATAGTTGGTTTTATCTCAAGAAGTTTATTTCCAATGCTGTTATGTCATGAAGTTTGCCACTGATCCCAGACATATTTATTGATAGATTGCTTAAAATTAGAAAATGGAATATTGAAAGAAAGTGGTTCTAATGAAAGCGATGTTTTTGCTTGTTGATCTACCATCTCATTCCCTAGAATACCAATATGACTAGGAATCCAACAGAGAACAATTTCTTTATTTACTAAAAGCTCGTGACATTTTTCTAAAAGTTTCTGAATCTGTGGATTCTTTGAACTGGCATGGTTCATAGCTTTCAATACAGAAAGCGAGTCAGAAATATTATGGATTTATTGTTAGTGTCACACGTTCTGGTGAAATCTAAAGCTAGAGCAATTGCTTTGGCTTCAGCAGTGAAAATTGATGAATCGTCAGGTATACGTTGCAAATTAATATGGTTGCCTGATATAACAGCACAACCAACCTTTGAGTCTCCTTTGACCCATCAATATAAACTTGTTGATAATTTTTATAACGACTTTGTAGCCGTCTGAAATCATCTTTTAATACGTGTGGATTTTATAGAGTGTAAATCGAAAAGTATTTCAGCTTGTTTCACACACCAAGCTGGAATATTTGGTGTAAAATGATTGGTTTTCCGTTTTAATTTTCTCCAGGATTTGCAACTTATTTTAGAATGAATGAATACATTTACCGCTATTTGCCTGTTTCAATGATAATAGTATAACTCTATTATTATGCATCTTTGAAACGATAGTACACTATATGCATATCGTGGGGAGCGCAGTGGTTCAGTGATAAAGTGCGTGTCGAGGGGTTGCGGGTTCGAGTCGCACCAGCGTCACTGCGTTCACCAGCGTCACTGCGTTCACCAGCGTCACTGCGCTGTGTCATTGAGCAAAGGCACATAAATTGTTCAACCCAGGAAGACCCGTCCTGACAAAACTGAAAAATGTTAACTGGGACGTAAAGAATCAAATCAAACAAACAAAATTTGATAATATTCCCATGGGCGTAGTCTTTATTAATCTTACGAGGCGAAGCGAAATCATTTCAAACGTTCTTTGCGGAGCGAAAGTTCAAAAGTCCCAGACCCCATGGACCAGGAGAAGTTATTTGAGATGGTACTTTTTTTTTATTTTAAACCCACTGGCTTTTGTCCCCAAAATAAGACATAGCTAATCTACTGCATAACTAGATGAGCCCCGCAGAGCGTCTGGTCATTTTTTTTCTAATGCATTTGTATTCGTATGGAATTACGGTGCAAACTATACCTTGTGTTACATGTACCTGTAACAAATCATGATTATACCGATTGAATATTTTAAGGGACACGAAGCCAGAACACTGTTCAGTGGGCACGTATGAAAATTGCTTAAAATCTGGACCCAAAATTACAATGTTTCCTTAAAGTTAAAAAGGGCTCAAGTTAAGGACATATGCTATTAAATACTTCCCATGTTGAAATTTGCTCAATACTTAGCATACGGTTTGTTTTACGCATGGACTATCCATTGGTATGTCACCGTGCTTAGTTTTTCTTAATCTCATGTATATGGAAGTTTTAAGCATTTTTAAACAGATGGAAGATTAACACTACTGTTATCCTAAATATCGAGCTAAAATAGTTGTAATCTTCAGACAGATTCTTTCTTTTAACTCAAATTATTGCTCATGACCTCAAACTTTCTAGAAAGTATGCAAGTTTATTTGTTGAGACAAGCTATGACAAGATACTGCATGATATATTTGACAACTTGTCGAAAATTGGAACTTGTTTTTAGAATAAATCATATATAAAGAAATCTGATGTTGAAAATCTCAAGAATTTATTTTTATTTCATGGGCTATTATAATACCGTTTAGAAAAAAATCTGGGGTCACCGAACCAATTTTCTTTCTGGAGGGCCAAATCTAACCCAACCCCCATATATTTCATGCATAATTCTATATAAAAAGTTAAAGGTTGATCATTTCGGTCATTTTGATGATGCCCATTTTCTATGAAGTAATTCAGCATTAAAATACTCAAAAAGGGAAGAAGAAAAAAAAAACAGACTGAAAAAACGTGCCACCGTAGGAATCGATCCGGGCCTCTGGTTTCGTAGGCCGACACGCTAACCACTAGGCGACGAGATCAGGTCGTGTGCGGCTTAAAATTACCGTACAATTAGGAGAGACAATTCGAGTCTCGGCCGATATCGTATTTGTAACCAGGTTTAAAACTTGAAAACTGTATACATCGTTTGTTTTTGCCTGATCTATGTATCTGTATTTGGTGCTGAGACGATCTAGTCTGATGAAAGGTCAAATAGATATTTCGGACACACTTAGTTACTTTATTTTGTCACGTTAACGTCGGATCAACGATCTGAAATAAGAGTATCTGAAATCTGTATTGATCTGAATTCATAACTGGTCAATAGACATGTCCCAGACCAACTTTCCCTGCTTTCAGACGCAGGAAATGTACGCATGGGAATTAACCGCATATGTCTTTAAGTATTGATATTTCAACATGTTACAATAAATATTTAATAAACTGCCAGGATCGATGTAGTAATTATGCTCAAAGATATCATTGTTACTCTACAGACTGAGTACAGAAAAAGAGAAACTATTTTGATATACTTACAACTGTCATAACATTTATTGAACTATTTTGATTTTAATAAGGTCGAAACGTTATTTTTCGCATCTTAAAAAATCAATACTTAAGTCTTCCTTAACTTTAAGGAGGCATTGTATTTTTGGCACTGGAGAACAGCGGCATAAGTACAAGATATAAATGTGGCTACTTACTTTATGAATGTTACAACTCCCACTTTAGAAACCTCATCCTTCAAGTGACTCCAGGTATTGCGCAACAAAATGGCGTCCTCTTCTGTGACAACAGGTTCAGGATTCGTTGGATTGAAAACTTGCGCTTTATTGTTGTTGATTTTCAAGGAGTTCCTAAGCGCAATTACTGTCCTAGGTTTAGTTTGTACAACTCCCATTTTAGGGCCATCTGACTTCTGCTAGAGATTCCAGAAATGACTAGGTTTTATCCAAACTCAAGAATTCATACTAAGATTCTCCTTATTAATTATCACTCCCCACTCTGTCTCTTTGCTAATTAGCATGGTCAGCTGCGAGCGTAAATGACCAAACCTTGTCACGAAAAAATCTCCTTATGCTATATGCGAACAACATAGGCGCAGATCAGCCTGCGCATCGCAGGCTGGTCAGCGCATTTGTTTTTCGCTGTCCTAAACATAACATATACATTTAAGCTTATTTAATTCGAAAAGTTAAAATTTCTAGATAGTCTGTTGGGCTGAGTATGTAGATTTGAATCTAACCTCATTTCAACCCCAGAAAAAAGTTTTTCTTGTAACAAGGCTTTAAAGCGTGTTTCTTTGCACGCTGGATAATTTTGCAGACATTTTCGTCGTCTGCTGATTTACTTTAAATCAAAATTTTTAAACAACAAAACAATCAGAATACTATCATAATGTCAAATAAGTTTTGATTCAGATCAGGTTGGACATTTTGCCTGACCAGTTCTGGGTCTAAACTGGTTGCAAAGGACATCAGTAGACGACGAAACCGCCAGTGACGAGTGAAGAGTTAGCTATACCACACCTCTGTATATAGCATCTTGAGCATATTCTGCTTCCTTATATACATGTAGAGTATGGAACCATGGTGATATTTCAGGTTACTGGTCTGTCATCTACCTGAAAGAGAAATTGAGCCTATTATACAACGAAAATGAAACTCTATAGAGGTAATTTTAATGGGCGTAGCAGCCTGCGACATTTGGTGTACACTTCACCTGACTGTACACCTTACCTAGCATTGCAGATGTAGCGGTTGGTCCAATATACATGATATATATAGAGATTTAGTTGTAATGATCTGTATAATTTTTCTCGTCGTACATGTTCTTCACACGTGTTAAACTATAAAAATGTGAAATTTGAGCACAAATTTTACACCCTTACAATTATCGAAATTGACCGTATGGCATACAGCATTATATACATTTAAATGTGATAGCATTGATCTTCTTCACACAATTTATGCTGTCTCTTTCCTAATGCTTTGTATCTTCTACAAATAGGTTCAGAAATATTTTTTTTAAATTGCTAAGAAGAAAAAAATAGAGAAAAAACAAAACAAATAAATAGCAAGTACTGTACCCAAAGTATTAAATAAAGAAGAGATCATTTTAAAAAGGCACAATTTGTGCCATTAACAATTAGAATTATTCGAGCATCTATGCTATCTCAAATGTGTAGTTGAGAGAGAGAGAGAGAGAGACAGAGAGAGAGAGAGAGAGAGAGAGAGAGAGAGAGAGAGAGAGAGAGAGAGAGAAACTGTCGCCTTCTATTTATCTAAAGTGTTATCATATAGTGTTGTTTTATAATTAATACTCAATCAACACTCTTAGAGTACCCCATTTGTTATTGAACTGGGCAAGTCTGTCTTTCATGAAATAAATCTGTTTTTCTATTTGGATTCGTTGACATAGGTGTGATTTGAAGCGTATTAAAGTAGGATATTTTTTCTGATATTTAGTTTTAAAAATGAAATATTTTCCAAGCAAAATTATGAAGTTTTTAATTTGGATTTCTGTACACCCAGCATAACATTTCTTAAGTTGAATTGAATTAACACATTGTACTGATAAGTTTGGTGTGAAATTTACGAAGTGTGAACTTTGCGATTCAACACAGCTCTCATCGAATCAGTGACCATGCTGCAATATCAGCGGTCTAATCTGATCTGACAGTAGTTAAAACTGATCACTAGTAAGGGGTCGAAAAATACGACGACTATATATTGACTTAATTTAATTTTTGTACAATTCATATTCTTTTTAAAAAAAATTTATACGAGGGGTGATCCGAAAGTTCTGATCCTGGCGTGATATCTCTGTAACCAGCAATGCAACATGCCTGAAAATTGTACCAAATAATAATACTTTTTTGTCTAAACACCCCTCTGACAAATTTTATGTACGCGCAAGGAACGAACTGGACTTAGAACCCTTGGCTTGCGAAGATGGTTTCGTATCTGTCATGCTGTCTTGTCTGTTCATTGCAGCCTTGTGGTCACCTGCTGGGAAAGGGCTAACCTCTTGACTCTCTTGTGTGTGATGTTTTCTTGTGTTTTTGTCACTTTCCCATGTGGTTTCCTGGGTCAGGCCCCAAGTTTATCAAACTTTTGTTCATGCTCAACTCAGCTGAGCAAGAACATCCTGCTCATAAATGATAAACTTTTATCATATAAAAGCATGATTAATACAACATCTGAGAGACTTGAAGCAAGAAAATTCTTTATTTGTCGGTATTTTAGTTTTTATGAGCAGTTGAAATTTCGTGCTTAGTTGAGTTGAGCATATAAAGTTTTATAACCTCGGGGCCTGGTGTTATATCGATTCCTGATCTTTGCATTCTTCATTATTTTGATACTAATCTTCTGGATGACGCTGAAAAATAATATTGACAGCTCCAATATGTCCACTCAAAACTGCAAAGGACATAAATATCGCCTGGATTCACCAAACTAGAGGATCTGAAGAGCAAACCCGATAGTGGGTCACAAGATCTTAATAATGTTAAACCAGGTCAAGGTCAACCTAGGCTTATTATTTAAACATATTTTACCATATATGGGCGTGGCGGCCATTTTCATCGAGTGACCTTGAACAAATGTCATATCTATGTTTTATCAAATGAATACTCATATGAAATTTGAGTTCAATCAGCCCAGTGGTTTCTGAGAAAAAATGTTAAGATACCATGTATGTATGTGGCAGTACAAAATGATTGACCTTGGATGAAAAGTCAAAATTTAGTTTTGATCTTTAGTACTTATATAAAACCATTGTCTCATTTGGTTAAATATTTCTCGCAAGTATTGTGGTTTCGACTTTAACAGTTATAGTAAAATGAACATTTTAAGATTTTTCCCACATAAATGCATTAGGAATCAAATTTGACCTTTTCGCAAAGTAAGTCAAGGTCAACCTAGAATCATCATTTGCACAATCGTGGTTGGGTATATATTTTTAATTCTACATGCCAAGTCTCATGGTAATCGGCCTTCTGGAGAAGATTTTAAAGAGCTTTACCATATATGGGTGAGATAACCATCTTGGTGACGTGACCAAAATAATTTGCATAAACTTTGGCTAAATTATCGTAAGGAGTCTTCATACTAGTATGAAATTTAAGTTCAATTGACCTAACGGTTTTGAGGGGATTCTAATATGAGCGACCTTAGCTGAAAGGTCAATCTTGACCTTTGGAACGTATTTATAGTCATTGTCTCATCAGGTTTAACATATCAAGTGAGAAAAATGACTTTGCCTTCAACAAATTTCAAAAAAGCAAATTTTGGAAGCAAATTTGACCCTGACGTTAAGTATGTCAAGGTCAACCTAGTATTATCATTTGAACAAACTTGGTAGGCCCCACATCTCCAATGTTACCAAGTCGCAAGGATATCGGCCTTCTGGTTCTGCAGAAGAATATTTTAAAGGGTTTTTACCATATATGGGCGTGGCGGCCAGTTTGGTCATGTGACCAGGACTATTTGAATAAACTTTTGTTCCCGCATCCTAAGGAGTCTCCATATAAAATTTGAGTTCAATTTGCCCAATGGTCTCCGATGAGAAATGTTTGAAATTATTGACGTACGGACGGGCGGCAGAGTCACTGGTATACTATTAGTTTATTCATGAGCCTTCGCTCAGGTGATTTAATAACGACATTAAAATGCGTGGCAGACCAAAATAAAGCGGTCATTACGCTAATGAAGCATACTCATATGTACAGAACACAGGCCCAGATAAGCCAAAATGCACACAACACTCGATATCGATTAGTTAAAAGCTATGTTTTGGGTGCTTAAATGAAGCTTCTCAATGAGAGGTTCTTTTGAACACCGACAACATATGTTTAGGTTGAGAAATAAGAATAATAATTCTTACTGACCTGCCAACCAAGAGTGACAGTGACGTCAGGTTTTGTTAACGAAATTATCAGGGATTTCATTGTTTTGATTAATACACAAGTGATTTATCGTTTCACATCAGCTCAAGTTCCGTGTACAAGTTAATGTTTTACTGAACAATTATCAACAAACCACAACGTCACTGCCACTCTTGGCTGGCACGACAGTAGTACCCTCTCTTCTCTCTGGAGGCCTCGCGAGGATCTTTAAAGAAAACAATTAATGGACTTAAAGTGGTTTTGAGTATGATGGCATGTGTCTGCATTAGCTACTTCCTCGACCAGCTTCCTGTGTTTATGCAGTAAATCAAAGGCAGACAGACACTCAAACTGTCACCCACCTATAATCTTCTGTGTTCAAAGTCAAAAATTCCACAAAAACTTTGCGACGCAAAGGTACACGGTTACATTTACAAGTCGAAGCAGTACAATTGATATCATTCTTTGCTTGGACTCTACCATGCAAACCCAATATACCCTACACAACAAACAGCAATGTAAAACGAGCCGTGACATTTGATTTTTTTACAATGTGGATTTTGAATAGTGTAGACTCAGACGAGCCTGTGCAGCTCCTTTTAAGCTTAGGAACTCTGAATTGATGTTCGGTCAGTAGCTTAACAGTCGTAGAATGTTTAAACAACTTCCAAAGGCTCTGATCAGACTGCGCGTATTTTGGTCAGAAAGAAAGGTTGTATTTTTCTGGGATGGCAAATTTATGTTTGATATTTTTGTCCAGTGTGACGTATTTGTGTGAGATATTTTGTCTATGTTGCAATATTGATGTTTTGCCGTGGGATGTTTGTCTCCTGTTAGATATTATTAATTTATTAGGTCACTGCCTAGCCACGCCCCAACTGGTTTCTGTCTCCATTAGCTTACATTGTATACCACGTGACAGAAGACATCTGATATGAGTAAAGTGTGAATGTTTAAAGAAATTGAGAAGAAAATGGGGGGTGTTGATACTTTATTATGTCTTCAGTCAGCTGAGCTCAATAACGTGTTTGGCTTAAGTAACCTATGTTATTCCAAAATACCTGTAGTGACGCTTCTATTGTACAGGATTTCTGGAATCTCGCAAAAACTAGAGTCAGAACGAAAGAAAATATGCCAAGCGCACAAATGCTGCATATTTAAATAGCTAGTGTCATAATGCCTGTTGCAAAAAACTAGAACAGTAGAATTTAGTTGACCGTAACATACAAATATCAGTTTAGTTGACCTTAACCTACAGATAGCGACAATTCTTCAATACGGAAGAGGTATCGTGCCATACATTATTTTTTTAAACCATCGAAGCAGACATTTCTTTACATTTCTCGAGTTTTTTACTATCATTCTTTCAGCGTTAACGTGAAAATCATATTCAAAACAAATGAAAAAGTGTTTGTAAAATAATGAACATAACATACTACTAAATATCTGCGATAGATGAGTAACCATTTCATGGAATGTACTTTTTTCCATACAGAGATCAAGTCAGTTTTTCACAAAAAATGAAAAATAAGACTTCGTCTAATAATACGACCTGTGATTCAACTGATACAATATGCTTGACAAGTGAAAAGAGTACTTTCAGCAACATTTCACCATATCTGATCTGGCATATGCTCAAAACTTTAAAGATATGCAGTGCCCGTTCCATACAAAAACGTACGTTTTCATTATACCCCAAAAATCCATAATCATCACGCATAGACGAGCAGAAATAAGCTTGGTTTGCGTGAAACCCAAATAAGCTCTTTTTGCCAGAATCTTTTGGAATTAATAATTACGGATTTCAAAATAATCTGCCCAAGGGTTATATCATTATTGGATTGTTCTATGACTGACCTTTAATCATTATGGACAAAAAGGTTCATGTATTACAACAACAATGAAACGGCCGACCTGCCTGCGGTTACGCGCAGTCTTCTTCGGCCTTTTAGATACTTTATTCGCTTGAGCCATTTTTGTAATATTCCAGCTTATCGGAGTAGCTGTCTGACTATAAAGCCTGGTAATCTTGTAACAACCAGGCAACCACCAATTTAGCATATATGCATTTTATTCCAATTTTCGTCACAGGTCGTGAGATCGGTCCTTCGCAATGACGAATACAACTCAGATATAGCCAATATATACTCCTCAAAATAATTGAAGGACCAATGCTATCAATTATAACATAGAGGCATTTTGTGTAGAACGTATTTTGAAAACCAATTTTACGATCTTGCCTAAATTTTTCGGACAACTTTGGCGCCCAATTGCCAAGTGAAACGGCAAAAAGAAAATGGTAGAAAATGTTACTAACAAGGATTTTTTTGTCATTTTGAAACTTGACCTAAATGCTTTGGAATGTCAGTTTTTGTGTGTGATCCATGGACCACAGAATTGCATGAAATGAATGAAAAATGCTTTTAGATGCTGAAATCTCTGTTTTCACATGATTGTATGGTGTTTTAATCCCGTCGATACCATCCACCTCTTCCTGTAATAGGAAAAAGACCCTTTTGGCTGTGGCGTAATGGCCAGTCTATGGGTTCAGACAACTGGTTTGGCGTTTGTCTGTGACATTCTTTAAACAATTCGCCGGGACATCTTTCTAACACTCAAAGGCAAAGAATGGCGATTGAAAATCTGATTCTTAATGGCCAAGTACACACATTGTTTTCAGAAAACAAAACAATGTCAAAACTCCATTGTCAGAGATGAAAATGCTTGCTTTCCAGTATATTGAAACTGTTTGAAGAACTTTTTTGCATGTAAGCTGAACTGTTTAAAGCAAAGTTTAATTTAATGTTACTTTCATTCTACTCGATTGACCACAGAAGAATTTTTTTTACCCCACCCACTGCCTTTTGAAAGTTTGTTTTTTAGGGTATGTGCATTTGAGGCACAGTTTTGGCAGAATTAGGCATGGAAATCAGTAATAATGATTCTTGACTTATGGACATAAAGAATAGAAAGCTTTGGGCCAAGTTTTACAGAATTTAAATGTTTGAGCTAATTATACTCGCATTCTAAAATCTTGGTCCTTTAATTATTTTGAGGAGTATATGTTTTAATAATAAGCAGCAGCCATGGCATCAACTAGTCCGAATACAATATGTACATACCTGGAACAATAATATATATAAAATATATTAAATATGAGCTCCACAGAAAGTATAGAACTTAAGAACTTATCTGTTCAAGGTCTTTATGGCAAGTGCAGTGGTGCATATTAGTAAAGCATGCATTTTAGCTCAAAAGATCATGCCATAGGCGACACAGTAGCTCACACCCCTTATAACCAGAATACAGGTAAAGTATCTGAGACGGTACACCACCCCGTATAACATGTACGTGTCGGGAACCTCAACTAAATATAGCGGCCATTACATAATTGTAATATATGATCTATAACCTATACGAAACATCTTAAGATTAGCTGTCAATAATATAAAAATTACTATCTATTATTGTCATCCAAGTGCACGCTAACTACTAAAAATCGTGTTCATTTCTACATGCTCATTACACTGAAACATACAAAAATAGTTGGCTGAATTTATTTTTGCTGTCGTTTTAAAACCAACTTTAAACCAATCACATTATCCAATCACGCTGTGCATAGACTTTGGTTTAAAAAGTTATCAAACACTCAAGCACCTCCAGGAGGCGCATATACGGCACGTCGTCTAAAAGCTAGAGAGAAAATGGACCATTACTAGGAGCTGAGCAAAACGAACAACTCATTTAGTATCTAGAGACGTTAACCATAAACCAATCAGATACCAGAGCACCCAATAAATATGTGGGGTTTTAGTATACCACGGACTTGGTGATAAAATGCGCACCTCAAAACTGCAAGTGAGTTCATCAGGAATTACCACAATTAGACACTGTAGACCAACCCACGGCACCGTGGTGATAAATGCGCACCTCAAAACTGCAAGTGAGTTCATCAGGAATTACCACAATTAGACACTGTAGACCAACCCACGGCACCGTGGTGATAAATGCGCACCTCAAAACTGCAAGTGAGTTCATCAGGAATTACCACAATTAGACACTGTAGACCAACCCACGGCACCGTGGTGATAAATGCGCACCTCAAAACTGCAGGTGAGTTCATCAGGAATTACCACAATTAGACACTGCAGACCAACCCACGGCACCGTGGTGATAAATGCGCACCTCAAAACTGCAGGTGAGTACATCAGGAATTACCACAATTACACACTACAGACCAACCCACGGCACCGTGGTGATAAATGCGCACCTCAAAACTGCAAGTGAGTTTATCAGAAATTACCACAATTACACACTGCAGCAGACCAACCCACGGCACCGTGGTGATAAATGCGCACCTCAAAACTGCAAGTGAGTTCATCAGGAATTACCTCACTGCAGACCAACCCACGGCATCGTGAGGAAGAGCCATAACAATCACAAGACACCGGGAAGACAAATTAAAGCAACCAGCTCTCTCTTCCCCATCAAGATAATTGTAAAACAAGCAAGGATACAAAGTAAAGCACAGCAAAACATGGAACAAATACAGAACCCCACAATCAGTTCAACTGAACCGCCGCCCTAGAACGGACAGCAGCCTGAGCAGCCAAGTTTCGTCAATATCGATATCGCCCAATCAGTACAGTCTCTGGACTCAGAAACTATGAGTATCTATGAAGACTTAAAAATGAGGGAAAACCATTGGGTAAACTAGTACTCAAGGGGGTAATCAGACCTAAATTGAACACATAAGGCATTTTATTTTGGGTGTAAGTTTGTTCAATCGGACAACTTAAATGCAAAAAATAGTGTCCTCAAAAATAAATGCATTTTGGTTACTTGAAATTTCATGGTTCCGATGGCAACCCATTTCAATGCTTAGACATTGTACCATAAGGTCAGATATAAAATATATTTAACATAAATATTCATGAATTTTAATGAAAACAGAAGAAATGAATGAAAAATTGCGCTAAAAATCAAAGTGGTGCACTTCCAAATTTACCCGTATCTCACTTGTTAAGTACACTATAGTTCCAAACCTGGTTTCAAATTTTGTGTTTTTAACAACAACAGAGTCTAGGGCGAATATTTAGCGCTTGTAAAATGCATTTAAGCCCCCGGTGGCTTAGGCTGCCGTCTGTTCTAAGGCGGAGGTTCTGTTGTTGTTGTTGTTGAGTAATTTTGTAGGTACACTGCTACCAATTTCTATACATTTGTCCTTGTATTTCAGTACTTTTATTAACATTGATCTTCTACAAATTCGATAATTCTTATATTTGTCCTTATGCATAGACGTTAATTAAGTATAATGTTTGCTACCCTAGGGCAATTAGCAGCTGAGATATAAGTAATTTTGTAGGTATACCCTTTTATTTTTCGGCAATTTCTAAAATAATATTCATGAATATGTAAATGAGACAATTTGCATATATTACCATTGAGAAAAATGGCTGTGTCGTAGCAGTAGAATGGTACCTTGTTTGCTACTTTAGGGCTATAAGCAGCTGAGATATGAGTAATTTTATAGGTATTTTAATTTTCAATTATTTTTCTTTTCTTCAATATTCATGAATATTATAATATCATCATTTCCAATGAGATCATTTGGTAAACATTATATTGTCTTAGTTTTAAATTAAAACCAAGTTTGGAACTCTAGGGCACTTAGGAAATGAGATATTGTTAGATTTGTAAGTATACACCCTTTGGTTTTCGCGATTTTTCATTCACTTCTACTGTTTTAATTAAAATTCATGAATATTAATGTTAAATAATTATTCATAGCTGACCTTAAGGTAAAAGTATAATGTCTAAGCATTGATTTGGTACGTAGTTTGATAAACTAGGACACATATCAGGTGAAATATTGGCAATTTTATACGTACACCCCTTATTTTGTTTTGTGTCTCATTTCTAAAGTTTTCATAAAAATTCATGAATATTGGATAATTTGCATATCGAACTACCTTATAAAACTGCTATGCACAGGGATTAGTTTGGTACCATTGTTAATATTATAGGATGAGTTGCTATTGAGATATGAGTAGTTTTGTACTTTAAAGTCGTATAATTTGCATTTAAGTGGTTCCATTGAAAATGAAATAATATGCTTGAACATATTTAAACGCCGGAAAAAACTCCAGAACATACAGAAAGCATGCCATGAGAATAATGCAGGTAGCATATGGTTCTTACAGCTTTTAACCATAGGCGGAATTCAAATGTTGTGCGTCTATCTAGAATAAATTTGCATTCTGCTATCGAGGTTAACCCATAAAGCACCACCTATAATTTGCAGCAGACGCTAATTTCACATTCTGTTGTTGTTTTATTTTCAAAAATAACAAATAAGGCATGATATTTCATCATAATTGTCTGCTGGCACACGATTTGCATGAAATATCATACCTTATTTTCTTCGATATTTAGCAAAGATATCGCAATATGTGTCGTCTGCAGCAGTCGTGATTGGCGCTTTCAAGGTAAATATCGGGCGCCAAGCCATTCTCATTAACGGTGTTCCCTTGATACAGACTACAATTATACAGACGATAAAACAATTTTCGCAGACGAATTAATTCTGATCACAGCAAAACTAAACTAAAAAAAATGCATCAGCATTTATATTGCACAAGATTAAGGAAGTGCAATGCACCCCCCCACACACACACACAAATATATATATATATATATATATATTTAAAAAAGGGCACCACGTCTAGTCAAGTTAAAGTTTCTTTCAAGACCCCCTAACTTAGGGTATGATAAAATACTGAAAACGTTACTGTCTTTTTTTTAGTTTGTAAGGTATTTCTATGCGTTATGACTAAAAATAATTTAGCATGGAATTAAACATACATACAAACAAATACGAGGGGCATTTGGAAAGTTCTTAGCATGGCATCATAACTCCAAAATGCTATGATAAAATGCTATCAAATGATACATTTTTGGAAACTAGAATTCAACGGCTACTTGATGGTTTAATTTTTGTCGTAAAAGGACTCGGCGTGCACGTGCAGCGCATGCTCAAAATGAGTAGGGTTTATACACTGGCTGAAATTTTAAGCAAACTATTTGTAAAAAAAAAACGAAGGAAAATTGGGGACCTTATTTACGATCATGGTTTGACAAATTAACGATTTGGTGACATCTTAATTATTATTAAAATATATTATGTGATCACTGCTTGCACGACTTCCACCTTTACATTTGGAAAATGTTGACTAATAGGGAAATTGTAAACTTTCGAAAATGGGACTTTTTTCGATTTTTATTTATGCTTTTACTATAAATTGTGTCACTACAGGAGCACGAAAGAAGCCTATTGATTATATGTTGTTTTATTTGTAGAGAACAATGTATAAAAATCATTTCGTCGCGCAAAAAGTGTGGCTTGTTTAGTTCTGTATTCAAGAAAATTATTCCTAATAACACTACCTCTACTTTTCAAGAAGTGGGTGGGGTAACTCAACCCCTCACATTTTGTCAATGGCATAAGAACCTCTCATGGTATCGCATTAACCGTCACAAAATTGATTGATTTCTACTCTCAATGTATTTTTATCTTTTTGTTTGCAACCGTTTACAATTGGATTCAACCAGAACGTCAACTCATAGCTAAACATACTCTGCCCCATGGGAAGATTAAAGAGTTATCTTCCCTTTGTTCTGGTTTACAAAAATATTCTGGTCTCAATACAAAGAGCATAAAGTGTGCTTGACAAAATTACAAACGCACAGCATTTTTAAACTACTGTTGGTTATATATTTTCAAAATATATGCATTGTGACATGCGATTTTTAGTCGAAAAAAAAATAGCGCATTGCTTTGCTTTCTAGACGGTTTTGGTATTGCTGTTCCGGTATTTCGTTATTTGAAACATCCAACTCGGTCATCAATTGTATAATAACTGTAACAGATTGTGGTCTACCAAATGGTAAAAAAAATTCAATTTCATGAAATATTGTTAATGTTCTGCACTCTTTTCAAAAGGTAAAATGTTATAATTTCCACTGAAATTTTCCGTTTTCCAGTAAACAAAATGTACATGTTTTCACAATAATATTTTTCGTGTCTGCATTATAATATCTTCATCAAATTTGTGCCATAAGATAAAGGAAAGATAGCTCTTTAAAATGACACCAAACACGATAGGGTTTGTCAATCGGTTACCGAGATAAAAGACCATGGTAAGAACTTTCCAAATGCCCCTCGTAGCACATAAAATAAACAAGACTTAGTAATGAACAACAAGTTAGCATGTACGAGTATATAGGAATGAGTCAAAGAATTCGGACACAAAATTGGTTTTAACTGTTTAATACAGTTGATCTAGTAAATGGTAATAACTGGTTTTAATATGCATTATGATAGAAAGACAAACACTGTCAACCTCGCTACAGTACTAAACAGAAGAATTGACCAGGTTTGCACGTTTGTTTAATTTGCGATATTCAAAACTTAGAACTTATATTTAACTGATGTAAAATAAGGAAGGTACAGTGGGTACACAGTTATTTAAACAGTGCTAAAATGATATTACAGAATTTAGCGATACGAAGAATAATAGTATGTTCCAAAACATTATAAAGATTATGGTATTTTTGTGTTGTGTTTTTTATAGAATTCCACAGAATTATGTTTTCTTTCTGCTTTCAAGAAGTGACATTCAAAAGTATAATGATACTCATCACATAATTCTGCACTGTCACACAGTTTGCAAATTCTGTCATCACTTACACTGCCTTTAAATCTGCCTTTTCAATTGGCATTTTCTGATTTAAACATCTAAATTTTCTGAAAGAAATTCTTAAATCTGTAGGCAACATGACTTTGTTTGAAAAGTCTGAAATTCAAACATCTTGAAAGGTCATATACAAAATTATACCGATTCTGTTTTAACTGACCAATAAGACGATTTTTGACCATTTTAGCTAAACAATAATTTTCTGGAACATTTTGATGGATCCAATATTCAAAAAACACAAATATTCAATGTACTTTGTACACAGCAAAGCCATTTTGAAAAAATGCACATGCATTTGTACATAAGAACATACAGTTTACATACTACTTTGCCCTGCTTGCCGCAAACTAATCTCTTTCATAAACCAATGACAAGTGAACCAATTCGCCAAATAGAATAGCATTTGGAATACTCTTTTTAAAGCACACAATTACTTGATAAAATTGTAAAAATAAAGAATCGATAACCTCAGATTTCTCATTACCATAGATTTCAGCACTACTATACAATCCAACACTTGTACCTGCATATCAACTGGTCGATTTACCTTCTTAATTTCTTAAAACACTAAACATAGCTTGTCGATCCTGTACTGAAATGTGGTTGTTATACTTAACAAAAGATACATTATAAGATAAAAGTGATACCTAAATACACAAAATCATCAACAGCAATATTTTCACCATTATATGTAAAAGCCGGCTTATTAATCATTTTTCTTTTCGTAAATACTACAACTTTTGTTTTAGTAGGGTTAACTTCATGTTTTCATGTCTGACAATATAAGTAAATCGAATTTAAGTCAGCTTGTAGCTGTTCCTGGGATTCAGCTCAACTCAATGTATTGTTAGCATAGGTCAAAATGACCTCTATTTCACCATTGTGACAAAGCAAATTTATAGCTTCAGTTATATTAGATAAACCATCAAATCCACGAGAAATAAAACTACCAATTCATTCAAAATCAGCGAAAAAAGTATTGGTGATAATTTTTCGCCTTGGCGAACTCCAACATTGCTATATTTTTTTAATAATTGACGATTTTGCCTAACACAAGACTCAGCACTATCATGCATACTATAAACAATCTTCAATATTTTCCTTTTATGTTTCGTTGCAATAAGTTTGCCACAAAGTCAAGCGATTGACACAGTCAAATGCTTTCTTATAGTCAATGAATGCAGAAAATAAACAATTATTTCGATGCAAATATAAATCAGCTAAGCATTTGGGGTTAAAACATGGTCCATAGTACTATAGGCCTTTTGAAAACCTGCCCATTCTTCACAAAGAACATTCATGCTTTCCAAGTAGCAAATAAGTCTAACATTAAGCACGGAGTAAATAAAACAGCTTAAAACAGTAATTCCTCTGTAATTATCTAGATAATTGGCATCCCCTTTTTTATAAATAGGACAAATAACGCCCTCAGTCAAACTACTAGGTACCACCCCTGATTCAAAAACAATATTGAATAGCTTGCAAAATAAATTTAACATTTCCTGATGCATGTTTCAAATATTCATTCAAATTAAATCATTGCCACAACTTTTATGCTTTTTCAGGGACTTTATAGCCTATAATATCTCATCCTCAGAAAAAGAATTATTCAATTTACTTTTTTCATTGATATTTGAGTTGCAATTATGAAAATTAAATTCACCATCATGGTCATTATTTACATTGTTGAGGGTTTTAAAATGGTCATATAACGTTTTCAAAATCTACTTTGTTCATAACAGACTTCTTTTTGTCCGTGGACTTATTTAATAGATCAGTATGATTTAGTAGTTTCGTAACTTAGAGATGAAATCATTTCTGTAGGTATTATACTGGTTGTTTAATCTCTCTTTTGTATGCTTTACTACAACGAATAAGATCGGTTCTTTTCTCGGCTGATTTAAATCTCCAATTTGTATCTGAATTAAGGGTGAGGTTGGCGCCGTTAAACCGGTTTAAGCCCTCCAGTAAAATATTTTACTGACCGTTCCAAGGCGGTACTTCTTTTGTGGATCTTTTATGTTTTTGTTCTGTCTTGTGTTTGCTATGTTTTGTGCGCGTCTGTTTATATGTGCTTTGTGGTCACCTGCTGGGAAAGGGCTGACCTCTTGGCTCTCGTTTGTGGTGTCTTCTGTGAGTTTGTCACTTTCCCATTGGTATCCTGGGTCAGGTGTGGTACTTGATTGTATCGATTCCTGATCTTTGCACCATTTCTTACTTTTAAAGCACTCTTAACGTGTAATAAAACAGTCCCCAATAAACCAAGGGTTTTCACCATTTTAACAATATTACTTCTCTGTTTAGTAGTAAAAACATACTCTGAAGCAGCATTCAACAATATCTTATTACATGGTTGGTGTACACAAAAAAATGGTGACAAAATACATTAAAAACATTATCTTTAATTTATCACTCGATACAGACACACATATTGCCTTATATTCAATGTAACATAGTTCACATTTTACTCATTTCCATAACTACAACTATTTATAGATGCTTGATTCTATCCATATTATAATGATTACGTTCTTCGAAGTTTCCACCTTCAACATAATATTCGGTAATTCTAATATGACAAACAGTTAGTATCATGTTACTTACTACATGTATGTTATTACATGCATAGTTCATGAATAAGTGTTAACAGAGTATGTATAAATCTGATTTAAAATAGCTGATAGACTGTAGTCTTATTACCAGCTAAGCCTTCCGAAAATTGTAAGCGGTGAAAATGCCATATCGGTGACCATAGCCACTCTGCATGGAAAATAGTTTTGCTCTTTACCACCTTTATTAGATTTTGTCACTAAAACTAGCAGAAATTGTTCTATTTGACACAAAATTAGAACTTAATTTAATGTGTTAAGAAAGGATTATATGTCCCATAGCTAGGAGGAAGTAATTTTGGCTTTGTCAATGGGGATGGGTGGGGTAGCACCACATTACACTCATGATGGTAAGGTGTGTATGCATCTTCTTGGTATAGTATATTGTAAAGTGGTGAAAAAAGTGAAGTTTAAAGCATTTCTGATAAAAAATAAATGAGATATAAGAAAATGAATATGTTCACTTTTCCTTTATTTTGATGTACCATGATTTTATCAAAATATGTGTAGCGGGTAGGGTTGTTTAAAGGGTTCCCTAGAATAACTTTGGAGTAAACAATGCAAACAAACAATTAAACAATGCAAACAAACAATACAAATGTGCTTTGAAATGTTTATTGGTTTGAATAAAAGGATGTTTTGTGTCATTTATCTGAAAAGCTAAAGAGCTGCATTTCAATCCTTTAGGTCGCAGACCTGTAATTGTAAAAAGGGCAGTGATTGGCTCAAACGGTGGGTCGATTTTCTGCACAATTTTTGAGTTGTAAAGTGTTTTGCGATTGGTCAATAATGAACATACGGGAAAGAAATCATATTTATTAGACGGGTATATTTGCTGCACTTTTTGAAACAACATCTCACTGCTGTTGTATGGATTTACTTTACTGGTATGGCTCAGTAAAAAAGAACCTTACATCTTGCTATTTTTTCAGTAAAATTTTCCTCCCATGTAGGGTGCCCACCTTCAAGTGCCCAAAAAGTGGTAAAACATGGCGGTCACCGGGGTATTTCATGTTGGTTTATTGATCGAACTATATATCCCATCTGTATTTCTATGGCAGCCTCATTGTAGTTTAAGGGTTGTGAGGACCACAGTTTACTTAAAAGCTTTACTGGAGGTCTATGGAAAAAACATTTACAGGTCTGGTTCATGTTGTGTTTAACATATTTAAGGTAAGAAGAAAATAATTCACAGACTGATTTATATTTATTGATCTTTATTATTAAATATTTACTTCTGTGAGCGAATTATAAATGTATTGAACTTTATCTTCCCAAGGGACTACTTTACACTGATAATCTTTCATTGCTCATCTATTAGAAAGCAATCATCGACAATGCATTAGTACCTAGAACAATAAACACACCTGCTTTCATAGGTTGTGTCAATCTCAGAGATAGTGGTTCTAATTGCATAAGACACATGCGCGGATCCAGAGGGGTGGGCGGTGTGGGCAGGGGGCCGGAACCCCTCTCCCCAATTGAAAATCCCAAAGCTGTAGCTTCCCTTAGAAAAACTGGCATGACCCCCCCCCCCCCCCCCTGAAAACCACAAAGCTACCCGGCCAGCATTCAGTGTGGCGTCATCATCGGCCTACCAGTGAAACGCTGTTTCGCTTGCAGACGGATGGTGGCCCCCTGTTACGATACAGAATGGCTGGAATAACAGAATCAGCTATGGTTGCGTATACGCACAAATACGCAGTGGTTTAGGTATGCACCTGGTCACCTATTCGAACCATGATACGGTACTCTTTCTATTGATAGTCCCAATAAAAGGTCGGTTTGTCTGAGATGGAATTCATTGTATCTATATTTATCAACGCTTGCACGTTTTCCTTATTCTTCTTGAATATCTCGGAAATCTTGTGCGTTTTTCAATATATAAAGGGTGGAATTTCCCATTCTTGTTAGGGGACATTTTAAACATACCGTTGAAAGGTTCGATATAGAGATGCTATTCATTATTATAAAAGAATCGTCTCTTGTGTCCCCTCCTACGTTGGAGGCTGAATGTTGGTGAGCCGTTGATTAGTACCTGAGGGCACATATTAGTTGTCCCCCTCAGGCCACGACCAGCGTGGATCAAGGCCCAATCGTTACAACGTAGCACAATCAAATGGGAAGCCAACCGGCTTGAATGGTTATATGTAAAATCTGACACCCCAACGTGGGGATATGATCAGGAGGACATATACATATTAATGCTGACGTCTTGAGCGACGATCAGCAGTACGCGTAACAGATAATACGATTACGTGAATCCAGTGACGACCAAAGTACAGGTTCGATCACCTCAGCGCCGATGGTCTGAAGTAGACACATGTGCAGCTTAGAAGACATAGTGTTCGCGAGACGCGTATAATCTCGAGATTTCTCGTCAATACGAGAACTGAAATATTAAAGGATCCAATTGTTTTTTTTTCTTTTATGAGAACTTAAGCTATATGTTAATCATATTCTTTACGTCTCTTATTTCTGACTAGTTGACGTACATCTAGAACAGGACAGTCCAAGATTGGTTCTAATTGAAACGATCTTGGAGTGGCAACTTGCTCTAGTATAGGATGGTCAATTAGCCAGAAATAACAGCGTAGGTGGTGTCATTGTATATTAATGTGTTGTTGATGTTTTCTTAGTACATAAAGTACTGAAAAGTTTTTGCTAGTTGTGTGCATTATTTTTCCCTGGTAGCATCGTCATCGCATAAAGGAATTTTCCAATAAGATTTCCCCTCTTCCTTCCTGACCGGCTTTATGTCGTAACAATGGTGTAAGAAGTGGGATTTTTGAGGTTTTATTGGCAAATTTCTCTGCTGTGACGTTGCTACGGGCGCACACTAGTAGTTTTCCTTTACAAGAAAGGTTGTGAGTGTCAACACACAGTACCGATTGCATGCGTTCCCCTGTGATGAAGTGCGACACATGTAAATAAGTCATCACATAACATTCTGAGGGGACCCATACTTTCTTGTTCTGTGGATTGCTATTAGGGTATAAAACCCAAGGAAAATTTGACAGAGTTTAATTATTAGACTTGTCCACCTTTACTTTACCCATATCATTGTGTATTGGCTTATGCCCTGTATTCCTATTAATTAAGGATACTGATGTGGAAAATTTCATATCGTTTGAGGGTACTAATAATTTAAATCACCTCAGTGACGTCATAGTGTGTGACGCCACTCAACTGATTTCTATTATTAGAAGAAGTCCATAGAAAGATTATTTTAGTCAATTATTATGTCTTGCTATGACAAGTGACTGTTGACTTGACTGTAACGCGTTTATATTAATATCGCGTAGGTATACATTTCTTGACATAAATGCGAGAAAATGAATGACGTTTTTTAGTCAAATACGTTCAGTGAAGGCCTATTTAAAGTTGATATATATCCTAGGCACCTTTCCGTGGTGATCTCTTATACGTTGTACTTTACGTTACTCATATGTAACGTCTTTAAATCCCTAGTAAAATTATTAGTTTACCAGCGCGAACGTTGGTTAGCCCATACCTATCTAAAAGGGACAAAGCGAACCCTTATTTATTTTCAACAGTATAGTTGACTTATACCATTAAGTGATTATCTTAAGAGGCAACAAGATTTAGAAAGGGAGGAAAGGTTGGCCCAAAGGGAATATGAAAAAGAGAAAAGGGAGGCCGAGCAAAAAGATAAAGAAAGGGAGCAAAAAGATAAAGATAGGGAGCAAAAAGAGAAAGATCGGGAATTAGAAAAAATGAAAATGGAGGCCGCGCGCAAGGATAAGGAAATGGAAATGGAAAAGGAAATTGCGCTAAAAAAAATTGAGGCCGAAGTGGAACTCAAAAAATCGAGGCCGAGACCACTTCGCATCCCTGGGGGCCCAAAGAGAAAAGTTCGAATCCTAGGAGTCCCAAGCTTCCATACTTTGACGAACATACGGATAAGATGGATAGCTATTTAACTAGGTTCGAAAGTTATGCTTTGTCAAATAAATGGGACCCGTCCATGTGGGCATCATACTTAAGTGCCTTATTAAAGGGACGCGCTTTGGAAGTCTTCGTTAGGCTTTCCAGAGATGACCAGTCGGATTATGGTCAGATTAAGGAGGCTCTGCTTACTAATTTCGACCTCACCGAACGATCTTTTCGTAAGAAATTTAGGGATTGTAGGCCCGAGAAAGCCGAAACTTTCAGACAATTTAGCGGTAGGCTAGCGAGCTACCTTGATAAATGGTTGGGTTTGGCTAAGGTCGAAAAGACCTACGAGGCGGTTTGTGATTTTTTGGCCCGAGACCAGTTCCTTGACTGTTGCAGTCATGAGCTCTATTTGTATCTCAAACCTAAAACGTTTAAGGCCCTGGGTGAGTTAGCCCATGAGGCGGATTTGTTCGCCGATGCAAGGGGTGGAGTTCCCGGATGCGTCGCAAAAGGGCATCGTGAGACTAAGAGTCAAGTTCCGCATAATTATGGAAATCAGGTTGATCGAAAATCAAATATTTCTTGTAAGATTTGTGGTAAAGCCCATCAAACACATAATTGTTGGCACAACAAGAGCAAGAGGGTGTCGGCTGGTACGGAAATAGCATCAAGTGCGGAATTTAATTCTCCAAATCAAGGGGGAAATTGGCAAAATAGGGGTCGTAATTGGAATCGAGGCCGTAATAATTACCGTCGGAATCAGTCAGCTCCCGGTAGGAATTCCAATAGGAACTATAATAATGATAAAGTCGACCATCAGGTCAACTTTTGTAAAGTAAAGGGAGAACAAAGTACAGATAAGGGAGTGCATAGCGTGTATCATGCTAAAATGCACGACCCAATTGAGAATTATAAGGAGAATCCCCATAAGGATAGCAAGGGTACTTGCTATTTTTTAAGATCTAGACTACCGACGGCGGTAGGTACCGTAAATGGGAAGGAGGTCAGAGTTTTGAGAGATACGGGTTGTACCGGTGTAGTGGTTAGAAGGGACTTAGTATCTGATGAGCAAATGTTAGGGAAAGAGTTAGATGTTACTCTTATTAATGAGTCCAAACTGAAATACCCAGTGGCGCGTATTAGCGTGGAGTGTCCATTTTTTAATGGCACTACAGAAGCCTTATGCATGGAGGATACTTTGTATGATCTAGTTATAGGGAACATCGACGGATCGAAATTGCCAGATATGTCACATTTCGCAGCGAGCGTAGTAACTAGGTCACAAGCGAAAAAAGACGAGCGTACATATAAAAAACTTAAAGTCCCAGATCAGATTATCAATAGCGATAGGAATGCAATCGAGTTGGATCAGGCTTCAGATCCAAAGCTCTCGAATATACGGAAGCGAGTAGAGTTAGGCAACGTGACCGTGAGTCGGGGCATACACCGCGGAGAGACAAAGTTCATAATGAAGAAGGGGTCAGTTTACTTTGCGTGGTAAAACTACTTCGCAGCTGGTTGTACCTTCGAGTCTGACTGATAGGGTTATGACTTTGGCCCATGAATCGCTCATGGCAGGCCATTTAGGCATTCGAAAGACGATCGATCGGGTAGTGGCAGAATTTTTTTGGCCAGGTGTTTGCGGCGACGTGACACGTTTCTGCAAATCCTGCGACATATGTCAAAGGACCGTTCAAAAGGGCAGGGTAGCAAAGGTGCCTTTAGGTCGGCTACCATTAATCGATACTCCTTTTAAGCGTGTAGCAGTAGATATTGTAGGACCAATTGAGCCCCGATCGAACAACCGATCAAGATACATTTTAACAATGATGGATTACGCGACGCGTTATCCCGAGGCCATTGCATTACCTAGTATCGAGACTGAGCGCGTAGCAGAAGCATTAGTTGAGATGTTTAGTAGGGTTGGCGTACCCGATGAAATGTTAACGGACTGTGGATCACAATTCACGTCTGAAATTATGAAGGAAGTAGCAAGATTGCTATCATTACAGCAGCTGACTACGTCAGCATTTCATGCTCAATGTAATGGTTTAGTAGAGCGATCACACGCGGCGCTCAAACAAATGTTGCGAAGAATGTGCGCTGAACGCCCTAAGGATTGGGATAGGTATCTTCCTGCACTCTTATTTGCAGTTAGGGAAGTACCTCAGGAGTCTTTAGGATTTTCACCGTTTGAATTATTGTATGGACGAAACGTACGCGGTCCGATGGCAATTTTAAGAGAATTATGGACAGACGAGGTGGAAGATGAAGAGGTTCGCTCAACCTATGATTACGTGATAAATTTACGAAACCGTCTCGAGCATACTTGCGAGTTGGCAATGAAAAATTTACAAAAAGTGCAAGGAAAACAAAAGGTGTATTATGATCGACGAGCGAAACCTCGTTCTTTCAAAGTGGGAGATAAAGTTCTATTATTACTCCCCACCGATAGTAATAAGCTATTGCTACAATGGCGGGGACCGTTCGAGATAGTAGAAGTGTTGAACCGTGTTGACTACCGTGTAAACGTAAACGGTTACATCCATACATATCACGCCAATATTTTGAGGCTCTATGTTGAACGGAAAACTGAAGCATCTCACTGCTTATTATCCGCCGAAGCGAGTATGCCGTTAAGCGAAGATGATGACGACGAAAGTGACGAGTATTCACTTGAGGACTGTACATTTCCTTCTAATAAGGAAATTGAGACATATCGAGATGTTAGTATCTCGGACGAACTTACAGACGAACAGAAAAAAGAGGTCAAAGAATTACTGGCCAAATACCCAGATGTACTGACCAGTATACCAGGCAAGACCGAATTATTGGAGCATGATATCAAATTATCAACTGCAGAACCTGTTAGGTCTAAGGGTTACCCTTTACCATATAAAACCAGAGAGATAATGGAATCTGAAATAGATGAGATGATTGAGCTAGGCGTGATCGAACCTTCGATCTCTCCTTACTCTTCGCCCATTGTGTTAGTTCCAAAAAAAGATGGGTCGGTTAGATTCTGTATTGACTTCCGCAAGCTTAATAAGGTTAGGGAATTCGATGCGGAACCTATGCCAAATATGGAGGAAGTTATTAATAGAATGTCAGGGCATAGGTTCTATTCGCAAATGGATTTATGTAAAGGTTACTGGCAATTAGGCCTCAGCAAAAGGTCAAGGCCATATACAGCCTTTGAAACACCTAGGGGATTATTCCAGTTTAAAACCATGCCTTTCGGTTTAGTTAATGCGGGGGCCTCTTTTTGTCGTCTCATACGCATAGTATTGCAAGGTCTGAGAAATGTCGATAGCTTCGTAGATGACATGTGGATTTTCACGGAAACTTGGGAAAAACATTTAAAATCCATAAAAGCCACCTTAGATAGATTGCGAGCTGCTAAACTTACCGCAAAACCCTCTGAGTGTAAAATAGGGTACAGTGAAATTGAATGCCTAGGCCATAATATTCAAGACCAAACATTAAGGCCTAAAGATGACAAGATACAGGCTGTTAAAGATGCACAAAGGCCCGTTACTAAGAAACAAGTCCGAGGTTTTTTGGGTTTAGCTGGGTTCTATCGGAAATTCATCCCCAATTTCTCTGAAATTGCAGCACCTTTAACCGATCTAACGAAGAAAGATCGCCCAAACCGAATTAAGGACTGGCTAAGTCATCACGAAAGGGCTTTTCAAACGTTGAAAAGTCGTCTTACATCCTCCCCTATTCTGAGATTGCCTGTCTTTAATGAAGGGAAACCATTCATACTTAGATCAGACGCGTCCGATATCGGAATCGGAGCTGTACTGCTGCAAGAATTTGAGGGGGAAGGTAAATTACCAATTGCCTACGCTAGTAAGAAGTTGTTACCCCGGGAAAGAAATTATTCTGTAATTGAGAAAGAATGCTTAGCAATTATTTGGGCAATTGAAAAGTTCAGGAAATATCTCTTTGGGGAAGAATTTATCCTGGAATGTGATCACAAACCCCTATCATTCATGCAGACTGCTAAGGCATTGAATCCCAGAATTATGCGTTGGGCATTAAAGCTCCAACCATACAGATTTAGGATTGTGGCAATCCGAGGACAAGACAATGTGGGGGGAGACTATCTTTCCAGGTAGTCCGCCATTTAAGTCGCATGTGTATATATGTAGTATTATATATTTATTCTGTATTATTCCTTCGTTTCTGCATCGTGTATCGTAAGAAAAAGTCATTCCTTTTTCTCCCAAAAGGAAGGGCCTTTGTTACGATACAGAATGGCTGGAATAACAGAATCAGCTATGGTTGCGTATACGCACAAATACGCAGTGGTTTAGGTATGCACCTGGTCACCTATTCGAACCATGATACGGTACTCTTTCTATTGATAGTCCCAATAAAAGGTCGGTTTGTCTGAGATGGAATTCATTGTATCTATATTTATCAACGCTTGCACGTTTTCCTTATTCTTCTTGAATATCTCGGAAATCTTGTGCGTTTTTCAATATATAAAGGGTGGAATTTCCCATTCTTGTTAGGGGACATTTTAAACATACCGTTGAAAGGTTCGATATAGAGATGCTATTCATTATTATAAAAGAATCGTCTCTTGTGTCCCCTCCTACGTTGGAGGCTGAATGTTGGTGAGCCGTTGATTAGTACCTGAGGGCACATATTAGTTGTCCCCCTCAGGCCACGACCAGCGTGGATCAAGGCCCAATCGTTACAACGTAGCACAATCAAATGGGAAGCCAACCGGCTTGAATGGTTATATGTAAAATCTGACACCCCAACGTGGGGATATGATCAGGAGGACATATACATATTAATGCTGACGTCTTGAGCGACGATCAGCAGTACGCGTAACAGATAATACGATTACGTGAATCCAGTGACGACCAAAGTACAGGTTCGATCACCTCAGCGCCGATGGTCTGAAGTAGACACACGTGCAGCTTAGAAGACATAGTGTTCGCGAGACGCGTATAATCTCGAGATTTCTCGTCAATACGAGAACTGAAATATTAAAGGATCCAATTGTTTTTTTTTTCTTTTATGAGAACTTAAGCTATATGTTAATCATATTCTTTACGTCTCTTATTTCTGACTAGTTGACGTACATCTAGAACAGGACAGTCCAAGATTGATTCTAATTGAAACGATCTTGGAGTGGCAACTTGCTCTAGTATAGGATGGTCAATTAGCCAGAAATAACAGCGTAGGTGGTGTCATTGTATATTAATGTGTTGTTGATGTTTTCTTAGTACATAAAGTACTGAAAAGTTTTTGCTAGTTGTGTGCATTATTTTTCCCTGGTAGCATCGTCATCGCATAAAGGAATTTTCCAATAAGATTTCCCCTCTTCCTTCCTGACCGGCTTTATGTCGTAACACCCCCTTTGCATACTGGGAATAGGTAAAAGTTTGATGATGACTAAGAAAGCCCAAAAAGTCAGAATTTTAGGCATATACCCCGCCCCCCACCCCCCGGCGAATCTTTCTGGATATGTGCATGAGACATAAGTGGTATGTATACATGGTCTGCCCGCCTGTGCGTATAGATCTTTACTGAGTGGATTGTCTCCCGTAAACATTTCATGCCAAAAGTTGGTAAGTGTGGTATAAAATCACTTTATGAGCGATAATGGTGAAATAATATGCAAACATATTCAAACTTTGGACCGCGATTCCTGCCTAAATTGAGATTTTTCTACGTTCGGAATTGGTTTTTGTTATTTGTGTTGATTGATTCTATACAATTCTGAGGTAAAAATCTATGATGCACCGATAGCATGTTTCGAAAATTAACATGTGGTACATCAATTTTACCGAAAACCTTGCACAGGTTTCATATGTTGTACATTACACGCGATTGTACATCATTAACCCTTTGCATTCTAATAAATTATACCATCTGGTTGGATACAATACGCCTTGGCTACCCCGGTGTGTGTGTGTGTGGGGGGGGTACTCTATTTTTTTCTTCCTACGTAGGCTTGGTCCCAGCATCTACTGTTTGCCACAAAAATATCTGGAATTAAGAAAATACCCTAAAATGCTTAGATATGAACCCTAACACCAGTCCAGGTTTATGATGACATCAAAAATATCCACAAAATCTCCATACCTTCCAAACTATTCAAATTTTCTGAACACCCCATAAATATTGAAATTCATGATTTTGAACTTTAAAAAATGGGCCAAGCCATATATGACTGGTATCATGATATATCAAATGTTACCAAAATTAAGATGAATTTCAGTCCTTCGAAATTGTATTTAATTAGTAAACAGTGCGTTATTTCATTTGGGTCCTCACTGATTGCCATAATATCCATTTAGGGATGTCAGTTTTTACAAAGGGCTGATGGGATACAGCCGCTTGAAATTAGACTGATATCAGTAGTAGATGTAGGTATTGTCCCAATGAATCCATACCAACAACTACCATTCCACATCTTATCTTAATTTTGCTACCATTCCAGTCCGGAATTTTAATTTATGCTGACTGAAACATCTACTGATGAGATAACAGAAGAAGAAGTATTTGAGAAGAATGATAGATTTAGTTAAAAAACAACAACATCAATATTAATGATAAAACATCCATAGAAACATCATCCATATGACCAGACTTTATAAGTCTAGCTTGAAATATACAAAATAGGAATATAGTGACTGACATATTTAATGCGCACGGGGATTCTCACTTGAAGAAACAACTAATTATGGCTCCCAAGACATAAAGGACCATTATGACTGAAATTATATTTATAAATATGGAACGATAAAAATCGGTCATTATAAAGGTATTCCTCAGCTAATTAGCTAGTATAACAGGAAACCATTAAGCTAGGACCATAGCAGAGCAATCATGTATTGTGCTCTTTGTATATTGTAAGAATCGATCATGAGGCTAGGATTGACTGGGGTCACCGTTTGACATCACGTGGCTTGTAAATAAATAATAGATTGCTTTTCTCGCTCACCTTGGATTTTTAATGAAGCTTCCAAATGTTCCTGAATACGCTGAGATTTAATATTGCATGCATTAGTTTTGATAAGTATTAAAAATAAATCCATGACTATTTACGCATGTACATTATTCTGCTATTATTCTTAGTAAAGATATATTTAATACATGCAATAAAAGATTACCAATTTATATGACGTCATTTGACGACTACGTGCGTGAATTACGGTATATATAATCATATACTTCAATCAATGAAGACCCAACACGTGACGCCAGGCCAAGATAACATGGGTAAGAGCAAAGCATTGCCATCCCAGGCGAAATTCGGTGAAATTCTTATCCTTTTTGTGAGATTTATGAATTCATCTATCTGTTTGGAACATACACGTATCAAGAGGTCAAAGACTATAAGAATCCATCATGAGTGTGGAGGTTGGATAGAAAAATCCGCCCGAGGATCACCCATTGGCATCACGAGACTTGCTCATCAACCACTAACCAACGCATTTAATATTGGAAAAACATGAAAAAGTCTTCCAGAAAATCCTAAGTTTGCTTAGATGCGTAATGGTGACGTCATTTTAATATTAATATGACATCACGGATTGACGTGCGGCAAGCGTCCGGCTGTTCCTTCTTTATCTTTACCACGGGCTGGCACGGGTATGTGAGACATATAGAATCCATCTTTGGTGTTCAGTGGGGACAGGAAAATCCTAACCCCAGGTCGGAATTTTGCTGTCCCCACTGGACACCAATGATGGAGTCTATTTATCTCACACACCCATACCAGCCCTAGGGAAAGATAAAAAATGAATAGCCGCACGTCGATCCGTGACGTCATTGTAATGTTAAAATGACGTCACCATGTCGCATCTCAGCATATTCAAGATTTTCTTGAATCTTTTTTCAAGTTTTTTTTGTCCATATAAATGAGGAATTAAGTGGTGTGCAAGAAAAAGAATCTATTATTTGCGTGGGGATGGGATAGAAAAATCCCTCCCTCGTGATCACGGATTATCATCACTCGGCAAGCCTCGTGATGCCGATCGGTGATCCTCGGTGATAATGGGGTCACTGGAATTAAAGTTTCTGTGCGAAACCATTGCATTTATCCTGTTTAATAAATATAAATAACACCATTTTGCATAACTTTTGATAGGTCACAACTATGCGCATCTGAAGAGTGGTGCGTTTTAATTGAACATGAGTATATATACCATGAAGGTAACATTTCTGAAATGTCAGATTTTGATGTTTTATTCTGTTTTGGAATGTAAAAATCGTAAAAAATAGATCTCATGATAAACGTGAAAATGGCAACATTAAGCGCAAAAGGATCATTGACGGTTTGGGCCTTATACGCCTATTTTTCTAATTCCCAGAACGCTGCTTTTGAGCTTCTAGTGTGGTGCCTGTAGTATCAGTGCAATAGGTGAATCTAATGGCAAGAGCCAGCTAGCAAAATATTTTCAAAATTCCTACGCACTCGAGAGTTATGGCGGGTAGAAAGGGGAGGGGGTCTGAAATTTCATGAAAATAAAAAGTGCTTTAAAAATGATTTCTGCACTTTTTCTTGATTTATTTGGTAGTCATGGTGATATATATTGAACATACCATATACAGAGTATTAACAAATCACGATAATTGATGAAATGTTTTAAAAACAAAATATGTTTTGTAATAAAATGATTTTGGGGAGATAATTTAGAAGTTACCTGTACATTTTTGACTATATGTACCGTAAATAATACAAAACTGAAAGCTCAACAAAAGAAATAAATATTTTTGAAGGAATGAAAGTGTCCCATTTAGCATTGGAAAGTAAAACTGATTCTAACTAGATCCTTTGAATATTAATTTTGCTTTGCTTAAAGGGCATAGCATGTTAAATGTATTTAAAGTGTCCTAATATTTATGGTATACATGATGCATGTATATCCCTATATTACACATTATATTGAAGCTAAAGTATTTACCTGTTAAAACTCTTTGCATGCCAGTGGATAATTTTGTCGTCTGCCAATAGCCTTTTGCAAACAGTTTGAACCCAGATGAAGACAAATAGAATGTCGGTCTTGATCTGGATCCCAACTGTTTGACACTCTGATGGTGGTCCTGGGTGGTTTATTTTTAAAATCTTAATTTTGAAGAAAGTCAGCAGACGAAAATAAAAACATGAACAATTCCCTAGCATGCAAATAGATAAGTACAGGACGTTTGCAAAATAATTTGTCATTTAATAACAGTGAGATTTTTTCCTATGAAAAAAGGCATAAAACCTTGCTAGTTCTACTGTTAATCTTTAAGTACTTTATATTAAACTAGCACAGAATACAAAGCAATTTAGGAGGTTGTTTCTAGAAAACTTCATTACTGTCATTAATTTCTTATTTGGTAGAAAAGGCAAATTATGGGCTTAGGCCCTGGGTTTTGGGGCTGCTGAACATCTTCCCCCCCGTGTGCCAGCAAGCCACTTCCATACAAAGTGTAAAATATAGTAACACATATTCAGGCAAAAGCTTTTGCTGGCACACGGGGGGGAATGATATTTTAAAAAATGTTTTCGGATTCCCATATATCTTAATGTAAAACTGATTGTTCTACCCAAAATTTTACATCTTTGAAGCATTTGATATCGAAAACGGATTTCACAGCCATAAAGCACTCAGGTCAGGGTAGCTTCAAGGCGAAGAAAGGGACGATTGACAAACTTTTATTTTTACTGAAAACCATAGGCATTTACCCATAGCAAGTGTCAATGATCCTTTGTACTGAAAAACGCTTAAATACTTCTCTAAAGGATCTTTCTTTGGCTTTAACTAATCATGGTCGGCATGGCTTATTTTCATTTTTAAGTTCCTTGCCTATCTCAGTTTTACGTCATTTAAAGTTAGAGGCTAATAAACTTTACGATTAGAGCAAACAAATTATATAAAGCAGCACTTCTTACAATGTGTTATGTTCAACATTACCTTAGTACTTATATCGATTCTGAGGTCAACTATAAACGATATTTTATCAAAATTCCATTCATTAACAAAGGTATTGAGTTTATTGATTAACATAGTATCTTCAAGGATAATTAAGTGATTTCATCTATTCCAAATTACTTTAATAATTCTGAAACTCCTATCATTTGTTATAAATATAACAAACTAATTAGGTCTACTATATTTAACTTAAATAAAATTGTTACTGATATAGATATAGAGTCCAATACTCCTGAGAATGTCAAAATTCTAATTATTTATATCCCTCTGCAGGGCATGTTATTATAGGTAATCTAAATGTCATTCCTGACGCTAGAATTCGCAATATTATTTCTAAAGGTCCTAAATATAGACTTCCCTCTAATATTTATTTCTCTAAATGTCGTAGAGAGATCGCTACTTCTTTAAATGACTTTAGTAATCGTGGGTGCGAACGGGAAAATGTTGAACCTGATGCCTTGAAGGAATGGAAGATTAACATTATTAAAATTATTGATACTCGTATTTCATTTTACTCTCGTAATACACATCTTTTACCCCCTAAACCTAAATTGTCTTTTCGTCATCTTAAACGAGGTATCCAGGATTTTCATATGAACTATGTTTTGGTTCCAGCAGATAAGGTTGCTAACAATGTTGTAGTTGTTTGATGATTGAATTATATTAATACTCTTAAGCGTGAGCTTTTTGACACTAATGCCTATAAACTGCAGCCTTCTTTGAATATGAGGGTGATTGTCGATGGGCATGGGCATGGTTGTCATACAGCCCTACATTTCAGTGTCAAAGCTAAAGAAAAATCAAGACAAAGTTCCTACGTTGTACTGGTTACCTAAACTCCATAAAAAGCTATAAAGCAAGATTTATAGCTAATTTTAGTTCTTGTACGACAACGGAACTTTCTAAATTAATAACCTCGTGTCTTACAGCTGTTAAAAAAGATGTTGTCAAGTATTGTGATAAGGTATATGAGAGATCCGGTAAAACCCTATTTTGGTCTATTAAAAAATTCAGGTGAAATTTTAGATAAACTTAAGAGATTTCAATGTGACCAGTTTGTCTACTTATGATTTTTCTACTCTTTACACTACTTTACCTCATAAATTAAAGGTAAACTTATTGATCTAATTGAAAGAACCTTCCAGAGAGAATGCTCTCCTTACCTTGCATGTAATGACAGAAATGCATTTTTTACTTCAGAAAAACCTAAAAAAATATCATGCATGGTTATGTCAAAATGTATGTGATGCGCTGACCTTTTTGTTGGACAACATTTTTATTCGATTTGGCACCAAGCTGTATAAACAAGTAGTTGGGATACCTATGGGCACTAATTGTGCTCCCCTGGTTGCAGATTTATTCCTGTTTGTTATGAGAGGGACTTTATGATGTCTCTTTTTGATGATAAGCAGGCTGATGTTATTGCTGCGTTTAACTGTACATCCAGATATTTGGGCGATATTTTAACATAAATAATGTTTATTTTGACAATATGGTAAGTCAAATTTACCCTTCAGAGCTCCAATTGAATAAAGACAATACCTCTGATACCAAAGCCCCATTCTTAGACTTGCATTGTCAATTTCTAATGATATTGTTTCTACCAAAATTTATGATAAACGTAACGACTTTGATTTTGAAATTGTCAATTTCCCATTTTTCGATGGTGATGTTCCTCACTCTACATATACTCTCTATATCTCTCAGCTCATTCGTTTTGCTAGAGCATCTAGCTATGTTGCTGACTTCAACACTCACAATAAATTGTTAACTCAGAAACTTCTGAAACAAAGCTGTTGGTATAATAAACTTCGCAAAATCTTTTCTAAATTTTATAGACGATAATATGATTTGATTTCTAAATTCCAGGTTGGACTTAAATCTCTCTTACGCTAAGGACTTTCGGAACCTGATTTGAGTGATCCAGCTAACAAAAAAACGTTGTGAAAACGTTGTGACAACGTTTTAATTTGGTTGTGAAAACGTTTTGGTAAAACGTTTATACGAGCTTTTTTGGAAAGTTTTCTCAATGTTTGCAAAACGTTTTGGTACAACGTTACAAAAAAACGTTGTGAAAACGTTGTGACAACGGTTTGGTACAACGTTGCAAAAAACGTTGTGAAAACGTTATGACAACGATTTAATTTCGTTGTGAAAAAGTTTGGGTGAAACGTTTATGCGAGCTTTTTTGGAAAGTTTTCTTAATGTTTGCAAAACGTTTTGGAAAAACGTTGCAGAAAACCCATTTTGCGACCTTCCTGCAACC
The DNA here is from genome assembly GCA_964019695.1 of Loripinus fragilis. Lineage (NCBI taxonomy): Eukaryota > Metazoa > Mollusca > Bivalvia > Lucinida > Lucinidae > Loripinus > Loripinus fragilis. The sequence continues at coordinate 62,805,694 of OZ026529.1, forward strand.
TTTCTAAAACCATTCTCCAACCTTCCCACGGCCTTTCTACAACCTTTCAGTGACCTTTTTAACCCTTAAGGCAGATTCACATAGGATCTCAATTCTGATTCAGATGCTATACTTTCATTACAGTGAGCAAATCCGAGTTATGCATCGATTTTCTTCCAACTTGCACATTTTGTTTTGATGCTTTGATCACGTCCCATGCATAAACATCTTTAGTCATGTTATGTTAGCATGGGTCCTGCTCAAGGACACAAGACAGTGACTCCTCTGATAGTGAGGCTTGAACTAGCAAAGTAAGGAAGGCAAGGATCAGGAATCTATAATGCTGCTTCTCGAGTCATTTTACTCATGGAAGTGTATGTGGTAGTCTCACTAGTCACCACTGCGTAGAGTAAAGCTGCATGATGCCAAGAATTGGTCTGCATGTGGCATTTCCTGGTCATTATTGTTTCTTTTGGGGTCATTTTACATTGGGAATGCCCAAACTGCAATTGTGTGGGATGATGCATAGTTGTCTCAATGCTGCTTGGGTCATTACTGCCACACTTAACAGCCATTTCTCTAATCTATAAAAGCTAAAAAAGGTTCACCATGCAGACTGAATATTTTTAGCAAGAAATCTGGGGACAGTAAGTACCACCTCTTCATGTAAGTTTGTCATGAGGATCGTTTATAACTTAAATCCACCTCTCCCAAACAAACCTGCATGAGGATCGACTGTGTCTGGGTATGCATCCATCTTTACATAACTGAAACAATATTTGATAAAACTGTTGAGTGTGACAGTTGTGACCAAACACTAAAAATAGCTATATACGACATGGGTTACCTTGTTTAAATTGCATGTTTAAAATTGAAACAGTATCACATCTTGACATGACTGAACCAATTGTCGATAAAACTGTTTGTGACTAAACATTTGAAATAGCTACAGGACAACAGCAACCATAATTATTATATGATGCTAAGACAGAAAAACTGAGGTTCTTACCAACCTTCAACTATGTAAATTTGTCATGAGAATTGTTCATGAAATAAAGCCACCACTCTAAAAGTTACCTGCATGAAGATTGAATGTGTCTAAGAATGCAATTATCTTTACATGACGGAAACAATTGTTGATAAAACGGAGCAGAGCGACAGATATGCCCAAACTCCTGGAAAGGAATGGGTCCGATTCCTAGCGGTAAATATTAGTCTATGCAAGAAAACCCTAAGAGCTGCCTGCATAATAAGGGACTATTCACCTGTCCTACTCATGGATAGCTTCCAAATTTGTCCAAAATGTTACTATAGCAAATAGTAGAAATTAAATAAGTGACAGGTAGTGTTCTGTGGCTCTTCCTCACAGTGCCATGGGTTGGTCTGCGGTGTGTGACTGTGGTATTTCAAGATCATACTTTCTTGACTTCATATATGGGCTTCAGAGGGTGGGGGGGGCAAAGTTGCTCTTTAATACCAATGGAGACAGTGACTTCATCCAAAACTATAAGCAATGACGGCTACCTACAAATAAACAAAACACATAACACAGAGATCTATTTATTTCACTACATCAAAATGATAATCATCACGGCCACTGTGTAGTGTGGCTTCATTTTGTGCATCTGTAGCCTCCGCCTCTTCCGCTTGAGTCTGAAAAAAAAAAAAAGATTTTGATGGATAATTAAAAAGAATCAAGATTATGATGGATAATTCAATTTCTATTACGTCATTCAGCAGAGCCAGGAAGCCCAGCTTAGTTCTCCATAGAGTAGGCCTCCTATGAGATACTAACCCAGGATCACAATCTTCAAAGTTTGTAGCAGCTTTTATCCCAGTCTGTGGAATGAGACTTTACTATGACCTAAGCTGTTGATGAGACCTTAAAGCTAAAACCACCCTGCCTTGTTGTTGTTTCTCATTATCACAGACATCTTAAATTGGGCATAAAACTCAACCCATACAATGCAAGCACCTAAATGATAATTTTGTTTGCTTGGTTCAGGGATGAGAACAGTCAGCCATTCTCAATCAGGAAAATATGTCGGTTGACTCCAAAATGGAGAAAAAGCGATTTTTAAATCATTTATTAAAGGCTTAAAATCACAAAACATCAATAGAAACCAGTCAGTTTATGCTTATTATCCCCACGCTTTTTTAAAAAAGCGTAGGGGATATTGCAATCGCCTCCGTCCGTCCGTCTGTCCGTCCGTCTGTCCGTCCGTCCGTCCGTCCGTCACGCTATCTCCTCCTAAACCATTGGACGAAATCCAACCAAATTTGGTGTGTGAGTTGCTCACATGAATAGGGTGTGCAACGGCACATTTTTTTTTGGCCCCGCCCCCTGGGGCCCTGGGGAGGGGCAAAAAGGTCAAATATCATTAAATATCATTAAATTTCAATTACAAAGTCAATTTCAAAGATTTTTTAACCAAACTTTGTGTGTCTTCTCACACATGAAAGATATAAAACATATCAGACGGGATTTTCATTTGGTCGCCTGGGTCATGCCCCAGGGGTCGGACTTAGGGGTACCGTGGGGGGTTTGGGGGTCAAAATTTTTTTTATTTCGAAATTCAACCAAATTTGGTGTGTGAGTTACTTACATGAATGGCACATGCACCGGCGCCGTTTTTTTGAGTCCCCACCCCCTGGGGCCTTGGGGAGGGGCCAAAAGGTCAAATATCATTAAATCTGAATTACAAAGTCAATTTCAAAGGTTTTAAAACCAAACTTTGTGTATCTTCTCACAAATGAAATATATATAACATATCAGACGGGATTTTCATTCGGCCGCCTGGGTCAAGCCCAGGGGTGGGACTTGGGGTACCGTGGGGGGTTGGGGGGTAAAAAATTTTTTTTTCCGAAATTCAACCAGATTTTGTGTGTGAGTTACTCACATGAATGGCACATGCACCGGCACAATTTTTTGGGTCCCCCCCTGGGGCCTTGGGAAGGGTCAAAGGGTCAATTACTGTTAGATTTCTTTGAGAGCGTGGGGATTTGCGATGGCGCGCCATCGAATGTGTTCTAGTTCTATATCTTAAATTGAGTTTTAACTTCATTCAAACATAAATTTCAGCAAAAACAACTGACATTATATAAATCATATGCCAGTGCTCAATCAGGAAATGCTGATCAATCCTGAACTTTCCCATCTCTGTTGGTTTGTGGTTAGTTTGCTTTGATTCTTTACATCCAGAGCTCCAGATAAGCTTTTGTGTCAATTGGATATTTACGAAACCTGATTATCCTTAATTGCTTACTTGCAAAATTAATTGCGTATTTTTTTTTACCCTACGTTTTTTGTGGTTACAAATAATATCCACCATGTTTTTCTTATTGAATGTAGCCATCGGGAATTTGCCTGCATATATTTATTCACTCACATCGTTTGCCTTTCTAGAGCATCCAAATAGTGGATTTTGTCATACCTCTGAAACTAATATCCTCCCCTTTAGATATTTATCGCTTGGATACACATTGCTAGTTTCACTTCCATGTTTTTTTCCCCTAAATACTTGACTGGTCATCGATATCTTATCCATAAAACTGGAGTTTTACAGCGTGCAAGCTAGTAAAAAAATCAATACCCGACTTGCATTTATGTATTACCCAAATGGAAAGAAATTGACCAAATGGTACGCAATGACATTGCATGTAATTGCATACCGCTCGAAAGAATTGCTTTTTTGGCATGCATGCATTTAATTTTAATTGCTTTTTGCAACAGCGTCTGCTTCAATGTTGCAGCAATTTGGGTTTCGATTAGTTTTTCATCTGCTTTTGGATGTTTTCTTAAATATGCTTCTGAATATAAAATGCATACACCCATGTATGGTAAAATCTGTATTCTAAATGCAAACAGTGAAGACCTGAAATGTGGCAGTTCATCAGGGTCTGTACTGTTTATTAGGATTAAAATGACCTTTAAGGACAGAAATACATCAAAATTTAAAAATTCAACCAGTGACCACTTAAAACATATATTGGGCACAGGTTTTTAGTTAAGAGTGCGTAACGAAAATTAAATTTTCTTATTTCTCAACCAAAACATATGTTGTGGGTACACAAAAGAACTGTCTCACTGAGACAGTTCTTTTGAGCACCCAAAACATATGTTAAAACTGATGGGTAAGAAAATATTAACAATTTTACGCTGAACATTTTTGTTTATACAAATCTGTGGGGCAGCTCCATGTGTATGGAAAACCCTAAATGTTGGTTTTCTTTTGCTCTGGTATTCAGTTGTATGTACTGTTCAGTCCTTTTCTTTGATTTATCTCCCTTTTGTATCTTGATCTATATGTACTAGGAGAGGATCCGTTGATAAGTCAGGGATGAGAATACCTAGAACATGATGATGGGAGGTCCACTCAATGTTTCTGTGCCAGTTTTGTCAAAATCTGGCCAGTATTTCAGACAAGACATTTTCATTGTTATATGTTTGTTGACGTTTAAATTGAGACAAAATTATAATCACTTCTCAAAGTCCTTGCAATGATGTGCCAGTTTGGTTAAGATCTGGCAATTGGCCCAGAAGATAGAGTTCAGACAAAACGTTTCCAAATTTATACTAGAACACATTCGATGGCCCGCCATCGCAAATCCCCACGCTCTCAAAGAAATCTAATGGTATTTGACCCTTTGACCCTATCCCAAGGTCACCAGTTTTATCGTAGGTTAAAATTGTTTAGTGTATCATGTTCTACTGCTCATCCCCTTTAATTTGATATGCCACAAAACCATGTTAAGAAAATTTAATTTTTGACCCCTCCCCAAGGCCCCAGGGGGCGGGGACCCAAAAAATTGTGCCGGTGCATGTGCCATTCATGTGAGTAACTCACACCCAAAATCTGGTTGAATTTTGGAAAAAAAAATTTTTTTACCCCCAACCCCCCACGGTACCCCCAAGTCCCACCCCTGGGCTTGACCCAGGCGGCCGAATGAAAATCCCGTCCGATATGTTATATATATTTCATTTGTGAGAAGATACACAAAGTTTGGTTTAAAAACCTTTGAAATTGACTATGTAATTCAGATTTAATGATATTTGACCTTTTGGCCCCTCCCCAAGGCCCCAGGGGGCGGGGACCCAAAAAATGGCGCCGGTGCATGTGCCATTCATGTAAGTAACTCACACTACAAATTACAAAATTTTTGACCCCTAAACCCCCCACAGTACCCCTAAGTCCGACCCCTGGGGCATGACCCAGGCGACCAAATGAAAATCCCGTCTGATATGTTTTATATCTTTCATATGTGAGAAGACACACAAAGTTTGGTTAAAAAACCTTTGAAATTGACTTTGTAATTGAAATTTAATGATATTTAATGATATTTAACCTTTCGGCCCCTCCCCAGGGCCCCAGGGGGCGGGGCCAAAAAAAAATGTGCCGTTGCACACCCTATTCATGTGAGCAACTCACACACAAAATTTGGTTGGATTTCGTCCAATGGTTTAGGAGGAGATAGCGTGACGGACGGACGGACAGACAGAGGCGATTGCAATATCCCCGACGCTTTTTTAAAAAAGCGTGGGGATAATGACCCTGGTGACCTTGCTAATTAGACTAAGGTCATGAAATATCTACTCATTCTTTTAGGCTGTCCTAAATAAGTATCCGATAAAATTGGATTACCCAACATCAGATATAAATTAAGGCAAAATTCCTGATCAGATGTAATTATTACAGATATATGGACAATTATAAACCTATGATACAAGCTGAGGATGCAAATTTTTTAACTTAAACTAATCCTTAAATGAATTGCCATTAATTTACATAAAACAATAACTGCTGGAAAAAAGACTGGAAACCTACTATGTCAGAATGACTAGGGGATAAGTTGTTGGTGAGTTTCTTATTTTTAAATGTAAAGTCTACTCGGCAAATTTTGTTTTTATCATAAAATCTTAGCAAATGTTACTGCAAAATGATAAAATAATATTTTACACGAAAAAATCAACTTTTATTTGGTTGAGACAAATTAAAATTCTTATTTGGTCAAAGCAGATAGTCTTGATTCATGTTTGACCTTTGACATTAACACATATAAATAATTTACCTTAATAGGTTTCATGACACTGTCTTTCTGAAAAGGAGCTTCCTTTAATGCTGTCCCAATCTGGTTTTCAATTTGACTTTGTATCTGCTTCAAGATGATCTCTCATATACCCTTCTGAAAATACACATACATTGTACCCATATAATATTAGGGCTGCAGCAATACAGTAGCCTTACAATACTATCACCATATTTGTCTCATGATATAATTATGTATCAGAATACATTTTAGGCAACATAAGAACCTTAGAAATAGAATCTATGAAATTAGGAGCATTAAATACTTAAATATGTACCCCAATACATTTTTAGCAGCTTATCTTGATTTGTATGTACTAGGAGATGAAACATTGACACATTTGAGATCTTTAATGGAAACCAAACATCTATGTGTCTGGATCCACATCAGAAATAAGGGTGAGGTTGCTATCACCAAACATGTTTAAGAGCTCCAGTAAGAATATTAATTAAACTAATAAAAATATACTCATTAACACTTGTCATGTAGTTGCATGTTTTTATATACTATATTCTTCGCCAAATAAGCAAGGTTCCAATTATAACTGTGTATTTACGGGGTGGAAAACTTTGTAGATTCTGATCAGCTGGATTCCCATGAGCTAGCTGATCTGGATCAACACTGTTTATCAGAAATAAGCATGAAATGCAGAAAAATCAATTTAAGGAACAATGGTTAAATTTCTTTATATAAATATATTACATGTGAAAACATATATATTTCTTTAAAAATTCATGTCTATTGAATAACACTAAGAGCAGTATCCAGAGTTGGGGTAATCGTAATCTGTAATCATGATTACTTGTAATCGATTACTTTTTTCAGTAATCATAAAGTAATCTGTAATCGTGGATTTTTATGATTACAAGTAATCGTAATGTAATCGATTACATTGCAAAATAGCCTGTAATCATGATTACTTTACGATTACTTTATGATTACTTTTGTTGTTTTTTTACAACAAAAAAAATGAAACTGGTTAAAAAAAAACTGTTGTAAGCTTTACAGTGACAGGTACCAGCAATAGATCAAAGAGAATAATGGATGTTTGAAACAAGGAATGTGAATATGCTACCAACAATAGTTCTGCTTCTGTGTTTACCTCTTGACTGATCCAAATAACTATATGAGCCCTCGTCTGCACAGCATTGAATGCTCAGTTAACCTGCACAAAAGTGCAATCACATCAAAGCCATCACTGCTTATACACATGGAGAAGCAGCATAGATTAAGGATTCAGTCAATATTTACACTTCTAACCCACTGGATAGCTGTGCATGCATGTATAAAAAATGACTTTATGTATATGCTATAAGTATAAATATCCCATGAACTGGCTCATATTTGTCATCCAAACAGTAGAAGTACATCATATTTTTTCATCTCCTCTAACCGCTAACAATTTTTGTGGTCTGCTGTTTTTTTTTTTCGAAAAATTCTTTCATGATAATGCTATCAGAGTGTAACCCTTTCCATTTAGATGGATTATCCAATACATAAGAATTTGCTTCAAAAGAATGGTATTCTGAAAAATATGAACAGACAACAAAAACATGCAAAATTATCTAGCAAGATAAAAGTTTAGCAAAAATATATAATAGGCAGGAAAATGTCCCTTGTATGGTAAATACAGTTGGATAGTCTTGAGCCAAGCTCATTATTGACATCTCCTCAGATACTTATTTAAAGTCAAAGGTTTCCCTACCCAATTTCATCTTTCTGAAAAATTTGTCTATAACAGTTGTGAACTATTGGTCAATTTTTTTATTTGCTCTGCTGTCAAATGAAATAAGGACCCTTTTCTTAAGTGACTCTTTAATCCTTAAAGACAAAGATTACTGTCCAATAGAGATCATTAAAGGATTAACTGATAAGGGACAGTTTCAGTATCTCACAAAATTAATGGGGCCTCAAGAGGGGACTTACCTGTATGCAACACAATTTCATTCACTAAGATAAAGATCAATATTTTATCATAAAATACCTAATCCCTATATGGGGCCACTTTATTGCCCCAGTAAGGAAGTCCTAATCACCTCATTATGGCTGTCCCTTTGATCTGCCCAGTATGACCCCTGGAGAGAGTCATAATGAGTGGTACCAGTATTATTGCTAAAATATTTGTCCCTTTAAGGAACTTTTATGACAGTTAAGTTTTAACACCTCTACAGCAAGTGTTAATCTTGACCATTTTCCTGCTGAATATGATCTCATTATTAGTTTTTGGTTTGATCTGCAGAAGATCTGATTCTACATATTTTGTCACATGAAACCTTATAAACGTGTTCCAATTATCAGGTTAAATTAAATGAAATAAAAGAATATCCAAAATATTAGGTAATAATGGAAGCTGGACTATTTTACTTCAAGAGGACAGGTTCTCTGAATATGATGAAATAGGGATAAAATCCAAAATTCTTTATAAAGTAGATCATCAAATTAAAAGAGCCCATACCTCATTCAGCATGCTTTAATCATGTTAATGATATGACTCAATATTATATTATGGAACACTTATGCAGTTTAGAAACTTTGATCAGAAAGTGCCGTCTGATCAGGATCTTCACTGACTATTATCTAGCTATCAGTAAAACAAATGCAATACCATCAAAGGGTAGTATCCCTTACTGAACTATGGCTATTTTGACTGTACCAGGGATATCTAGCAAATACCTTGTAATGAGAGATAAATGAGAGGATGAAATGTGTATCCATGCATATATATAGAGGAATAAGGGATTTTTGAATACTGCTGTTTTATTATTTATTTCATATAGTAAATCTTGTATCTCTGTAAGTAGAATTGAGAACCATAGCCTAGTTTTCCTTTCTTCAAGATAACATTCTATTAAGTCTTGGAATATAATACAGTTAATTTATTGCTCAAAAGTAATCAAAAGTAATCATAAAGTAATCATGATTACTTTGCAATGTAATCTGTAATTGTAATCGATTACTTTTGAAAAAAAGTAATTGTAATTGTAATCAGTAATCATGAAATTTCAAAGTAATTGTAATAGTAATCGATTACATTTGCATGTAATCGACCCCAACTCTGGCAGTATCCCTATTGTATTTGTATTGTGAAATGACCCCACAATACGACAGACTTATCGAAGGAAATAGTATCGTGATATGATGCACTTTCAGCGAATATCAAAACAGTTCTAGTTTGTATATAGTGCGGATGCCACAATAAGCATATGAATTAATGTTTAGTAAGCAGATTTAGTAACTACATGTATTTACAATTAAATTAAAGAATCCATGCAAGTTTGGTCAAAATCCATGCACTTGTTCAGAAGATAACGCAAGGAAACCATATTTTGGACATTTCAAAGTGGCGCTGTGACTTTGAAAATTAGGTCAATGTCAACAAAATTTGATCATTTTTTCCCCTCCTCCCAACACTGTATCTTTGCAAGTTTGATCAAAATCAATTAACTGGTTCAGAAGATAATGCAGGTGAAAAAAAAAAGCGGACACCGTCGGGATCTGCACCAAAAAAAAAATTCCCTTGGAGGACATAAATAAAGACTCTTACCCATATGAGAATGGTTAAACACCACAAAGCAGTTTCAACTTCTCTTTGTCTGGAATTTCGTAACATCTTGCTCTCATTTTGGCCAGCAAACATATTTTCCCTGAAGCAAATTAAATGTTAGATAATTGATTATTTTAGGCTCAGAAACACTATTCTTATTCAACACACGGGCAAAACACGCAAACCTTCCAAGCTTAATGCTGAAAAAAATATTTTTATGCATTTTGAAAGGCATTTCTGTCAGGAAAAAAAAAAAATATTTAAAGTAAATAAAATGTGCCTACTCTACAGAGTCTACAAAAAACTTTCAAACCTGTTTTCCAAAACACACTTATTTTTTATTTGGTCTCGGTGCTTTAAGAGTTAAAATTACAATTATGTACAACTGGCAGTCATGGTGCATGTATTATTTGTTCTATACAAAAATCCCCCCCCCCAAAACTTTCCTAATGTATGTAATTGTTATTCAAACTGAAGCTATTTAGCCTATAGAATCAAAATATCTGGCCCCATCGTTTTGGTTTTGGGTGATTCTTTATATCCCAGCCAATAGTTAATGGTCATGTTGGGACGGACAGTTCACCTAACCACACTTTTTTCTTGGGCAAGCTTGACTAAGCAGTTAACCAGTACTTCCTCCCTTCTTGAATCAGTGGAAGGGAGGAGAATGACTGTAGAAATCATTTAATGATCGATCTCCGCCAAAGTATGGGACCAGACCCCGGGGACCGGACCAGGATCGAACTCGCGACCCCTGGATCTGCAACCAGACACATATCTGAAGCCAAACAGGTTACTGACTGCGCTATGCGGCCCTGTGCTTTATCATTGTGTCATTCAACCTCATAATCTTGAAACTTGACTTTGTGCATATGAAAACCGAATTATTTGGCGCTATTATGACACTATCTTTTGTTTGTTTGTTTTAATTGTCTCCCTCCCTCAACAATTTTTCAGTCATGTCAGGATGATTTTCTGTCTTCCTGTGTTTAACCAGCATAAAGTGTCTTGCTCAAGGACACGGCATAGTAAATAATGTATGTTTAAACTATAATCAAATGGTGGATTTGATAAAGCACAGGTTTAGATAAACAAAAACTTAAATGTAAATTGTTATTATTTTCTTTCTTACCATTATGACTGTTTTGGGTGCTCAAAAGAACCGTCTCATTGAGACGAAGAACCATCTCAGTGAGATGGTTCTTTTGAGTACCCACGCACCCACAACATATGTTATGGATCGAAAATAAGAAAATGCCTTTTTGCTACACACTGTTAACTAAAGGTCTAAAAACCAGGCTGTGGAGGGCAGCAGGTAGCGACGACAACTGCACATCCAGGGGACGCACGTTCGATCCCGGCCAGGTCCCATTCTTTTGTGGAGTCTGATCATAAAATAATTTCTGTGGTCATTCTCCTCCTTCAGCGGATTCGAGAAGGGTTGTTGTCAGTTACTGGGTAACCGCTTGGCCAAGCTTGCCAAGGAAAAGTGTGGTTAAGGTGAACTGACGGTCTCGACATGACCATAGCTGTTGACTCAGACGTAAAGAATCGAAACTAATAACTAAAGGCCTATAAAGGTGTGCATCATTTAAACCTTAAGCACCAATCGCCACTGCAGCAGCAGACAGAGAGCGCAGTGGCTCAGTGGTAGAGTGTTTGACTTGAGACCGAGGGGCCGGGAGTTTGAGCCTCACCGGCGTCACTGTGTTGTGGTCCTTGAGCAAGACACATTTATCCTAACTTAGTACTGGTTCAACCCAGGATGATCCGTCCTGTTTAACGGAAAGATTGTTGATGGGATATAAAAACAGCAGCAGCAGACGACAAATTTTGCGACATATTTCCTAATTTTTGAAAAAATAAGGTATTTTTCATGAGAATCGCCTGCCAACAGACCATTCTCATGAAATATGCCTTATTTATTATATTTGAAAAGGCAGCAAAATTTGAAATTGTAGTCTGCTGCAAATTAGAGGTGGTGCTTTATGGGTTAATATCACCCAAGTCTTCTCAAAAAGTGTGTGTGTGTGATACTATTGCCTGATGGACCTTATTTTGATTGCATCTGACAGAATGGTAAATGTTCTAAAATTTGGAACACTCTAAAATTATGAACACCTAAAATTATCGCGGAAAATAATTTTTAAAACATCCTAAAAAATCGAAAACTGCCCTGTTTTTTGAAAAGTCTATAATTAGGAACACAAGTTATTTTTGTAATCAAACATACACAAGTAAAAACAGATTTAATATAACATAATTGAGCCGCCACATGAGATTTCCAACAATGTGGAATGGCGACCATCAAAGTCTCAGACCAGCCTGCACATATGAGCAGTCTGATCAGAGCCTTTTAGTCGCTTAAAAATTCTTTGACTTTAAGCTACTGACTGAACATCATTTGGAGTTTCTAAGCTTAAAGGGGGGCTGCACAGGCTCACCTAAGTCTACGCATGTCAAATTGCCACATTGTTGGAACTCACGTCGGGGCTCATATATATGGGTGTTAAAAAGAACCGTCTCATTGAGAACTCACAGTGACATGATTTGGTTGAGAATGAGTAAATTGATTTTTATTTACACACTCTTATCTAGAGGCCTTAGACGGGGAAAAGGCATCACCATTAACTGTTGTAAAAAGTAAGTATCTGAAACCACAAATACTTAATTTGGGCCAACAGAGCATAACCCCGAAGCAAAACCAGACCTGATATCCTCAACCCTTTTCCCTCTACGCAGTACGTAATTGTAAATTTATAGTTTTTGTAAATTTCAAGCTCCTTGTATCCGTTGGACGAAACACGGGAGGGGTGAATCAGCTGTTTCGGTGTTTGTTTAATTTCAATACTGTAGCAGCACTTTAATTCATTAAATTTCTGATGATCATTTATTTGCATCGTTGTGTTATGGTTAACTTACCTCAGGTTCCTGTTTCCTTGAAATCTGTGAGAAGTGTGTAAATGTGGGCACATTTTGTTTACATCAGTTGAACTCCATGTTCTATGCATATGCTGTGTAAATTAATCAGCCTATGCTTTGAGTAAACACGGGTCATACTAAATACCGCAAGGCGCACAAGTTACCCCATGTTGACTCATCTATCAAAGTTTACCCCAAGTGTTTACCAAAACTACATGCTAAGACAATTTCATGGAAAGTCATTAAAAATAATCACTTGGTGTGGATTTTAGGAAATTAATTTCTCGCAAACACAAACATAAATACCGCCCTATATCCGGTGAATAGAACTGTGCATTTTTACCCATCATTAAAAAATTAGCCACCGGAACCTGGGTGTGTGTGTGGGGGGGGGGGGGGGGGGGGGTATTGTGTTCGTGACTAAAACAGATATAGCTGTTAGAAGTGATTGTAACTCACTAACTTTTTTTTTGTTATGCAATGATTTTGAACATTGCAGCATGATTCTGTCTACGCATTACATGCACGTTTCCTTTCCAGAAAACATAGTCACGAAAACACATGTCAGTAGCCGAATTCACGTGACTGTCCGACCATTCCATCATTATTAGTAGGGAAATACATTTGAAATGATAACATAGATCGCCTTGCATGCATATACCTTGTCTTGTATGAGTTTGCAGTGCGAGTTCTTTCAACAAACAACTATTTTGGGTTGCTCTTTCCATGCGCTTCAGATTTCTTTGTTCTCGGGAACACGAGGTAGAAAAGGCTAAGCAATAAAAAATTTCGTATAAATGGTTTTTGATATTTCAAACAAATTTGTTGTAAATGACAACACATTAATGCGCAATAATCTAAAGAAAGATAATTACATTGAACACGGCATAATTTTGCCAAAAAGCCCACACTAATCGGAATACGAAACTGCGTAGATAAAGTGACGTTATAAATGTTGTAACAAAACGTTTTATAAACGTTGTCAGACGACCTATCGTAAAGAGATAACAATTTTAACTTATAAAATGTTGCAATGAATCCAAACACTTTGGTTTGAAAGCACGTCATACATTCATGTTTTGGTAATGTTGGAAATCAAACGTTCCTACAACGTTTGCCTTTGGTTGGTTCCAACACAACTTTTCCACAACGTATTGAAAACGTTATGAATACGTTTACACAACGTTGCGTTGCAACGAAACCTCTATACAACCAAACAAAAACGTTGTGAAAACGTTTTCTGTTAGCTGGGGATCGACTTGGTGTATAAATTGAAGAAGATTGTTGGCTCTAATATTTTTTCAGCACAGTTTATTAAAATAAATTCCAATTATAAAAATATTGGCTATGACATTAATGTATTGCAACAGACTGCATCCTTGGTTGTCAACCCAATCACGGTTGGCAACTTTGCTTTCCACTTTAATTGCACGCCGGTGGATCGGACTTCAGACTCCGACTTAAAGACTTATTTATTGATAAGATGGTAGGGGCCTGATGCTTTGGCTGTTTGTCGGGCCCACTGGGGTTTACCTGTTGGATTTCTTTTGCTCCGGTATTCAGTTTTATTACTGTTGAGTCCTTATCTTTGCTTTATCTCCTTGTTATATCTTGATTTATATGTTTTGGGAGATGATGCATTGATAAGTTAGGGGTCTTTCATGCAAACCAAATCCCTATGTGTCTTGATCCACATCTGAATTAAGGGTGAGGTTCGCGCCTTTAAACCGGTTTAAGCCCTCCAGTAAAATATTTTACTGACCGTTCCAAGGCGGTATTTCTTTTGTGGATCTTTTATATTTTTTTCTGTCTTGTGTTTGCTTTGTTTTTGTGCGCGTCTGTTTATATGTGCTTTGTGGTCACCTGCTGGGAAAGGGCTGACATCTTGGCTCTCGTTTGTGGTGTCTAACTGTGAGTTTGTCACTTTTCCATTGGTATCCTGGGTCAGGTGTGGTACTTGATTGTATCGATTCCTGATCTTTGCACCCTTACTTACTTTTTAAATGCACGTACCCCTTTTAAGAGGATGTTTCAATTAAGCACCACAACAGCATTATTCCTGTACAGTCAATAGCCTTTTAATATTGCAGAAATAATTAGGTTACGCTATTAACAAATTTGATAGATTCTACAGAGTTCCAGAAAAAATCGTCATTTTCCAAAAAAAAAAAAAATACAAAATGAGCCATTGACTTAAGCAGCAGTTGTTTTATCAAAACTTTTTCTGATCGAAAATTTGACTATCGTAGCACAAATGGCAAAAGAAATTGGGTTTTGGCCTTATAGTCTAGTGAAATAAATCACTTGTTCATTGGACAGGGGTTAACATTATCACCTATGGAAAATCATCAGGTGTTCCTATACATATTTTGAGCAGTGTAGTATGGATATATCTTTGCCAACTGTTTTTTTTTGCATGTTTTGTCTGCTGTTTTTTTTTTTTTTTTTTTTTTTTTTTTTTTTGTTTGGAAAATTAACCTTTTTTGAACATTCTTTCAGGAATACCATCAGAGTGTCAAACAGTTTGGATCCAGATCAGGCCCGACGTTTTGTAGGGCCTGATCTGGGTCTAAACTGTTTACAAAGGTTAACAGCAGACGACACTAGTAGGCAAAGAGTTAAGGCGTTCGCATTGCATGGCTCTAGTGACAAACGAAATTCCAATGATAAAGCATCGTCTTCCGGATCTCTCTACAAACAAACAGGAAGCTACACCTATCTTGTTTATTAGGTTTTAAAAATAAATTCATGGCTTTATTTACGCATGTGCTTTTAATATTCTGCTATTATTTTTATTAAAGATATATTCAAATACATGCAATGAAAGTCTAGCAAATGACCATCGAGGGGGTAACACAGTAATGGGCGGATATCGGAAAACTGTCGTCGGGAGGATGGGGTGTCGTTCTGATAACGTGTTTATCTTTGTTTTATACATGAACGTATTTCACAGAGCGCCGTACGAACGTCACTCGAAGGGGTCAAATTGCTTCTCGAGGGGGTCCGTACCAGTATTTCTAAGGAAACCTACGTAATAATCACTTGTGATAATCAAGAGAGGGCTCCCCTGTCCCCACTCTAAATCCGCCCATGCAAGTAACCAAATTTGGAGTTGATGCCAATATTATCAGGATTCCTGGCTTTTTCGGTAAAGCTTAAAAAAATGGCTGAGCGCTTCTAATTTTCCAGCCGAAAATTGCCATTATTGGTAAATAGAAATACAATATTCAAAATCGTCTTACCGTGTTTGGAAAGGTCGCAGCTACCCTTTTAAGAACATATTTGACTTCACTACAGCTGGTGACTGGGACTTAGTGGCGGCGGTAGAACGTCTCCCTGCCCTTCACTATAGTGTAGATTTTATTTCCTTGTCCTTTGGGATCATGGGGTTCATTGTGGAACTTTGAAACTATTAGAGGGTCACTGATGAAGCCTAAATGGCAGAAACTAGCAAGTCTGGCCCAGGAAATATGCACAATCTAGTTTCAGTTCTTTGGTGCAGTCTTTGCTTCCAAAGGATACCCTTTTAAGAACATATTTGTATGAGTAAAAATGCCCTTTTATACAATTGTGCAACTGAAATTCAGATGCACATTTACTATTTAGGTAGAATTACCCTTCTATACAATTGTGCGATTGGAATCCAGATGCACATTTTATATACCATCTATACAATTGTGCAATTGTAATTCAGATGCACTTTAACATATAAGTAGAATTGTCCTTCTATACAATTGTGCAGTTGGAATCCAGATGTATTTTTAATATATGGGTAGAATTGCCCTTCTATACAATGGTGCAGTTGGAATACAGATGTATTTTTAATATATGGGTAGAATTGCCCTTCTATACAATGGTGCAGTCGGAATACAGATGTATTTTTAATATATGGGTAGAATTGCCCTTCTATACAATTGTGCAGTTAGAATCCAGATGTATTTTTAATATATGGGTAGAATAACCCTTCTATACAATGGTGCAGTTGGAATACAGATGTATTTTTAATATATGGGTAGAATTGCCCTTCTATACAATGGTGCAGTCGGAATACAGATGTATTTTTAATATATGGGTAGAATTGCCCTTCTATACAATGGTGCAGTCGGAATACAGATGTATTTTTAATATATGGGTAGAATTGCCCTTCTATACAATTGTGCAGTTGGAATACAGATGTATTTTTAATATATGGGTAGGATTACCCTTCTATACAATGGTGCAGTTGGAATACAGAAGTACTTTTAATATATGGGTAGGATTACTCTTCTATACAATGGTGCAGTTAGCAACCAGATGCACTTTTAATATATCGGTATAATTGTACTTCCATACAATGGTGCAGTCAAAATACAGAAGTACTTTTAATATATGGGTAGGATTACCCTTCTATACAATGGTGCAGTTAGAAACCAGATGTAATTTCAATATATGGGTAGAATTGCCATTCTATACAAATGTGCAGTTGAAATCTAGATGCACTTTATAGACATATCTAGATGCACTTTATAGTAGAATTGTCCTTCCATATAATTGTGCAGAATCCAGATTAACTTTATTTAGGTAGAATTGCCCTTCCGTATTATTGTGCAGTTGGAATCCAGATGCACTTGGTTTGAGTAGAATTACCCTTCTATACAATTGTGCAGTTAGAATCCAGATGCACTTTATATGAGTAGTATTAACCTTCCATACAATTGTGCAGTTGGAATCTAGATGCACTTTATATTTGTAGAATTGTGCTTCTACATTGTTCAGAATCTAGATGAACTTTATTTAGGTAGAACTGCCCTTCTATACTATTGTGCAGTTGGAATCCAGATGCATTTGATATGCGTAAAATTGTCCTCCTATATAATTGTGCAGAATCAAGATGAACTTTAATTAGGTTGAATTGTCTTTATATACAATTGTGCAGAATCAAGATGAACTTTAATTAGGTTGAATCGCTTTCTATACAATTGTGCAGAATCAAGATGAACTGTAATTAGGTAGAATTGTCCTTCTATATAATTGTGAAAAACCAAGATGAATTTTAATTAGGTAGAAATGCCCTTCTATACAATTGTGCAGAATCAAGATGAACTTTAATTAGGTTGAATTGCCTTTCTATACTATTGTGCAGTTGGAATCCAGGTGCACTTGATAAGCGTACAATTGCCCTTCTATACAATTGTGCAGTGTTTGGGGTTTCGAGTTTAGTCCTGACCTTGAAATTATAAACCTTTTTTTAAAAGTTAATGTAAGATAGACAGCATTGATCATGATTCGATACAATCAAGAACCACACCTGTCCCAGGATACGAAATGGGAAAGTAACAAAATCACAATAAACATCACAAACAATAGCAAAGAGGTCAGCACTTTCCCTTTAGGTGACCACAAAACAATTTCACTGGTTGATATTCCTCCAGAACATCACCTTCACCAACAAGGTACAGCAGTAACCAGAGGTCACAAGTCCAGATTCATGGTCCCTTAAAGCAGGACAGACACACACAGAAAGGCATTCTTCCCTTCTGCTATTCGTCTGTGGAACCAGCTTCCAGAGAGCCTTGTCAACGCCTCTTCCCTTGATGTCTTCAAGACTGGGATAGCGGCAGCTCTCTCCACCTAGACTGTGAATGTGATGCTTTTAACCTGTTTTTAAACTGTAAATATGGACCCTCCCTCACTATTTGTAAAGTAGTTCTTTGGGTTTCGTTTGTTTGATTTGATTCTTTACCTCACCGGCATCACTGCGTTGTGTCCTTGAGCAAGAACATTAATCCTGGCTTAGTACTGGTTTCAACACAGGAAGACCAGTCCCTATATAACTGAAAGATTGTTGATGAGACGTAAAGAATCAAATCAGACAAAACAAATCAAACCACATCTCAATGTGAAGAATATGCATGTATGCTACATAGAATTTGACTTCGTGCGCATTTTTCACAAAATGTGATATATTGGTACGAAATACGTGACGTATTGGTACCAATTTTTCACAGTGTGAAATTTACGAATTGTGAAATTTGCGGTTCAACAGGGGCAACATGACAATTAAGAACTGATAAAATAGTTCTATTCTGATGTTCAAGATTGCCGCCATAGTACATGTAGCTATATTGAAATTAGTCAAACGACATCTCAAAAACCATACTTTGGATTGAAACGTTAACTTTGGGGAAGGAATCGGGAAACACGGAGATTAGGGTTTGCTTAAAACTTTCATTTTAGATAACCAATATGGCAGCCGTGTTGCAGCACGTTTTGAAATAATGTAATAATTATTTCATTTTTATTTTTTTTATTTCATTTTGCATTGTCAATGTCGACGCAAAATGAAATAATCTAGATTTTTTATTTCATGTTGCGTCAACCATGAGTTTGTTCAAAATGAAATAATTATTTTATAATGCGCTGATAGTAGGCATACATTTTTTCTTTCATTTTGCCTAAATGGCATCAGATCGGTTTCAAATGATAAACATTTTGTTATATGCAATGATAGACGACATACTTATTCAGTTGTTTTGATTTTTGATGAACTGTTGAATGAGAGTTTTTTCTTCTTTTTTAAACCAATATTGCCATTTGATTTTGCCTGTTTATTATCCACCAACATAGTCAGAGGGGTATATTTTTGGCGTCGACTGTGCATCTGTCCATCCATTCCATCCCTCCGTCCCCACTTTTTGTCAAAGGTGTCAAAGGTCAAATATTTAAACTTCGTAATAACTAAGGCAGTTGTCAATATTTTTGCTGAAATTTCGCATGCATGCAGGGCAGCAATAAATACGAAACGTATCAAAGGGGATTATAGTTTGAATTTCTGGTTCCAATCCCCTAGGGTGATGGTACTGAGGCCAAAATTAATCTTTTTCGGAATATGGTTATGTTGCACATCAAATTAAAGCTGACGACGCATGCAGCAAAATGGTAGCAAATATTTTGCATACAGACACACCCTTGACCCCGGGATGGGGTCAAAAGGTCAAACCATATCTTTTTCTGAAAGTAGCCATGTTGCTTATCAAATTAAAGGGAATTTAACACGGAGCACCATGAAAGCAAATATGCTGTCATAACACAAACCCTCAACCCCTGTGGTGGTGTCAAAAGGTCTTGTTTGTTTTTCTTTTCTGAAAATGGTCATGTTACATATCAAACTAAAGAGGAAGAAGTGCAGACCTACATGCAAGATACCACTTTGAATTTGCACACACCCTTGACCTCTGGGGTTGGGTTTAATGGTCAGTTATTGAAATTGTGCAGATGTAAGTACACTTTTTCATTAAACAAAACACTAAAACATACTTGGCAGGCGACTGTTGTGGTCTGAATGATACTGAAGGTAAACTTCAGGTTTAGATAATTGGGATTTTGGTTTGTGATGTACATGCTTTTCTAAAATAACCCTTCGTTGGTGGATATAAATTCGTCGAATTTGTATTGTTAATTCTGTTGGCTAGAACTTAAAAAAACAAGCAGATAAGGATCAAAAACAATAGGAAAGTGTCATCTCCACAATTACACATCACAAACGAGAGCCAAGAGGCAAGCCCTTTCCCAGCAGGTGACCACATGGCATCAATAAACAGACGCGCAGGAGAGCATAACAAAAACAAGACAGAAATAACATAAGTGATCCACAAAAGAAGCACCGCCTTGGAATGGTCAATTAAAATATTTTACTGGAGGGCTTAAACCGGTTTCACAAGTATGAAAAAATGATAATTTCTTCCTACAACAATTCTTACAGTGGTTTATACACGTCCATAACACCTATTTTTTTAAAAAATTACTTCTGTAATTAAATTTAATGAACTGAAGTAATGTACAAAAGTATTGTTATATTTACACAGTATTCAACCAACTAATAAAGGCATACTTTAAAAAGTTAATATGGGTGAAAAGATCAGGAATCGATACAATCAAGTACCAAACTTGACCAAGGTTACCAACTGGAAAGTTAAAAACTTACAGTTAGACACCTTAAGATTGATTTCATATTATTACATTATTTCATTTTGCATTGTCCTAGCACACCTCTTAATGAAATAATGTAATAATTCTGACAAGTATGAAAAACTGATTACTTTTTCTGACATATATTCTTAAAGAGGTTTAATTCGCATGCAAAATGCCTTTTATTTTTTAAACATGTCCGTAATTAAATCCCATAAACTGAATTAATACATATTTATACAGCATTAAATGTCTGATGTTAACATTATAAACATACCTTATTAATATTTATTTCATATTATTACATTTCATTTTGTGTTGTCCTAGCACAACGCATAATGAAATATTGTAATAATTTTAATAAGAATGAACAACTTATAAATTTTTCTTACAACAATTCTTACAGAGGGTTATTCACATGCAAAGCGCCCTAATTACTTAAAATAATGCTCTTAAATAATGATAAATAAATCCAATGAACAGAATTTATATGGTGTTATATTTAAACAGTACACAGCCTAATGCAAATGTACTTTAAAAGTCCTTAAGCTTATTTCATATTACTACATTATTTCATTTTGCGGTGTCCTAGCACAATGCATTATGAAAAAATGTAATGATTTTGTCAAATATGAAAAAAAAAAAAAAGATTTTTCTGACAGCATTTTATAAAATGGTTTGCTATGCCTTTATGCGCGTCTGTTTATATGTGCCGTGTGGTCACCTGCTGGGAAGAAGCTGACCTCTTGGCTTTCGTTCGTGGTGTCCAACTGTGAGTTTGTCACTTTCCCATCGGTATCCTGGGTTAGGTGTGGTACTTGATTGTATCGATTCCTGATCTTTGCACCCTTACTTACTTTTATTCACATACAAAACGCCTATTTTAATATGTCTGTAAATGAATCCCATGAACAGAATTTATATAGTGATATATATTTTTATAGTATTCAACAATCTAACGCAAAACATATTTTAAAAGCAGACTGTTTATTTCATATTATTACATTATTTCATTTTGCGCAGTCCTAGCACAACGACTTATGAAATAATGTTATAATTCTGAAAAGTATGAAAAATGATTGATTTTTCTGACAACAATTCATAAAGTGGTTTATTCACGTACAAAACGCATATTTAATATGCCTGTAAATGAATCCCATGAAGAGTTTATATAGTGATCTATTTAAATAGTATTCAACCATCTAACGCAAAACATACTATAAAACAGAATGTTTAGCTCATATTATTGTATTATTTCATTTTGTGCTGTCCTATCACAACGCATTATGAAATAATGTTATAATTCTGAAAAGTATGAAAAATGATTGATTTTTCTTGCAGCAGTTCATAAAGTAGATTATTCACGTACAAAACGCCTAATTAAATAGCCTGTAAATGAATTCCATGAACAGAATTTATATAGTGGTATATTTAAATAGTATTCAACCATCTAATGCAAAACATGCTTTATAAACAGAATGTTTAGTTCATATTATTATATTTCATTTTGCGTTGTCCTAGCACAACGCATAATCAAATAATGTTATAATTCTAACAAGTATGAAAATTTTACAGTGGTTAATTCTCATGCAAAACGTCCAAAACATAAATATGCTAGTAAATAAATCCCACGACAAGAACAAAAAAACGAGCTGAATTAATATAGTGTTATATTTTTAAAGTATTCATTAATGAACCATCTCATGCCAAATACGTGTTTCCTAAATGCTTTAAGGTAGTGCGGGACCCATGTCAAAAGATAACCTTACTTTTACTTAAAAGTAAGAGTGTAAGAGTTATCGTTCCCGAATCTTGTTTTTAAAAGAGAATACTTATTTTTAAGACGGTAGATATTATTCTCCCCTGACAACTCTTTGATGCTTGAAACGTAATTCTGTAAGTATTTTGCTTTCACAAAAAGAAAGAATGCAAGTATTAGCTTTTAAAAACATCACCCAGAGTATGAAGTCATTCAGTATTTTGATGGTTAAAAGTTGCGGACCGTATAAATATACATACTATATACATGTCTCGGTTGCTATTTCTGCATGCTGCAACTAACCTAAGACCCACCCCCACCCCAAAAAGAGGGGGGGGGGGGTTGTAGACGTGCACATGCCTTGTATGTGACATTCTCTTGTTTTAGGTCCCATGGAGGGGAGGTACATGGTAACTAATGTTTTATGGAGAAATGACGTAACTATTTCAATTACCTTATCACACCGGATAGGCAGCAATAAAAAACAGTCTAAACAATCGATGAATGCTGATAACAAATTGCTAGAAACAGTGTTTGTGATTGCCATTTGTTGCCTATCGGACTACAAACAACAATCCAAAATTCTGTTACTTACGATATTTAACTACGTTCGTCGATAGCATTAACGTTTTCGATTGCCGCCTATCTAGTGTGTTTTTGATATACTGAAGACGTAGCCAAAGGGCTTGGAGTTATTTCATGTTTCTGTTGAAAAAATTATTTTGTTTCGTTGCATGTTTCATGATGATAAAATGGACATTTCTGCATACATTTTAATAAAATTAATTGGAACTGCATGTGCCTGAAAGGAAGATATATGACAATATAACATTCTTTTCTGTATATCAACGGTTGGCAAGCATGGTACAGATGCGCGGATCCAGGAATTTTCATCAGGGGGTGGGGGTCCAGGTCAGCCTGACAAAAAAGCTCTGACAACGATTTTTTTAGTCCTCAGCTTATTTTACAGAAGTCAAATGGTCAATTTCAAAGAAATCTATCGTTTTTCAAGGCTCCAAATGGGGTCCAATTTTTTCCAGGGGGTCCAACTTTTTCCAGGGGGTGTCCAATTGCTTATTCCCTATAGAAACCCATATAATTTGTGATTTTCCAGAGGGGGTCCGGACCCCCTGCCCCCCCCCCCTCTGGATCCGCACTTGGCGCAGCCCTCACAGCTTCATGGTTAAGGCTACAGTACGTTATCTCATTTGGGCTTGGCAAACGTTAATAGACAGAAGAATGTATCATCCTTTAATTGTTATATACCTTATAATAAGTGTTTACTATAGAAACTTGAGGTGTTTCAATAGCTGATAATTGTACATTTTATTTAATAATGCGTCATATTTTGGTTGATCGTTGACCAATCACTGACCGCGGGCTTTATTTCCGATATAACATGAATTGTCATTTCAACCTGCTCACGGATATCCTCTGCGAGTTAAGATACCGTCGCTTATGCTTTATTGAGAAATGACCAAAATATTCAATTATCATAAGATACGCTACTTTATTACATCGGATAGGTGACATTCGAGAAGGCTCTGAACAATCGATGAACGTGGATCGCAAATCGCTAGAATTTACCATTTGTCGCCAGTCAGGCAAACAAACTGCAATCCAAAAAGTCTGTTTCTGACGGTATTTGAGCTACGTTCGTCGATAGCATCAACGTTTTCGATTGCCACCTATCCGGGATGTGTATTGATACAATGAATACGTAACCAAAACAATCTGAAACAAGAGCTAGGAGTTATCTACATTTTTCAGTCATGTTTCTGTTGAAAAAAAGTTTGTTTCCACACCGGATAGTGAGCAATCGAAAACACTCTTAACCATTGACGAACGCGGATCAAAACTCGCTAGAAACAGTGTTTTGATTGCAAAGTGTCGCCTGTTCAATGAGTGATGGTAATAAAAAAAACTATGATTCTAACTATTTTTGATCTATAATCGTCGATAGTATTGATGTTTTCGATTGCGCCTATCAGGTGTGGTTTTGTTGTATGCTTCACGATGTTACAGTGGACATTTTTTTGGAAATGCCTTTGCTTGAAAGGAAAGTATTCTAGAACTTTTTGGATACTGTAAAGGCGGCAGCTCATGACTGCCTTATTAGTCTACTTTAGACATAGGTAAAATCTGAAAATGAGGCGTTATAACTACATTCGAAAGTGTTTGTTATCGTTTAACATTAGTATAGAGGCAAACAGTGTGGACCCAGATCAGACTGCTCTAGGTGAGTAGTCTGCTCTAGATCTACACTGTTTGTTTAAGAGGCTTCATAATATTTCAATAGACGATAAAAACATACGATTGTGTTGTAATATACGCTTTAAGGGTTAATAAATGTGGGTTCAGTGCATTAACGGACCGGACTTTCATGAAATGCACGCAGACTTGCGCGGCTCAAGCAACTTTTAAACGCTTAACCAATGGATAGAACCTGATTTCCATTCTTGAGCAGTTGAAATAACCGAACCACGCCCAGATATGAAAATTAAAGTTGCCACCTTTATAGTACCCAAAAAGTCCTATAATATATAACAATGACAATATAACATTCCTTTCTGTATATTAACGTTTGTCAGGCCCTTGTGCGATAATGTGTTGCAGGCCTCACCGCTGTGTGGTTCTGGTTGCAACACATCACATTCAGGCTTGCCAAACATTAATACAAGGAAAAGAATAAAGTATCAAGACATGCTATAGCCATGCTTTAATGAGAATCATAATGTAATGTGCTGGGTCACATATGCTAGGTCAAAATCTTTTTTGTCATTTTCTACGCCCATTTGTCAGTGCTTAATCAATAATAGCTATGTCTCCGCCCAGTGATATACATAGGGGCGTAGACAAACAAAAAAATTGGTGGAAAGGGGAGACAACACTTATTTAAGTCTTTATTTTTTTCAGGATTTTTCAGAAAAGTCACCAAAACAAAAAAACGAGCACGGTGACACATATTTTTTATTCAATCATTAGATTCTTCATGAAAATATCTTTGTAAAAATATGTTTTTTGTTGTTCCAGTTACATTCTCTGATATGTTTATTTTGAATATTAATGTTTTTTTTGGCATTTATTCGTTTGACTTAATTAGGATTTTGCTTAATAAATTGTGTAAATACATGTTATTTCACTATTTTTTGTTCTTATTTATATCTCTGGTGTGAGTAGTATTTGTTCTGATAAAAACTGTATTGCGTTTCTTGTTTATTTGTTAACAAAATCTGTGTTTGTTTATTTCAAAAACCTGCGATTTTACAGTTTTTGACATCAAATAACTTTTTAAAAAGAACGGTGAGGTATTGTTTTTTTTTGTCTTAGATAAAAAGTATAAGTCTATATTATAATATATTAAAAGATAAAACACTTTTGGACATATGCCGGTGAGTCCGGTACTACCTTAATTCTATCATAAACAATTCACCTGACAAAAATGTACTGAATTCAATAGAGCGGACCCAGGGCTGGTCCCATACTTTCAGGGAGCTTGATCATGTAATAATTTATATGGTAATTCTCCACACTTCCGCTAATTCAAGAAAGGGTTGTTGTCAGTTACAAGCGAAAGTATGTGCATGAAGAACTGGTTAGTCGTTGAGTCAAGGTTCCCCATGTTAAAGGTGTGGTTAGGTGAAACATGTGTGTAAGTTCGAAATTTCCAAAATCCTGAACTTTAAAAAAATGCAGTATGCCTACAAAAACTTAAAAAATCAAGTTCAAATGTGCACCATCAGCGTCATAAATAACGTCATTCACGTCGCCACGATGTTCAGGCCAGCGTGTAAACATGTAATAATTTTTGGACAGCCGCCGCATTAGCAAGCATATCAGTCGGTGTCTCAGTAATTGCCCTTGGGACTATTCAACTTCTGGCCTTAAGGCCCTCACGCAAACAAGGAGACACGAGTCCAATATACGATATTAGTGGTAATTGTGCTAAATTGTGCTCTTCTCACTGTCCCAATCTATGGGGCCGTCTTATCCTGGTTTGGTGATCAGGAATGATCTGTTGTGAACCATGTCACAATAGTGGACAATCTTGGCGAACCAGAGAACACAGTGTCGAACCAGCTCATTCCCTGGTTGTTTTAAGATGTTGAAAACACCTGGGAGTCAACTGGAGTAACCAGGAAGTCTGTCAAATACAGTGGTAAGCCGGGACAACACCCGCAACGTCTGTGCCTCCACCGTATTAAACAGAGCCTGTTGATGACACCTCAACCCCCCGGTTTGCCCCGGTGTTAGACCGGTAGAGTCCCAATGAAGAATGGTAGGGTCACGGTTCGCACAGGTTGTGACAGGTTTTGGCATGGTTTGAGCCAGTAAAGCCCCCTTTATACCCAAAAATCTCGGTGCTACTTCGGTTGGGTCTGGTATGGCCCCGATCTGTCCCAGTTTAACTAATTCTGCATATGTATATATAATAATATGAAAAGTCTAGAAAAAACACGGCTATACCGGGGTAACATCGATAAGGTGAGAATGTAGTTCATTTTTAAAGAAATGTGTCCCGGCACACCATGGTATTGGGATGTACGTTGCTACATAGGCACCGTGAGAACGAGGCTTAAACGTTCACAGGTTTAAATGAGAGCATAAGTGCAAAATGTCAAGGAAAGAAGAAAAAATAGGTCATTTCAAACTTATTCTATGAAATTTCAAGATTATATCTCTAATTTAACTTAGACGAGCAAAGAAAGATAGCTTCTTCCGACATTATTTCATTTTGCATTGATATGCACCATATCGACGCAAAATGAAATAATCGTATTATTGCATCTTTACTTCATTTTGCGATGACGTTGACGACACAAAATGAAATAAAAAAAATCGAAAAGAAATAAATTATTACATTACTTCAAAACGTGTTGCACACAGTCGTTTCTTCAAATTCTTTATTTTTTATACGAATGACATTAGCCGAACCATACGTTCGATTTAACTCAGACTTGGTAGAATTGTGATTCAGAACAGCTTTATGACATGCCATCGATCGTCTCATCTAGGTGAGCGATTCTGGCCCACTTGGGTCCTTAGTATTGTATTAATTTTTGGTCTCACAAGCGCTTGAAACAATTCTCAATATATGTTTCATGATCAGGTTTACTGAGAAGGACAGTTTATTCAATATTAAAATCTCCATCTGAGTTAATGAAATATGTATTTCTATACAATGACGAGATTGTAAATATTTAAATTGATCATCCTCCGTAGATATTCACATTGTAAATATTTAAACTGACTCTACAGACCTAGGGATGGCTATAGACACTGCTCCCCCAGGGGGAAATTTGGCCACTATGATTACTTGATACTACAATAATATGCCGCATAATGAGCCATGTTATCCCTCTGAGAAGTGTCGCGTTAACATGTAAACCAAAAATTACATACGTTACCTAAAAATTGTTAAATAATATTTTGGTGTCAATGGTAAAGGACTCTTATACAAAGTTGCATACTGAGTTTTAAGCTTGTGTGTGCTCATTGAATTGTGGGATGACATTTAAAAGTGTTTTATCCAAACAGAAGTGTGGTTATTACATTACTTCGTGTTACATATGTTATATTCGTGAACTACACCCTATAAAATCATTGATTTCATTTTCAAGACATCCATTTGATAAATATTAAATGCATATTTTAGATCACAATGCCATATTTCACAATGCCGTATTTTAGACCACAATGCAATGACCCTAAAAGGCAATTAACTGGCAAATTCAAAAATGATGTTAAAGAAAATTTTGATGCCGCTGCTAAGTACTCTTCGACAATTATATACTTGCTTTTTATGCTTGTATGTTGTCATTCTATAGCAGGATGACGTTTAAAAGTGTTTTACTCGTTTATGTAACATGCTATGTTAAATACATGAACTGAACTACAACATAAACAATCATTGATTTTTAAAAAAACTAGTTTCATTTGATGAACTTTATATGTATATTTTATATCACAATACCATGCTCATAAAGGCAATTAACTGGCAATTTCAAAATCGCAAGCAGCTTGCTTCTATCACAGAAATTGTAAGAGTTATTAGCTGTTAGTATGATGACTCTCTATAAAAAAATTTAAAGGTAAAGACCTTTTCATTGAAAATGTTCATGTAACCTTATCTGTTAGCCTTTGAAGCACCATAATATGAACATTCTATTGATAAACAATAAAGTCATGGCGATATTTTCCATTTTCTGGTATAAAATAACTTTGTATTGAATGGCCAGTTCTTTAAATTATAAATTTATTTAATTTTAAACCTATTTTTCGCATTCAATAGATATTTAGCTACCAGTTTGTGCAAAATAGAACTTAATAGTTATTATTAAAAGACTTATCAATGCATATTTAGTTTTGCGAAGGATTTTTAGACAATAAATTTATTTTATTGATTTATCCAAAGTTCTGGGGTATATTTAAAGCTCATGAACAAAGAGAATAATATTTAACTCAAGTAACAGCTGATTAAAGACAATTATCATGTTCTGCTAAATTTGTTAAATTACTATATATAACCATATGATATAAATGTTTCCTATGGTCCTACCTGTGTTTGTACAAAACGTTGTCAAAAATGATCTAATAATTTGCCTGAAATATAAAGATACGGAAAATTTAGATTGTTCTGATATCTTTTTGAATTGATTGATGTCACAGTAAACAATATATCAGTCATGCCAGGGCTCCTCCCAGAGGGGGTGAGAAAGAGAAGAATAGTGTAGACTAAAAGGCCCCGACCTTAACCAAAATTTGCCTCAAGTGAAGCAAACTGCATCCTGTCAACAAGCCAAATATGACAGGACTATCTATCTGAAAGCTGCCACCCACAGTATTTATCTGAAGGAAACTAATATTAATTTCAATCAGTTATTTAAAACTTTAAAATCAATTGACAATTTTGTGTGTAACAGTTGTCCCCTTTGTACAAACATAGTCAGTAACATAATACAGGCTAAACTCCAGCTGTTAAGTTTTTAGACTTAATTTTTCGCAATAACTTTTTTGTCTTCAATTTTAGCAAAATGTGTTCGCGATGAGCAGAATTTCGGCCAACTTCTCCAAAAGGTCTTGTGCTTGTGGCGCAAACAGATTTTTGTGTATATAGATGAAGATTTTGCAATAATTTGTATTCGTCCTAAATTTCTAAGCTTTTTAATGACAGGTATAATTCGTATAGGCGTGACCGAAAGGGGTACATTTGTAGTTTCAAAAATATTCGGAAGCGGTCCATATCACGTTCTTCAAAGGCTGTGCATAACATAAAACTGCCGTTAACATACTCAGAATTTACCTTGCATATGCAGAATCAACTTAAAGCAGGCTCATTTGTAGGAACGAAGGCTGGATTATCACATGACGTACAATTTTTCTCTTATGCACATGCTCACCCAGGTGAATCGCATGTCTAGATCTCGGAGGGTGTTGGCTATCGGAGGTAAACATTGAGATCATGGATGGATAGGGTCTGTATTTATCCGTTTTTATTTCATATTGAAAGTTTCTTGGGGACGTGAGCAGCAAACATGTTGCTTCTATATTGAGTGATAAGGACTCGGAATCTGTTAAATACTTTTGATCCATGTCTGTAGGATTTAGGGCGACTTTTCAAACGGCGACTGTGAATTTTTCAATGAAAAAAGGCTAGTGGTTTGATCATTGCTGGACTTATATCAACCTTTGACACTAATTGCTTGTGCCACTACCATTCTATATCATTCTCCTGCATGGCTTGTAAGTGTCATATCCAAAACTGCTATTAAAACTTCAAATTTTGAAAATCGCTTACGTTGCTATCGTTTTGATGGTTAGCAAAATGTTCAGAGGACTTACCTCCGAATGGAACGCTATCCATAAACATGACACCATCGTCATAAAATTGCAAATAAATAAGTGTTGTACACGTTTGTTTGAATTATATTGGACTGATACATTCCAAAGAGAGGTTAAACATTGCAGCGGTAATTATGAATTAAGAAAAAATAAAATAATGCAAATATTAACTGATGAATTCGAAATATTCGTTCAAATCACCGCATTTCCGAATTCAAATGCGATTTAAATTCAAACAGATTCAGCTCAAAAACATGCAGTGCTTACAGAATTCTTGTAATTCTATATACTTACGGCTTATATGTTGATTTTATTCCTTAATGTGGTTCATTATGATATAAAACCATCTCAAAGCAGACCATGTGCAGCCCAAAACTCCTTTGTTTACCTCCGGTAGCCAACACCCTCCGAGATTTGGATATGCGGTGTACCTGGGTGATGCTATGAAATGAACGGTTTTGAGATGACCCGACTAGTTTAACGCGCGAGCGAATCAGGCGTGATTTCTATTATATTTGAACAAGCCATCCATCGCTTAGGGCGGTGCAATGTACATTTTTGACTGACATCTTGGACTTCGTTTATTTGCGCTTTGCTTAAAATAATCAAAGAGTGCATCTAAGCACAGAGGAACCTGCAGTATCTAGGATGTTGGAACCATTTGGAGAAGTTGGCGGAGATAACCCTGAATTATTTTTATCGCGAACACATTTTGCTAAAATTGAAGACAAAAAAGTTATTGCGAAAAATTAAGTCTAAAAACTTAACAGCTGGAGTTTAGTTTCCTTGCATATTTAAGTTCAGTTATGATACAAAACTACTAATTACTAAACGTGGTGGCATACAAATAATATTTGCTTAATTAACTGTTTAAGGAGACTGTCTCCATATCATATTATAAAAGTGGACTTTACATGGCAATAATCACATGTAACAGGTCAATTATTACTTAAAATACCAGTTTAAATTATAAGGCCTATTCAACCAGAATAGGTAAGACCAAATTTGACCAGATGGCACTAGAGGTAATTTAAAATCTATTTAGATCGATTAAAATTCAGGTGAAATTTAAGATAAACTTAAAGCTACAGATTTCAATGCGACCATTTTGTCTATTTATGCTTCTTTTTCTACTCTTTACACTACTTTACCTCATCAAAGAAGGCTCTCCTTACCTTGCATGTAACGACAGAAATGCATTTTTCACTCCAGAAACCCATAAAAATATCATGTATGGTCTTGTCAAAATGTATGTGATGCGCTGACCTTTTTGTTGGACAACGTTTTTATTCGATTTGGCACCAAGTTGTATAGACAAGTAGTTGGGATTCCTATGGGCAGGACTTTTGGATTTATTCCTGTTTTGTTATCAGAGGGACTTTATGATGTCACTTTCTGATGATTAGCAGGCTGCTATTATTGATGCTTTTAACACTACATCCAGATATTTGGACGATATTTAAAACAATAATAATGTTTATTTTGACAACATGGTAAGTCAAATATACCTTCAGAGCTCCAACTAAATAAAGCTAATACACCTAATACCGAAGCTGCGTTTTTAGACTTGCATTTGTCAATTTATAATGACATTATTTCTGCCAATATTTATGATAAACGTGATGACTTTGAAATTGTCAATTTCCAATTTTTAGATGGTAATGTTCCTCACTCTACGTCATATGGAGTCTATATCTCTCAACTCATTCGTTTTGCTAGAGCATCCAGCCATGTTGCTGACTTCAACACTCGCAATAAATTGTTAACTCAGAAACTTCTTAAACAAGGCTATCGGTATCATAAACTTCACTGATATGTTCTTAAAAGGGTATCCTTTGGAAGCAAAGACTGCACCAGAGAACTGAAACTAGAGTGTACATATTTCCTGGGCAAAACTAGTTAGTTTCTGCCATTTAGGCTTCATCAGTGACCCTCTAATAGTTTCAAAGTTCCTTGGTCCCAAAGGACAAGAAAATAAAATCTACACTATAGTGAATGGCAGGGAGACGTTCTACCGCCGCCACACAAAACCTTTTCTAAATTTTAAAGACGACACTATGATTTGATATCTAAATTTCAAATCGGAAAGGGAAAGGGCTGACCTCTTGGCTCTCGTTTGTGATGTCTAATTGTGAAGTTGTCACTTTCCCATTGGTATCCTGGGTCAGATCAGGTGTGGTGCTTGATTGTATCGATTCCTGATCTTTGCCACCTTTCTTACTTTAAATGTTTTTTTTTCCGAATATTGGATGGAAAAGTATCAACAAAATGTTACCAGTACCAAAGTATGCAAGAACTTAATAAGTATATATGTATTTTTATTATATGACCTCGCGTTGCCTGGAGTGAAATAACGCCATGAAATAAAATCCATTAACCACTAGTGGTGTATAGATTTTCGGGAAACGTTATGACGTCCATAACAACGTTGCGTACATAATGACATAATTATAACGTTTTTACGGCAGAAATGAGATTTCAAAGTAATCTTAATGTCTTATGATAATAATAATCTAACACTCGTGTTCTTGTATTATTGAATTTATTAAACTCGTTGCGAAAAAGAGATAAAATACTCGGCAAGCCTCGCATTTTTTTCGCTTTTCCTCAACTCGTTTAATAAATTCAATAAAACATGAGCACTCATGTAAGATCCTCTATGTAATTTACCATGTGTCCTTTTATTAAATGACCTCCAACATAATTTATTTCTTTCACATTGTAAAAGGATATCGGTATAAATCTTAGATGTGGATATTCCTGTCAACTGTTTTATGTATGATATAGTTTACCAAATACTGAATATCTCATGACAGATTTATTATTTGATAGTAGCAAAAGTTTTTGTTTCATTGCCATTGGATGAAAAATAAAGAGCATCGTATCATAATTAATTAATGCTCAAATGACGATTTGGACCAGCACATGAGTCAGGCACGACTAAGCCTTCATTTAGTCACACTGCAATAAGTACCAAAATCAAATATGCTGTTTCTTTTAATTTATTCTTTGCATTAAATCAAGCCTAACTGAACGTTCTTTAGATACAAAGAGATGATAACCATAGGAGTAGACATAAAGGTTGCCATATCATGATTAAAGATGAATAAATGCATGTTTTATTTACTTTATCTAGACCTACCCTTAAAATGACTTGCAATTTTAAATATTGTGTGTTAGCTTTTATCCTTGATTGTAATACATTTAGTTGTTGTAATCAATAGCTGATAAGCTATATATGTTTTATGGCTTACGCAATGGATAATTTATCTTACTGAGCTACTAAATACTCACTATTATCTAAACTGAGATGTAGGCAGTGAAGAAAATGTCTTGCATATATCAAATATCTCTTGACAATTAAGTAAACAAATATAAGCCTAGGAGAGATAAACAATATCATTTAAATGTTAAGAAAAGTAATTTGACCATTTAAATAAGTAGTTCTTGATATGCTGTTCACATATTTAATAAAAAAAACTTTCATTGTGTCTTATAAACTAGGTTTGAGTACTTTTTGAATGGCAGCAATGTATATCCACTAGCAGTTTAAATATATAGAGTGCTTTTATTACACTAAATAATGTTTGTAAAGCAAGTAACATATGTAACAGTAAAAATAGGTGCCTTTATTAGTTGCAATTATACTGCTAGTCATTTGCTTTCAGATAAAAAATAACATTGATATGTAAAAGTAAGAAAAAAAATGATATATCCCCTATAGTAGGTCTTATTTTTTAGGGTAACGTAGTAAACTTAGATATTGCAAGGGTAATCCTCCATCTGCAAAAGAGCTAACATATATATTAGTTTGTGGCATATATGATGAGATTTTTTTCTAATATTAAATCACAATGAATAACAGAGCTTGGGAGGTCTTTTGACAGCCAATGGTCAAGTGATAGCACTGTATAAAATAGGAATATATTTGAAATTGAGTAACAAAAACAACAGTAATATCAAAGATGTAGATTGTTTCGTTGCATACTGATTGTTGGTTGCATTTATTTAAGTGTTTTCAGTTCAATAAGCAGGTCGATAAATAAAAACTAGATTTAACTTAAGTTTGTATTTGCACAATGGTATTTGAGGTTTTATATGGTAACGGAGTTAACATGAGTGTACCACAGTGAAACTCTAACTGCCAGAAGCTAACAAAAGCAATTTTTGCATTTTATATTCTTATTTAAATTTAATGTAGCTTTAGAAAATCATAGTGTACAAATTAACCCCTTGATGGGGGCTCTAATCGGTGGGTTGGTGCCTGATGCTTTTCTGTAGCTGAACCCACCGTGGCTCAACTTGAGGTCTTCTTTAGCTCTGACATTCTTTGAGTCGGTAGCCCTTTTCTTTGTTTCATCATAGTGTGTTAATTTGATTAGAGTGTTTCTCCATGATGATACATTGCAATAGTTAGAAGGATTCCATGCGAGCTGAACACTTCTTGTACTTCAACAACAGCTAAATCTAGGGCGAAGATTGGGTACCAGTAAAATGCATTTAAGCCCCCCGGTGGCATAGGCTACTGTCCGTTCTAAGGCGGCGGTTCTGTTGTTGTCGACTTGTTGTTTATTGTTACTCCCATTGTGGGAGTCTTTAATTGTTCTATGTTTTATTGTATGTTACTTTATGTCCTTTCTAGTTTTTCAATCATCTTGATGGGGAAGAGAAAGCTGGTTGCTTGACTTAGTTTGTCTTCCTGGTGTCTTGTGATTGTTGTGTGGCTCTTCCTCGCGGTGCCATGGGTTTGTCTGCAGTTTGTGATTGTGGTAGTTCCTGATCATATTCACTTACTATTTTTCCATTAGCCAATTTCTTGAAAGTTACGTATCTTACTATTTGCAATATGGTTTCAAGATAAGCATGCTACTCTAGTACAATTTACTGCTGGTAATCATTCTCCATAACATGTCAGCTGAATATACTTGTTTTATTAAACTTCATAACTTTATTCCAACCTTTTTAGCAAAAAAAAGTGTTTGTTATTATTGTGAATTTATAATGGGGGAGATATTTTCAAATGACTACATTAGGATAGGGAGCTGATCTTGGCAGTTTTGGATAGGTCAGGTTAGTGCCTTTGTGGCAGCACCAAAGACTAGATACTATTAACGGTCATAAACATTTCAGAAGAAACGACAGGCATAATCATTTACCAAGATAGGGTAGTTATGCAAAACATGGTGGATAGCATCATTTTCTTTTAAAGAAATTGGTTTTGTTGCTTTTTTGATTCGGCAATATGAAAATGCTAAAATTTAAATTATTTGAATGCTTTTAATAACATTTTTGACTTTTAAACAGTCTTTGTCATTTGAACGATTTTTGATAGGTAGCATACGTAACATGATGTTACAGGCTTGCTTGACACTTCTCAGATGGCTAGCATGTTTCATAAAACACTTGTAAGACATTGGGCAATATGGAAACCATAGTCTCCGAAACTCCCCCTGGGCGGGGGGGGGGGGCGAAAACATATCTATCCCATGGTCTACTACCTCCGTACCAATACAAATGATTGAAGCGTTTGCCTAGTTAGCTCTTTGTACTTAGCTCTTCAGCGTATATTCTGGTTAGTGTTATGTGATTTGTATGTCTTCTGCTGATTTTTTTCTTCAAAATAAACAAAATTCTTTCAATTATCCCATCAGAATCGTCAGAGTGTCGTACGGTTTGCATATAGCTCAGGCCTGCCTCATCTTGCAAATGTTATAAGCTGCCGACACAAGCAGGCAAAGAGAGGTAATCGATGAAGCGTGGTTTTGATTTTCTAAAAAATATGGAAATCCAAAACAAACTCGAGTATGATTTATTAATGGTGATTGTTTTGTTGTATATTCATCGATTTCGATGACAATTTGGTCGCCCGACGGAACATTAATAGTAATAGTAATAGTTGGGTAATAGAGTGTTCGACTTCAAAATGAGTGGTCCCTGGGTCGGGCTGCAACAATTGAATGCATGTTCTTAGGATCGACACCTCTTCCCCATGGTAGATGCATCTTACCATTTCCTTCACTACTGAGCTGACATATTTGAAATAAATTTCTTGAAATCTATCGAGAAACTGTACACAATATGAAACCTTTACACCTTTAAATTTGTGAAGCGCAATTGAGATGTCAAAGACATACAATAAAAAACCTGGCTCTGCTATCCGAATTCTTGGACATGGCAGTCTCTTGTTTATATATCAATCGCGGTAACTTTTTCTTATAAATAGAGGATCTTACACGAGTGATCATATAATATGAAATTTATTAAACAAGCCTTAGGTGAGTTTAATTAATTTAATATGAAATGATCACGAGTGTAAGATTCTGTTTATCATATGAACTTTAAAATGCGATTTTATCGCCTTCAAAGTGTGTTTATTTGAACGAAAATTTGCATTGTTGTTACGGACGTCGTCGTCATGACGTCCGAAAGTGTTATGTAACGTGTGGTCATACCATTATTTATGACATGACGTTATCCGCTGAATAACAGTAACGTCATAGGACAAACATATTTAACAAGCTAAAGCAATTTTATTCTGAACATCATATGAGAAGAATTTAATTGCGTATATCTAATTAACTTCGCTCAACACTGTAACTAGTAAAATTACAGAGGCTTACTGTTCTTTACAAATTCCATCATCTTCGGAAAACATGGTGAAACATAATATTTTTTCTGATTTATCTTTGAAAGCTTTTGAGCCATATGAGTTTTTGGCATACTTATCGCAAAGGCGAGCAGCTAATGCTCGACGAGCTTGCAAGATGCAGAGTCTCGCCAGAGTCTTCTCGCATTACACAAAGCATGGACATAGATGAAGACTCAGACTTCAAGCCCCGCTGAATACGTAATCAAAGCTTTTGCTCATATGCGGTAAATGCCTTTTTCTCATGTGCTGATACATACGTACCAGCTTTTTGGGACAAATCGCATGGACGGGCAGCCATGCGCGGCTCCAGAGTGGGGTCCCTGGAAAATCACAAAGCTATATGGTACCTTAGCAATACTGGTCCGAATCCCCTGGAATATCACAAAGCTACCGAGCCACATTCAATGTTGGGCCGACGATGGCCCGCTTTTAGGGTCATTTGGATCCTATCACCTCCCCTAATATTAAAAAAAGTTGTTGGACCCCATCTGCTTAAGCTATCTGGATCCGCGCATGGCAGCTATTGTTCAGTCGAGCCAGCGCAAATGCGCAGTTTCGCCAGAACATTCGCTGCTCGCATTGACAAAGAAAGAGAGGGAGACAGAAGCTCAGAACAAGTATTAGACATGCTACCCCCACTGGATAACTGTGTTGTGTATACATAATTGTAAAAATAGTGACTTTTCGCATATGCAATAAATGCCATTTTTTCATGGGATGGGCCGTTGGTGCCATTTGAGGCGTATCGAGATTTGCTATTGGTCCTCATTGGAATCGTCTCAAGTCTTGAGACGATTCCAATTAAAGGTACCACTTTAAACACATGTTTCTTTTGAGGAAAAGGTAAAGTTACAGTAACGTTACAAGCGAGCTACTATTACGGTTATACATACCTCAGATGTCCCCTAATTTTCACGTTTTTTAGCTGTAAACAAGGGGTCACTGTTTCCAAGAAGATGGATCACTATGAAAGTTCATTCCAAACTAAAAATAGATTCCTTAAAAATCACTGACCATTACCAGTTTTCTCTCCATTTTCTCGTACCAGAAGCCATATAGGAATACACTTTGTAGTCTGTCGAAGACTATTACCGATACACATACTGTACTTGTAGCATAGACAACTAGAGAACAAAGCAAAACAGCCAGCCCAGCCATGTGACAATAGTTCTTACCAAAATGCGCAAAATCAGACTACCGTGTTCTACACAATAACAGCACATGCCTATATAAGCGCACACTGTACTTTTTGTGTCGTTTATATCTTTAATACACATACCGTAGTCGTAAGATTATTTGAAAGTGACGCCAAAGTTTCAGCACAATGATCTCCCATTTTACCACTGCACTTAGCAGAAAAGGACAAATGACCAATATGTACACCATTACATGCAGCAACACTGTGTTACCCGTTTACAACAACGGACGATGTCCAAAACATGCTAGGGTGTCGTTTTAACAGAAC
Organism: Loripinus fragilis; assembly: GCA_964019695.1. Classification (NCBI taxonomy): domain Eukaryota; kingdom Metazoa; phylum Mollusca; class Bivalvia; order Lucinida; family Lucinidae; genus Loripinus; species Loripinus fragilis. Next base: position 62,843,888 of record OZ026529.1, read on the forward strand.
AGAACAAACTTTTATTAGGCTTAAGCATATACAGTAGCTGTGAGCTCATCGTCACAAAAGAAATAGGTCATGCGCTACTAAGGGTTTCGGGGAGGGGGAATTTTGTGAACAGTGTTTTTCTTAAAGCGTATAATGTAACGAGCTTTTTAAAACATATTAGATCCCTGTCGGAATTGGGCGTTTGGGTGTTACAGCATGTTAAATACATTACCCCTCATTAAAAATGTGTAATTAAGGCTGTTAAAGTACTACTTGAACAATTCAAATTGGCTAAATATCCATGTAATATGCAAGAACAGTTAATCTCCTGCAGCTATTGATGTTTGTCAAAGTTATTTAGGCCGTGAATGGTGGCATCCACGTTACATTTCCAGCTACACCCTATAGAATTATTAAAATTGTGGTAGTAGTTTCGTTTCACGAACTTCTCAAACTATATTTAAGATTAAAATAACATGTCTCTGAAAGACAATTTACAATTTTAAACACCATATATGAGCATTCTATTGATAAACAAGACTGAAAGGGAATATTAAACAGTTTGTCTGGTGTAAAATATCATTTTTTGTTTGATTGACAATATGTAACGTATGTTAAAAAATCCAAGGCGTTCTATATATTGCTTAGTACCCTAAAAGATACACCATAGGGTATTTTATTTTATTTCAAAACAATTTTTGTATTAAACAGTTATAAAGATAACAGTTTGTCGAAATTGGAATTTACCAGTTCCTATTAAGAGACAGTCAAATTGTAACGTATTTGCTTATGTGAAATAATATATTTTGAACTTTTTAGAAAAAACAAGTATTTTTACCTATTTGGCAAAATTTACAGGCTTTAAACTTCATTAACAATGAATATTAGAGCACTCAAGTGACAGCTGAATAAGAATATATATTCCCATTGTTTGTCAAAACTATTAAAGTAACGTATATTACGATATGAAATATATTATAAGGTACTAAATGTGTCCAAAATGTTATCAAAGACAGTATAAAATTGAGTCTGAAATGGTAATATAAGGTGGTTTTATATTTTGTAATACTTAATTGAAGACTGTTGTTACTAGAATTGTCAGTGTATCTGACTATAGCCCCGCTGCAGCACTTTTCATGCAGTAAAATGCCAAGTTCTAAAAATATTAAGCAGGAAAATCTAAAGACATTGAGCAGGAACAAAATTTTGACATCAAACAAGAGTCATGACTCAAATAAGCAATAAATAACAGGTTACAATTCCCACCTAGATCTTGTCAAATGTACACATAACATTTTGTGAAATCTGTCAATTTGTTCTCAATATATTGAGCTGAAATGTATTTCTGTCGTAAATTAATGGCTATAACTCTGGTACAAATCTGAGAAAAATGGTGTGTAACAATCCTAAGATAGATCTTTTCAATATCCATGCATATATTAAATTCGTTGAAATTCGTCAATTTGTACTCAAGCTATTGGACGGAAACGAAATTTTGCTTAAATCAAGGGCCATAACTCTGGTACACATGTGTTAAAAATGACGTGTGTCAATCCCAAGCTAGATCTTGTCATTATGAATCTATATATAAAATTTGGCGAAAATATGACAATTGGCTCTCAAGATATTGAGCGGAAAAGAATTTTTGGCGTAAATCATGGGCCATAGCTCTGGTACAAATTTAGGAAAAATGAAGTGTAACAATGCCAAACTAGATCTTGTCAATATGAAACCATATATAAAAATTGGTGAAATTATGTCTATTTGTTCTCAAAATATTGAGCGGAAACGGAATTTTGCCGTGAATTAACGGCCATAACTCTGGTACGAATTTGGGGGAAAATGACATGTATCAATCCCAAGCTAGATCTTGTCAATATGAATGCTTATATAAAATTCGGTGAGATTATGTCAATTGGTTCTCAAGATATTGAGCGGAAACTAAATTTTGGCGTTAATCAAGGGCTATAACTCTGGTACAGATGTACGAAAAATGACGTGTATCAATCCAAAGCTAGATCTTGTCAATATGAATGCATACATAAAATTCGGTGAAATTCTGTCAATTGGTTCTCAAGATATTGAGCGGAAACGAAATTTTGGCGCAAATCAAGGGCCATAACACTGGTACAAAATTGGGAATAATGACATGTAACACACCCCAGCTAGATCTTGTCAATTTGAATGCATATATAAAAGCGGGTGAAATAAGGTCAATTTGTTCTCAAGATATTGAGCAGAAACGAAATTTTGGCATAAATCAAGTGCCATAACTGTGGTACAAATTTGAGAAAAATGACGTGTAACAATCCCAAGCTAGATTATGTCATTATTAATGCACATACGAAATTTAGATAAATTCCATAAAAGAGTTCTCAAGAATTTGAGAGGAAACGAAATTATGACGGATGGACGGATAAATGAACAAATGGACAGATGGAAGGATAGACAACCAATATACTCCTCCCTTTTCAAAGCGGGGCTATAATTACTTATTTAACAGCAGCAAATGATTTTAGTGTAACTAGTTAGCTGTTGTTCATATACGAACATAGACAGTAACACGATGCATAGTATTCCTTGTATAATTAGGTTCATCTACAGTAACAAAAAAGTTTTTTTTACTAAATGTTGTGTTTGAGGTGGTAGGATACAAAATGTCTGCTAACAACAATCCAGATAGAATCAAGCATATATAAGATGGTACAATGCAATTTGATATATCTTACAGTATGCATTACTCTTTAAAGAATTTGTCTCCAAATTAAATTTTATACTGACATCTTATTTGCATATGCAGATGGAGACAAATTACTTTATTTTTAGGTTTTAAATGGACTTTATGTTATCTTCAGCATAGCTTTCACTGTTTAATGAATAAAAATGTTAATTAAATCAACATAGTAGTTCTGATCATTCGCATAAATTGTAAACTTTATAAGTAGATGATTTACAAAGAACAATAATTCCCATAAAAATGGGGAAAAATAAGTGATCGCATGTGATAGGATCTTATCCAAAGAAACTTGTCAGTTGTTACTTGTTACATACGATACCAATTTAAATTTATAAGACTTTATTAGCAAGAAATAAGGTCAGAACAAATTTGACCGGGCGACATTCAAGTTAAATGTAGAATAGATTAAACAATGTTCTTTTAGCATGTGGGATGAAAAATAAGATATATATTTAAAACAGATGCTATTTTTCACTATACAGAATGTGGCATGACAAAATAATTGCAAGAGACCTCAATAGCAAAGCGTAGTTTGAATATTAAACTAATAAAATGAATTGTAAACACACCAGGGACCGGATTAAGGACATATACAAATAAAGATCAACTGTTTTGACAAAAAATAGTATTGAGAGGCCAGTCCTAGCTTCTATCAAAAATGTTCCAGGGGTCGCGAGCTCGATCCTGGCCCGGTCACAAACTTTCGTGGGGATTGATCACGAAATAATTTCTATCATCATTCTCCTCCCTTCCGCTGAATTATTCAAGAAGGGCTGTTGCCAGTTACAATCGAAAGTATGTGCACAAAGTACTGGTTAACTGCTTGTTCAAGCTTGCCCAGGAAAAAGTGTGTTTAGGTGAACTGATCGTCCCGCCATGACCAACAAGTGTGATTTTGGTACTTATCGCTTGTTGGCAAACGCCAGCATTAATTTTCCATGCTTACGCAGTGCAGCCAGCTCTCTTAATTCGGGTCTACATCTATACTTAGTATATGTAGGCACTGGCAGCAAAGGCTCTGGTGAGTCTACACAATTACACAGGCTAACATGAGCCTTCATTTCTTGAAACTGCAATAAGTACCAAAATCGAATGTGCTAGCTCATTCGATTTATTCTGTGCGTTACTAGGTATAATATATTAGCTTGATTTGAGTTATGCAATAATTAGTAGGATGCAATTTCGTATCCAGCAGGGCTTTAGATGAGCTTGCGTACCGCGTAAATTACGAAAATATTTGACAGGATACGCATTTATTTAAATTCTAGCGCGTATCATGTACGAAAACAAAATAAGCATTACGCATTTAATGTTTTTCCAGAGCGTTACGTCCAAAATGTCATTTTTCGTTTTCTTGTTTACACGGTAGGAAAAAGTTAGAGGAAATCCGAATTTGTTTCTTCGTTGTATTACGGAGGCATTGCAAATCTTCGTAAACGCATTCGCCATCAAATGAAAACACGTCAAAGTCTCCGTCTGATCAATAATGCAGCTTGCGGAAACCATCGAGAACCACGAGGTTGCTGTGTAACACACAGTTTTACTTTCGGTTTCAAAACACGCTGTCTGCAAAATGCATCGGAAGAAAATTATAGAAATGAAGCCACCCAAACGTGTTTTCTTTCTTGTAATAGTGTACAGTATTTTCTGCAAATATCTCTGGAATCCAGCCGCTTTTTCTTTTTAGAAAAGTATCATGAGACCTGTGTTTGCGAGAATCGAATACACAAAATCCAAACAAGTACTGGCTTATACAAAAGTATTTCGGTCTGTCTAATGACTAAAAAAAACTTTCAGATTATTTTAAGAAGCGTCAAGTTCTGATCCAATATTTTGATATCAACAAAACCCCTCACCAACCTACCCCTCCCAAAGCAGACAATAGCCACTAAAAGGGCACTCGTAATGCTCCCATTTGCACTATTTTTACAAAAAGTATTCTCCTCCAGCACTCCCTTGCCCCCTCTGCGGCTTTGTCATGCTAAACCCAACACCTATTATGCCAAATCAAAATTGTTATCTTACCGTTTGCTCTCTTGTTAGTAGACTAGGAAAATAAGCAGTTAGCTCAGGCGCAATTAAATGGCCTGTTGAAATAGCTTTATCGTTTCTTGGTGTATGTTTTTAAGACAAAAAGTCAGTACTCCAAAAAATTTCTCGTTACTCCTTTTTTAAAATGGACGAGTACTGTACTCTTTTAAAAATAAAGCTTATCTAAAGCCCTGTATTCATGATCATTCTTTCATTTGGCATGCTTACGAATAAATTGTTTAAGTACATTCATTTAGTCATGTCTACAATATAATACTAACAATGGAGCTTTTCTATGTATAATCGTTTTTAAATATATTACTAACAAATAACCTTTAGAACAAATGCTGTCATGTTTCAATGCTTCACACAATTGTATAACCAGATGAAACAGATGAGAAGTGTTATATTATCCAAGATGTAAATAATCAAATCAAACAAACACATAATCGGGATGGCCACTCATCTATAGAGGGTTCATCATCCCGAGTACGATGTGGCTAAAATACAATTGATCATTTTCACCATATAGCATTTGGTGTGACAAAACATCCAAAGAGGCTCTGTCATACCTAGTGCGATAGGGATAAAATAAGCTATATACGAGGGTCATTTGGAAAGTTCTTAGCATGGCATCATAGCTCCACAATGCGTTGACAAAATGCTATCAAATAATAGATTTTAGGAAACTAGAATTCAACGGCTACTTGATGGTTTAATTTTTGCCGAAAAAAGACTTGGCGTGCACGTGCAGCGCATGCTCAAAATGAGTAGGGGTTTATATACTTGCGGAAATTTTAAGCAAAATACTTGGAAAAAAGCGAAGGAAAATTGGGGACCTTATTTGCGATCATGATTTGACAAATTAACGATTTGGTGCCAACTTATTTTTTATTAAAATATATTATATAATCAATGCTTGCACGACTACCACCTTTACATTGGGAAAACGTTGACTAATAGAGAAATGGTAAACTTTAAAATATGGGACTTTTTACGATTTTTCTTTATACTTTTACTTTAAAATATGTCACTACATGAGCACGAAATAAGCCTATTGAGTATATGATTTGCTTTTTTTATAGCCAACAATGCATAAAAATCATTTCGTCGCGCAAATTGTGTGGCTTTATAAGTTCTGTACCCAAGAAAACCATTCCTAATAACACTACCCCTACTTTTCAAGAAGTGGGTGGGGTAACTCAACCCCGCATATTTTGTTGATTGCATAAGAACTTCTCATGATATCGCGTTAACCATCACAAAATTGATTGATTTCTACTCTAAAGGTGTTTTTACTTTTTTGTTTGCCCCTATTTCCAATTGAAATGAACCAGAACGTCAACTCATAGCGAAATTCATTCTGCCCATGGGAAGATTTTAAGAGTTATCGTCCCTTTGTTCTGGTTTACAAAATTTCTTTTGGTTTCAATACAAAGAGCATAAAGTGTGCTTAACAAAAATACCAACATACGGAATTTTCAAACTACTGTCGTTAATATATTTTCAAAATATGTGCACTGTGACATAAAATTTTTAGACGTAAAAATAGGCGAATTGGTTTGCTTTTTAAACGGTTTTGGTATTTCTGTACCGGTATTTATTTATAAGAAACATCCAACTCGGTCATCAATTGTATAATCATTGTACCAGATTGTGGCCTACCAAATGTTACAAAGTTATCTAATTTGATGAACTATTCTTCATGTTCTGCGCCCTTTTTCAAAGGTAAAAAGTTATATTTTCCACTGATTTTTTGCGTTTTCCAGTATACAAATAGTACATGTATTCATAATACTATTTTTAGTGTTTGCGTCATAACATCCTCATGAAATTTGTGCTACAAGGAAGAGGAAAGATAGCTCTTTAAAATAATACCAAACATGATAGGGTTTGTAAATTGGTTACTGAGATATAAGACCATGCTAAGAACTTTCCAAATGCCCCTCGTATATTAAGATAAACTAATTAATCTGACCAATTATAAGGCAATCTCGTACTTTATTTTATGATATACTTTGCTAAATTATTTAAAACTTTTGGTTTGGTAGAATTAAGCAATGTGATATATTCATCTTACCTTCCAGCTACAATACGCAGTATACGTAGCAAAACTGATTGTCTGTTTGGATCGAACATATCCTGACATAGTGAAATAAGCTAAAATGTCAAAAAGAGAGGTTTCGACGGGTTATTTTCAAGATAACGCCCTTTGGTTGAATGAATGTCCGTTGTTTTGGTAACAAAATGACCACCAAAATAGGCCGAGAATTACACATTGACCATTATGGAACTCTGAAACTCTTTTCAGCACAAGCAAATGACAAAAAGATATTTAACCCTTTACCTCAAAAAGATGCCTTTTAACGCTCTTGCAAACAGAGCAGACCCAGATCAGGCAGTAGAGCTGTCTGGTGCAGCTTTTGTATGAGCTCCCTGCTCGGGGTCTACTCTGTTTGCAAAAGCGTTATATATGCTATAGCTGATCCTACACTAGTCGGACTGACAAGTAATTTTTTGTTCTATGTACCAACATGAACGTTTATTTATATGATTATTTATACAGTGAGCCACTTTAGTTACGCACCACTTATAAAATTACTCGAAAAAGAAATGTGATATTTTATTCTGAGACTAACAACGTAAAGCACATTTATATTTGCATTAGCCATTGAAATTTCATTGTGATCAAGTTAGAAACGAAGGAAAAAATGGATTTTAAAGTGCACTACCCTCAAAACACCATTTCACATTGCATTATCTCTAATGAAACTCAGATCACATTGCACTTTTTTCAGGGTCGAATTTCTGCCATGCCAGATATCAGAGCCGATATATTCTTGGCAATATCTAAGACTGAAATGTGATTGTTAACTTCATAGTATTTTTTAATGTTTTACTATTTTGCTTCCCAGCTGACCAAGGTTTGAAAAAAGTTGGTTTTAGTACTTTTTTTTAAGTTAGTTAAAATTTCGTATGATTATGAGTAAACTAGTTATCAAAACACTTCTTTTATGATTTTATTTTAACCAACCGTGTATCCGCCGTTTATTTTCGTAGAAAAAATAATGGATTTATTGGCGTCATGGTGTTGACGTTAGTGATGACGTCACTACTACCAAGGCTATAAGACGTGTCAATGATAAGATGTTTTAGTGTTTTAATACTTCTATGTCAACAAGTGACTCATTACAAAATAATTTGCGAAGAAAACCCAGTTTGATTACTGTAACTGACTTTAATATGACGTTAAAACGAGCATTTCTTCAAAAAGTAACGGTGTTACTAAATTCAACGACCGAAAAAAGGGGTTTTACTTGAATAAATAAATCGTTTTGGTGTTTTTCTGTCACAAAGATCACCATGGATAATGCCTAGCACATAACAAAAATAGAAAATATAGATGTTCCGCTTGCACGTGCATTTTCAAAATTTGTCAAAACTGCCTTTGAGTAGCAGAATGAGTCGCATGAGTGATTCCAATAATTTTTTTCGATGTTATCAAGTTTCACAGTATCGATTCACTGTGCGCCTGAAATGAGTGAAATCGACTGTATCGGTAGAATCGAGAGTTTTCGGCCTAAATTTGTGAGGGGGTGGTAAGTATTTTCGCATGTTTTCTTATAGTTAGATTTGTTCTTCCACCATGGATCTCATTATATTTCTTTGATATATGCATACATGTCATAATATCGTGCAAAAACAACGACAGTGTATCGTGGGAGCGCAGGAAACGCATTCTTTTAGAGGGATAGTTGTCAAAAAAGCGAAAATCCACAGCTTTTTATCTTCCCGTTTCGAATTTAAACAACTTAGCTAAAAATGATCTTCACCAGAAGTTCGAGAGTCTTATGATCCTATAATACCAGAAATCTCAGACTGATCTGTTTTTTCGATTTTGAGATATTCAGCTTTATATGACTGAACCCCCTTATAGCGGTGAATTAGAAACTGTATCGGTAGAATCGACTGCTATCTATTTAATGTACGAAGTAAAAACTACCAACTGCACGAAGTGAAAGCAAATGTTGGTCATAGATCTTCGAATTTAGAGCAGAAAGTAGGTTATTTATTTCACCCTGTGTATACCATTGACTTCTAATTGTGTACTTTGGCAGACAGTGATGACCCAAATATAATGCGGCATTTCATCTGGGTCTTCACTGTTTATTAATACAAATACGATGTTCAGAGAAAGAAATGCAACTAGTTTTGAATAAAAACCTCTTACCAGCAATATATATGTATTGTACCACCCCCGGTTTATTGTATATAACCAGCAGGCAGAATTCAGTTAGTTCATACGTCAATCTGTATCGCTTTTTTCAGTCTGCATCTGTTGCCTGTGTATAGGTTTGTAGGCTTACGTTTTAATATTTTCATCCTGCTTTAAACAGCTGTATGGTATGGAAAGTACATTTCATAAGACCCACTGTGGCAAAACCATAATAAGGCTTCTGCGGCCAGCGAGCAATCAGGTTACATCGATTTGTCAGATTTTTCGTATGATATAATTTATACATCTTCCCGTGTGCGGCTCACTTTCAGTTTTGAATTTGTTGCACAGAAGTTTACATTTACAGGCAATCATGTGCAGATCCAGAGGGGGGATAGGGGTTCCGGACACTCTCCCCTGTAAAATCACAAGTTATATGGGTTTCTATAGAAATTAGCACTTGGACCCCACCTTGGAAGAAGTTGGATCCCCACCCTGGAAAATGTTGGACCCTATGAAACCTTGGAAAATTATACTTTTCTTTGAAATAACCATTGGGCACCCTCTGTAAACCTGCAAAATAGGTTGAGGACTAAACAAAAAAAAATCAAAACGTCAGAGCTGTTTTCTGACAGTCAGGCCTGGACCCCCTGGCAACGATTCATGGATTCGCGCATGCGGTGTAATCGACCATACTTTCTAATTGCATTGTGTTATGCTCCACTGAATAGGTAGTATAATATACAGGTAAGTTCACCTCGTGCTACATATATCGCTTTGTTATATAACTGGGTGGATTTTTACAAAATAGGTTAGTGATTTTCTTTTTGTTATAAACATCTTTATGATAACACACACATAAACGCACGCACACACGCACGCACAGACGCGCACACACACCACACGCACGTCTACGTGCCACCCTCGCAAAAATCAACTGACAAACCTATCAACAAACTAGAGAACAAAACATTATTGTTTTTGGCTAGTCCGTCAGTTGTTGTGGTCACTCTAAACCCTTAAAGCGCCAAGAAAAAATGTATCTAAAATGTCGTCAGTTGAAGTCGTCTGCTCCAAATAATTGCCTAGCATTACTGACAAATTAAGTATAGAAGCAAACAGCGTGGATCCAGAACAGACTGCTCATATCTGCTCCTATAGGAGCAGTCTGATCTGGGTCCACACTGTTTGCCATAGAGGCTTCTTAAACATTTCAGCAGACGAGAAAAGCAGACGACTGTGATTGACGCATTAAGGGTTAACTTAGTCATTTTTAATCGGATTTCTTCAAAATTTCATATATGGATTGCTTTCATCAAACTCTCATTCAAGTTTGAGACATTTTTTCGCTCTGTGGAACGATAAGCAAGAAGGCCGTAAAAATGGCTTCCGCCTATCAGTGTCATTTTAATCAGTTTTCTTCCAAATTCCATATACGGATTGCTTCCATCAAACTCTCGTTCAATACATTTGATAATTTTACAAAGGCCTATATAAAGAAAAACATGCACTTAAATATCAACTACATAGTATCTGTTCCACCATTTTGTAATGTGTGATATCACGTCGTCATGAACGTAACGCCACGACGTTGCACTACTTTTCCCGTAAAAGTGGCAAAAATACCCGTTTCATGCTCACCATTACAGGCATGAAATCTTTCATGCTAATACAAACAACTATTTGCATTCTCATACCTATTTGCATAACAACACAACACACGGAGCCCAGGAACAAATCGCCTGATCTTTTAAGCATATATAGTATTCATGCGCATTGAAACAAGGGTGAGCATGAAAAAAAGCTAGTAATTGTGGTATGAACTTAGTTATAAATAGTATGGACCCAGATCAAGTCTGAAATTTTGTATGACATAATCCAGGTTCAACCCGTTTATGAATAATTACAGCAGCTGGCAAAGAAAACATTGTTCCCTATGGAATATAAACGAATATTATCTCGTTCAATATGTTCTTAAAAAGGTTATCCTTTGGAAGCAAAGAATGCATTAAAGAATTGAAACTAGAGTAGGCAAATTTTCTGGTCCAGACTAGCTATTTCGGCCATTTAGGCCTCATCAGTGACCCTCTTATAGTTTCAAAGTTCCACAATGAAACCCATGGTCCAAAAGGAAAAGAAAATAGGAAAATAAAAGTTTGAATACGTTTTTTTAACGATCGAACGATAAGCATTTATTATACTTTTACCGGTTGCTAAGGTAACCAAAATGACCAACAAAGTAGGCTTAAAATAGAGAAATTGTCATTTTAGGCCAAATTTGAGGTTTTTGGAGACCGATTTTTTAAGAATTAGATATCAGCACAAGCAAATACCAAAAAAAAACTTTTAATGTATTGTGTGCCGTGATAATTCTCATCATCTGTTAAAATATTATTTGGTATTTGCTTGTGTTCTTTATTAATTCCTCTGTTACATGTCTCAAATTTGCTCCAAAATGGTCATTTTCCTATTATCAGCCTACTTTGGCGGCCATTTTTGTTACCATAGCAACCATAAAAATCGAATCAATACCAGACCTTTACACTTTGGCTATTGCTCTAATAAACTAATAAGGAGAAACTTGTGAAGAGCAACTTTTATTTTTTGACCTTATAGTGGGGCCAAAATAGCCTCTTAATGCACGTACCCCTTTATATATGGACTACTTTCAACAAACTATTATTCATGTATACATATGGATATGGTCTGATGAATGATAATCAAGATGGTCGCAAAGCAGATATCTCCGTTTCACTGTAGAGCCTTACGCGGGGCACTCTCAGAGCCCGACTGTTCTAGTTGGTATATCTGTCAGTCAAGGCGAAATTGTATGTGCTTATTCCATAACCTTTTGTTGGCGTAAGAACAGTCATCCGCAAGGCTGATATGTACCTATACGTTTGTCCCTGCATCTCAATTCGCCTCATCAACATTAATCTGGTGCCCAGTGTTCAGGTGATCGGAAATGTAAATACAGGTGATCAGACCCCCATCCCCACATTTCGCAAGGGGTGGGGGTGGGGCTAGGCTACTGAGGACCTGGTTATCTGTTTACATTGCTGAGCATCTGAAAAACGGGAACCAGGAATTAATGTTGATATTGTCATTAATAGAGTGTATGTATTTTTTCAGCTGATATTTATAATGACATTTAACGGCATGGAATTACCTAGAATTTTATCTTATCGACCCAAAGTCTAGCACTAAACCGAACACCAAATTACAATACACCAGGAGTTGGAACCAACAGCCGGACCCCTACCTATTCAAGCTACGCTCCGAACAGAATTCGGAGGTGAACCGAGCATAGGCTGGAACAGATTCTAACTTATAAAATGAAGCAAACTCATCTCATCCGCTGTTTAATGCAAGGATCCAGAGGGGGCGATGGTCCGGACACCACTCCCCCCCCATCCGCATGAAAAATCACAAATCTCAAGGGTTTCTTGGGCATAAGGGTCCAGATCCCCTAGAAAATCATAATACTACCAATCAAGCATTCAATGTAGGCCCATCATCGGTCCACCAGCAACGCATTTAATTTTACGCTTCACTGGACGGATGATGGTACTTTTCAGTGGGGTTTTGACCCCCTCTGACAAAACTTTCAGGATCTGCACATGTGTCTGATAAAGAGATTCATGTACTCGCTGTCTGTTTGATTTGATTTGTGTCTTTACGTCCCATCAACAATCTTTCAGTTATATAGGGACGGATCTTCCTGGGTTGAACCAGTACTAAGCTAGGATAAATGTGTCTTGCTCAAGGACCACAACGCAGTGACCCCGGTGAGGCTCGAACCTCGCTGTCTGTTACAGTCTTCTGTTAGAGAGGCACCGTAACCTGGTGTCTGACATAGCAACTCCTGCAGCCGCTGTTTGTAATAGAGACTCTTGGGTGCATGATTTGCAATGGGAGTGTCATGGGGTTCACGAGCAAAATATTGCTACCATGTTGCTGCATCTGTGATCCCCTTTAATTTGATATGCAACATGATCATGTTCTGAAAAAATTGAATTTTGACCTTTTGATCCCACCCCTTAAGTCCACCAAGGGGGTCGGGCACAGGCCTTGGATCAATTTGATTTGCAACATGACCATGTTCTGGAAAAATTAATTTTGACATTTTGACCCCACCCCCTAAGTCCTTTGCTACCATGTTGCTGCATTCACGATTCCCTTTGATATGCAACATGACCATGTTCTGAAAAAGTTGAATTTTGACCTTCTAAGGGGAGGAGGGGCTGCGGGCAAAATATTTGCTATTATAGTGCTGCATTTGCGATTCCCTTTAATTTGATATGCAACATTACCATGTTCTGCCAAAGTTGAATTTGACCTTTTGACCCACAGGGTCAGGGAGAGGGGGCTGCGGGCAAAATATTTGCTACCATATTACTGCATTCGCGATTATCTTTAATTGGATATGCAACATAACCATGTTCTGAAAAACTTGAATTTTAACCTTTTGACTCCCAGGGGGGGGGGGGGTCTGCGGGCATGATATAAGCTACCATGTTGCTGCAGCTGTGATTCCCTTTAATTTGATATGAAAAAAATCTGAAAAAGTCGAATTTTGACCTTTTGATCCCACCCCTAAGTCCACCCAGGGGTTGGGCACAGGCCTTGGATCAAAAATTACGTTTGATACCTTTCATATTTATCATACCTCTGTCTGCAGTTGCTACAATGTAGCTGCATTCACGATTCCCTTTGATGTTCAACATTATCATGTTCTAAAAAAGTTTAATTTTGACCTTCTGATGATAGAGGGGGGGGGGGGGGGGGCTGCGGGCAAATTATTTGCTACCATGTTGCTGCATTTGCCATTCCATTTTGTCTGTCCATAACCATTTTCTGAAAAAGTTGAATTTTAATCTTTTGTCCCCCAGGGTCAGGTGGGAGGGAGCGGGGCTACGCGTATAATATTTGCTACTATAGGGCTGCACTCGCGATTCTCTTTAATTTGATATGCAACATGACCATGTTCTGCAAAATTGAATCTGACCTTTTTATCCCCAGAGTCGGGGGAAGGGGGCTGCGGGCAAAATAATTGCTAATATGTTACTGCATGCGCGATTGCCATTTTAATATGCAACATGACCATGTTTTGAAAAAGTTGAATTTTGACCTTTGACCCCGTCCCCTAAATGCACCCGGGGGTCAGGCACAGACCTTTGATCAAAAGTCAGGTTTAATAAATTTCTTATTTATTGTACCTCTGTCTGCATTTGATACCATATTGCTGCATTTGCGATTCCCTTTGATATGTAATATGACCCATGTTCGGAAAAAAATGAATTTTGGCCTTCTGAGGGGGGAGGGGGCTGCAGGCAAAATATTTGCTACCATGTTGCTGCATTGGCGATTCCCTTTAATTTTATATGCAAGATGTTTTTTTTCTTAAAAAGTTGAATTTTAACCTTTTGACCCCCAGGGTCGGGGGGGGGGGGGGGGAGGGGGTCTCCAGGCATTTTTTTTGCTACCATGTTGCTGCACCCGTGATTCCTTTTAATTTGATATGCAACATGACCATGTCCTGAAAAAGTTCAGTTTGACCTTTTGACCCCACCCCCTAAGTCCATCCGGGGGCCCGGCACAGGCCTTTGGTCAAAAGTCACGTTTGATATGTTTCTTTTTTATTGTACCTCTGTCCGCATTTGCTACCATGTTGCTGCATTCCCAATTCCCTTTGATATGCAACATGACCATGTTCTAAAAAAAGTTGAATTTTGACTCCAAGGGTCAGAGTGGGGGGGGGGGGGGGTGTATGCGGGCATAATATTTGCTAACATGTTGCTGCACCCTTGATTCCCTTTAACTATCCCCAGGCGAAGTTGGAGGGTCAGAATTTTTGCGTCGTCCGTCCGTCCATTCCCTCCGTCCGTCCACACTTTTTTGTCTGTCTGGAACCATATCTCAGTACCTATAGGTCAGATTTAGTTTTTTCTAGGTACAAATGATAAGTACCATAGACTCTCGATATCCTATAAGTTTCGTCAAAATTGACCCCTTAACACTTGAGTAATTGCCCTTGTTCTAGTGTAGGCAATTTTTATGCAAAACCTATATTAGTTTTTTGTGTAATAATCTTCACGTTTCTTCAAAGCTATTATATTCAACAAATTCTCACTATACACCATGATTACCCAGTTTTTGTAGATAAGCATGGCAGTGTCAAAGCTCTACCTCACCCCCTTTGACCCCACCTAAGAGATCAAAGGTAAAATATTTAAATTTCGCAAAAACTTAGGCATTTTGTCAATATTTTTGCTGAAATTTTGCATGCAGGCAGAGCAGCAATAGATATGAAGCTTATCAAACTGGATTTTAGTTTGAAGGCATGGGTCCAAGCCCCTTGGGTGCACAGGCCTTCGATCAAAAGTCAGCTTTGATATATTTCTTATTTATTGTACCTCTTTCTGCATTTGCTACCATGTTTCTGCATTTGCGATTCCCTTTGAAAGCAGCATGGTCATGTTCTGAAAAACACATATTTTGACCCCCAAGGCCGGGGGGGGGGGGGGGGGGGTTGGGGGGGGGTCTGCGGGGGAAATATTTGCTACCTTGTGGCTGCATTCAGGATTCCATTTAATTTGATATGCAACATGACCATGTTTTGACATTTGACCCCACCCCCAGGGTCTGTTTATGGTTGGAGGGGTCTGGCGGCAAAATATTTGCTACCACGTTTCTGCATTCGTGATTTAATTTGATATGCAATCCGACCATGTTCTTAAAAAGTTGAATTTTGACCTTTAGACCCCAGGGTCAGGGGATGGGGGTGTGCCGGGCTCTGCGGGCAAAATATTTGCTACCATGGTGCTGCATTTATGATTCCCTTAAATTTGATATGCAAAATGATCATGTTCTGAAAAAGTGGAATTTTGACGTTTTGACCCCACTCCCTAAGTCCACCCAGGGGGTCAGGCACAGGTCTTTGATCAAAAATCAAGTTTGATGTGTTTCTTAATTATCGTAACGCTGTCTGCATGCAAAATTTCTGTAAAAATATTGACATCTGACTGTGTTAATGCGAAATTTACATATTAGACCTTTGACCCCACCGGGGGGGGGGGGGGGGGGGGATGGTACATTTTTAATCACGGTTATGCTTATCTACAGGCACTGGGTAATCATGGCTTATGGTGACAAGTTCTAAGATATAATAGTTTTGAAGAAATGTAAAGTTCATTCTACCAAAAATGTCAATATAGCCTTTGCATTAGCCTAAACCTAAGTCAAAAAAGGGCCAAAACTCAGTCAAAAGTTTGCAAATTACCACCAAATTCGAACTTGACCATTATTTTATAATGCTTTATAATGCTTTATCAGTTAAAAATTTTAATGAAATTGTTGCATCCCTCTAAAAGAAATTGATTGGAAACCACAATTTAGCCAAAATCTAAATAAAAAAGGCCATCACTCGGTCAAAATTTTGTAGATAATTCGAACTTAATCTGTATTCATGATGCTTTTCTCTTCTGCAAAGTTTGATGAATGATAAAATTGACGAATCCCTTAAAAAGTGATGGATTGCCAACCAAAAGTGTGACTACGATGACGCCGCCGCCTACAACGCTGACAGACACATGATGCCTATGTGTCGACCATGCGTCACCAGCGACTCAAAGAGCGGGTACCTTTATATGACGAAGGGGCAACAATGCAACGAATATATACACGGGGTCTTCGCCACTATAAAGAATTATCTATTGTTGTTATACCATGTTAGGGTTGTTAACCCCTAATGCATATCTCACATCATACTTAGGCCTCTGTCGCGAGAGAACCTGACTCTGTCGCATGTGAATGACAAAGGCACAGACCAGTCTGCGCATCCGGCTAGTCTGATTGGTGCCTTTGTTATTTGCTCCCTGGAAAGTATTATAGCTAAGCAGCTAAACTTGGTCCATTCAAAGCTTCAAGCTTCTATCGAGCAGGCTGATTTTAGCAAGATGTGGTGGGAAATCCTGAAGAAACGTGACGCAGCACATATTGAGCCCGCTCATTATCCTAACCGAACTGTTACTATTCAACCTAATAGAAGGCACTTTCGTTCTACATGTACATAATTGTTAATATTTTGCCAGTTACTGACAGCCAACCTTAATAAATCGACTGAAGAAGAAGAACGGCCAAAAGCATTTTCATGGAGGGTGCACAGTGGCTTTGTCCTACAATGCTTGACTGAAGACGGAGGAGCTCCCGGGTCTATCATCATCGTCGTCACTGCATTATGTATTTGAGCACATTAATACTTGCTTATTACTGGTTCAACCCATGAAGAACCATCCTGACATAACTTAAAACATTTTGACTGGGACGTTAAGAATCAAATCAAGCAAACAAGCAAGTATTTTCATCCAAAAATTCTAAGAATGTGCAAAGCGTATATTTGAAAAAAAACTGAAGTTTTTGACAAGCTTTTATCATACTTTTTATCGCACAAAGGTTGTGGGTTTGATGCGCAAAGTTTACGTATATTTTAGTCCTACTTGCGCTTGAAATTGGCCCAGAATAGACGAAACTGTCTTCATTGTTCCCTTTCACTGGGTACAGTACCTCTTATGAGTATCGGTATTACTGCGTTCAGTGCGTCGATTCTACCGATACAGTTTCTAATTCACCGCTATTAGGGGGTTCAGTCATATATAGCTGAATATCTCAAAATCGAAAAAACGGATCAGTCTGAGATTTCTGGTATTGTAGGATCATAAGACTCTCGAACTTCTGGTGAAGATCATTTTTAGCTAAGTTGTTTAAATTCGAAACGGGAAGATAAAAAGCTGTGGATTTTCGCTTTTTTGACAACTATCCCTCTAAAAGAATGCGTTTCCTGCGCTCCCACGATACACTGTCATTGTTTTTGCACGATATTATGACATGTATGCATATATCAAAGAAATATAATGAGATCCACGGCGGAAGAACAAATCTAACTATAAGAAAATATGCGAAAATACTTACCACCCCCTCACAAATTTAGGCCAAAAACTCTCGATTCTACCGATACAGTCGATTTCACTCATTTCAGGCGCACAGTGAATCCATACTGTGAAGTTTCAAGTTTATTATAATTTTCTCAGGTTTACAATAGCAAACAACATGAGATGCATGTACAACATTTCAAATATTTCAGTATGGCGGTAACTTTACAGTTGGACTACTGACAGTGGTTTACTTTTCGTTTATTTAATTTATATAGTATTCGAAAGCATGTCTGCAACTGTCACCAGTCCAAATGTAGTTGTTGTTTTACATGGAAGAAATACTAGCTCACAGCAGCTTTTATAAATGTCTGTCAGTGCTTTGGGAGGGTACAACTGCTTCATTTTTTAAAGCACTGGATTCTTTTCTCTCGTTTTTTTTTTTCTTTTTGTCGATTTTTTTCATTAATGAATGTTAATACTTTGAGGCGACTAAATATATTACAATATTTAATCGCCTCAAAATAAGTCGCAAATATTTCGTCCAAATACAGATCTTTATATATATGCCGTTAGCTAGTATCATCAGAGTAGCAATGACGTATCTTGACCTTCATAGATAAAATCTACCAGCTATTTTTATTTAATACTCAAAATCATAATATGTTTGAGTTTGGCAGATAAAATGTCAATAAATAAATTATCATAGAGCATGTTCGATTCCAGCATTTTTGTCAAAAAATGTGGGCCCTGAAAAAGTGGTGCGTAACTAAAGTGGCTCACAGTAGTTGGTGGAACCTAGCATGAATATTCATGAAGGAAAGGGTTAGCAGATGGTGAGAATCGCCTCGCTAGACAACATGATTTTTTTCTTTCTTTTATTTGTGTGTGTGGATGGGGTGGGGGGGCATTTAGCTGTTCTGATATTTAAAAAAAAGGTCTTCTATTTTGGCAGCCATTTACTAGAGCTATCGTGAAAGTTAAATGAATACCAGACTTTATTGTTTTATACTTGGGTTATTGTTTTATTGGATAAAACATATTTTATTTAATAGATACAAGAGATATACAGAATGCATATGTTGTAAACATATAAAGGATAAGAATGAAAGCATAAATGTTTACAGGGTTCTTTTCCTGATAAGAGTAACACTGTAATGCAACGACGATATTATATCTGAATATGTCAAAACAAATACACAATGTGATGTTTTAAACATGTAATGATAATACGAAAACCAATTAAAGCTAAAAAAAGTCATCTTGGAAATGATACAATACAAACAAATAAAAACACCATAAAAATAATTCAGATTGTATTGTTTTGTTGAATGCTGTATGGGTGGGAGGGGGTGCAGACTTAAGGACAACCTGGTTAGACATTGTTATTGTGTTTCCTTCTAACGTCACATGCTATGACAACATTTAAAATACACAGTTAAAATGATAATACTTAAAAGCGTTGTGTTGCTAAAATATACCAGTGGACATGGTGGAAAATGTTTCGATTTATTTCCTGTGGTAGTGATGGATCACCATATAGTGAGGTTGGATAAAGTAATGTTGTGTATCTTCAATAGTGCCACAGTTCCAAAGATCAATTTTAGATTCAGAGAACTGCAGCCTGTTCGTAGACGGGTGTGAACTATTTGATTGTTTCTTTTTCCGTTATAGTAGTATTTTGGGACGTGCTTGTTTTCTTTCTTTAATGATCAACTGAAAAGGTAAAAATAAGTTTTTAACCAAACATTTCAGATAATAGAAGTGATTGTGAGAAAGAGATTGTTGAAAATCGCATCTAAAAACTCCTATCCATTCAAAAGCTATGCCCATTTGAATTTCGGACTGGAATTTTTTTCCCCAAAACAGACTTGAAAAACTAAAAATAGATTCTATACAACAATGCATCATTCTGTGATGTCATGTGAGGTTTGAAATTTTTCATTGAATTTTAATATTTGCAAATGCAAAGAATTTGTCAAACTTTAGTATGCTTTTCTGCGAAACAGTGAAGATTGATCTCGCATAAATGGTTTTCTGTATGTTAAATTTTGCTTATTTAAAATTTTGTACTTAAATATTAAATTTAAATAAAAATTTAGATTTACTTTTAACATGCATATCTCATTCTAAATGATTCAAAAATATGTAAATCCAATTTTTATGTTAACTTACTTTGAAACATTAAAAAGATAATCGAAAAACGTGTTGTCTGAAAGGATAAAAAATAGATTTTTAAATTTCAAAACAAAAATTTAAAATTCAATTTCTTGCTTATCTACGCAAATTTACCAAAAATCATTTAATCTGACAAAATGTAATTCAGACAATTAAAATATTGGCATTTTCAAACTGAAGACGTACTTTTCAAATACACAGATTTAGATATTTGAAGTTAAACCACCTTTTTAAAAACTCATATGTCATCATAGAATGGTGCATTGTTGGATAGAATCTATTTTTAGTTTTTCAAGTCTGTTTTGGAAAACCAAAACCAAGTCTGAAATTCAAATAGGCATACTTTTTTTGATAATTGGATTTTTTTGATGCGATTTCAGCATTTTGTTGTATGATATAAGTTGTTTCATTTCAATTCATTTCTGAAACCTTTTCATATGATCTTTAAGAAATATTTGAATGCACCTAATGTGTTGGCGTGTTTGGGCTCAATTGGTAAGTTATTCCAATCTCTTAGGGTAGAGGGTAAACAGGAATTATTCTATTGATTTGTATTAGCTCGGACGGTCTAGAAACGGGCCGCGTAGCGCAGTCGGTAACGTGTCTGGCAACAGATGCGAGTCTGAATGCAGATCCAGGGGTCGCGAGTTTGATCCCGGCCCGGTCCCATACTTTCGTGGAGCTCGATCATGAAATAATTTCGACGGTCATTCTCCTCCCTTCCGCTGAATCATTCAAGAAAGGTTGTTGTCAGTTACAAGCGAAAGTTTGCGCACGAAGTACTGGTTCAAGCTTGACCAGGAAAAAGTGCGGTTAGGTGAGTTGACCGTCCCGCCATGACCATAGCTTTTGACTTGAGACGTAAAGCAACAAAACAAACAGACGTATGGTCTGGATATTATGTGAGTTGCGTGTATTGTAGCAAGATATGTCAATTTCTTGCGGATAAATAATCAGGTGCTAAGTGATTAATTTTGAAGAATAAAGTTAATTTATGGGTATTGCGTTGTTTTATGGTGACGGAAAGATGGACATATTTTAGGCCCGATTGAAAAATTATTTTCCACTACAGTAGTCATTTGACAGGATGCTAACTACATTGAATACGTTTAGTGGTTACACCTACTCACAAACTTAGCCAATGAACACGAGTGATTAGTAGGGACAATGCGTAATTAAAAAAACACATTGTCACAACTCCGAAAAGAAGACCTTTAACAGGAAACCTTGGTAAGACTGCGACCCAGGCCTTGTCTGTCGTCTTGTACTGAAGTTTGCGCATTTGCATAGTTATTCTTTTGATTTATGTCATACCTCAGTGGTGGATCCAGAGGGGGTTCGCTTGAAACCCCCTCCCGCCCCGCGTTTTTAAATATCCTATGACAATGAAATAATTTGGTCTCAGTGAGACCAAATTATTTCATTTTCATGGGATATTTAAGAAACATGAGAGAAAATCAGCAAAGCGACCCCCCACACACCTTTATACATATGAACCTCCTTTCCAGAAATCCTGGACCCATCCCCGAACCTTCAATCAGTTCTAAGCTTAAATACGTTTACAAGATAAAGAAACTGCACAGAGTTTTTAACGTCATGTGTACGAGAACAGAAGGAACTACACAGACAATGCTGTGCATGCACAGACTTGTCTGAACTTTCGCTGCGCGATTGATATCAAAATTCTATGTGCTTGATAATTTTGGCTAATGAACAGCAATGTTATTTACATCGTTTTAAGGATGGTTTTCTTGTGGTAGGAGTAATTATAATTGGAAAACATAAATACTACAAATATCACACACCTTGGTATATAGTCACGGTCAAAAACTAAGTAGATCCCGGTGGAAATTTCGAGCTAAATATCCACTGAATTTTGTGGACCAGGTCGCATTTTTCATGCTCAACTCAACTGAGCATGAAATTTCAAATGCTCATAAAAAGGTAAAATGATTAAAAAAAAGATTCTTCTTTCTTTAAAACTATGAAATGTAGCATGAACAAAGTTGTAAAACCTTTGGACCAGGCCTCAGACTCACACGATGGCGACCCTGACTAAAATTTTCATCGGTGGGTTGGTGCCTAATACTTGTATTTGGCTGTACCGTGGCTCAACTTGTTTTTTTTCCTTATCTCTGACTGTCTGTGATTCAATAGCACTTCATAGTATTCTAATTTTATTTGATTGTTTCTCTGGGCGAACAGTTGGCCAATACCATATAAACCTCTTGGTTACCTCGGCTGATATCCGTTCAAAGCCGCCGATTCTTTTCTAGTTTTAAATAACAAAACATTGTATTTTTGTTGTTGTTGTTGTTGCTCCCATAGGGTGTGGGGGTTGTATTTGGTCCTTCTTTCGTGGTGTGGTTTTGGTGTCCCTTCTAGTTTAGTAATCATCTTGCTGCGGAAGAGAAAGCTGGTTGCTTTACTATAATTGTGTCTGTGGTCTGTATCTCTTCCTTGTGGTGCCGATGGATGGTCTGCAATTTGTGATTGTGGCATTTTGCGGCCAAACTGACTTGTTTTTTGTATTTTGCCCGGTGAATATTGCATATTAATATTTATGACATGAACGCACGCCAGACATAACGCATTGCTGAAAAAGTTCACGCCTTTACTCAGAATCGAATGAGGTTTGTACAATACCGATACGAGACCAGGGCCCAAAATTACAATGCCTCCTTATAGTTAAGGACGCTGTGACCTTAGTTTCAACATGTTCATTTAAATGTTTAATAAATTGCCAGGATCGATGCAGTACATATGGTCCAAGATGTACTTGTGATCTACAGGATACATGAATCAATTTTGATTTTAATAAGTTTTAAACGTTATTTTTCCTATCCTAAAAAATCAGTACTTAACTTAGGTTGTACATGTACGTAACTTTAAGGAGGTATTGTAATTTTGAGCCAGTGCTCTAACTGCTGAGCTAAGGAGTAGAATCCCTGACCAAATGGTGACGTCACATAAGGTAAACAAGCCATTGTGCAAATCTGTGTATGGTTTGTCAAATTACAGTTATCGTTCGTAGCCCCTGTGAGGTCCATATTATCGTATAAAACTACTTTTTTTATTTAGTATCAACTATAGAGATCTGGAGATGATTGATTTTGCAAAAAAGCCACAACAAGCATTGGTTATCGAAGAGGCGAGAATCGAATGCGTGTGGAGAAGCGAACCAGGGACTGAATCTCGGTCCACGACCTATGGTGCTCTTAGTGCTCTTACATGTACCACTGAGCGTAACGCAGGCTTGTCAGATTGTCAACAATCCAGATCTACTATATATTTAACACATGACGTCGAGCCTCGAAGTGATTTTATACTTAGCAGTGAAATCAATGCATATCAAAACAAGTAAAAGTGATATCAATCACTAATGAAATTATATGATATCAATCACTAGTGATATGATATCAATCACTAGTGATTGATATCAGCCTATATTTGCACTGGAGTGTTTTTTTTGGGTTACCTCTGACTTTTCCATCACTTAATGAAGCTCACTTTGAAATTTCAAACGCATATAGCTTTCTTATTTGTGAACAAAAACATCAAGTGTGGATAGTCATTTTCTTACATGTAGTTAGAACATGAGAAACATTTTGATACCAAAATAATTCAGATTTGCTGATATTTTTCGCTTTTGCATTTTCAGCACCTCCCGCTTCAGTGAGGTAATGCTTGTAAATTATGTTACATAACGTCATCAAACATAAATGCCGTCACTTATGACGTCACTTGTCTCGCACTTTGACGCTGAATAATGCCAACTCAATGCTTTTATCGTTTTTTTTCAGAGATTTTGAATAGTCCGTTGGTATAATCAAATCGTTTTTACACTTCGATAAAAATCCATGCGTAGGAATATTTTATATCTGCCTTGATTTCACAGTGCTAGATTGTGTTGATAATAACAAACTGTACATAAAACTATAAAACTTTCACCAGATTGAAGCATGTTCGTAAGCTTATTGGAAAGTCCTTTCGCTGTAAATGGTGGTGCCCTTCAAAAGCAACGGGGGGAACTTTAAGAAATAAACTGGATGAGTTATATGACGTCACTAAACAAACAGTCATGTCGTTACAGAGAATTGTCATCAAAACAATGTCAATCCTACACCAACAACGAACTGTTTCAACGCAGTTTGAACTTTAAAATTTAAGCTAAGATCCTTCTTTGGAGATTAAGGCAGGACTTGTGAGGGTAAGTGCTTCGATTCGTGACCAAATCCGTGGTAGGGCCTAAATTTAAATGTTTTTCAATGAGCCCAGTAAGCTGTATCGATATATTTGACAAAAGAAAATCTTTCCAACTAAATGAAGATGTTTTGAGCCCCATGCTCACATATTCGCACTAAATAGAGTGCAATTTTAATCATTATTTAGGAAAACAAAATTTTGAACTAACAGAATTTTCAAGATGGCAGCCCGATCGTTCATAGCGGTAAAGAACTACTTTTCTTCAGTGGGCTTTTAAATTTGAAATTTTGTCAACAACCCTTTACAAATGTGCTGTTTTGTCTAAAATTAGCCAATTATAAGCCCCTTTAGGAATGATTTTTTTTTATGTATAAACTCTGGCAAATCACACAAATTTTACATAAAGCCCTTTGGGCTTTATCCAATTTGTGCGTGATTCGCCGGAGTTTACACATCGATTAAAAACAAAAAAAAATGTTTGTTTGTTTTGTTGCTTTACGTCCCAAGTCAACAGTTATGGTCATGGCGGGACGGTCAGTTCACCTAACCACACTTTTTCCTGGGCAAGTTTGAACAATCAGTTAACCAGTACTTCGTGAACAACACTTTCGCTTGTAACTGGCAATAACCTTTCTTGAATGATTCAGTGGAAGGGAGGAGAATAACCGTAGAATTATTTCATGATCAATCTCAATGAAAGTATGGGACCGGGCTGGGATCAAACTGGCGACCCCTGGATCTGGATTCAGACTCGCATCTGTTGCTGGACACATTACCGACTGCGCTTCGCGGCCCGACCCGTTTAAAATAATAAATAAAATAAAAAACAAAACAAAACAAAAATAAACAAATAAGTTTCAAACCACAAAACAAATTTCATTCCTATAATCATGATAATAAATTAATTTTATCTGTAAGACCCCATGACTATGGATTGATCTAAATATTCTGTCACAACTACTCCTTTATATTCTTTAAAATTATTGTGATTCAGCTTGAATCATGGTTAATTGATTAACTGAAAATCTTCTAAAAAGTATAAAATAAAAAGAAAATTTACTTTTCTTCAGTAAATGCCAAATATATGTCATCTCGTGAGTTGAAAACATCGAAATTTTCACTCGTGCTACGCACTTGTGAAAATTCTGATGTTTTTAACACACTCGATGAAATATATTCTGTACTCACCTCAAAAAAGTAAATATCCTCCATGCAATAAAATCGATAAACCACTAGTGGTTTACAGATTTTGTAACGTTACGTTATGACGGTCATTATATTATACCATTGTGTAAAAGATGACGAAATCTTGACGTTTTCACGCCAAAAATGCGATTTTTAATTACAATGTGATTTTAATGTCATGTGATAGATAGAATCGTCCCCAACTTTTTAATTAATTCAAAAAAACAGGAGCACTCGTGTAAGATCCTCTATTTATCACCCTTCATACCTTTAATCACCATTGTGGTCCAATGATGTTATTTCCAAATTTCTCCATCCAAATTCAATACAAGTGAAGAAATCCTTAAACGCTAGCCTAACTTTTGACCGTGAGTTTTCCGGAAATTCGCGACACCTGACTAAAACGAGATCAGGTCGATGACATCATCATGTCTATTTTTGTAAAGGGTTTTATACATAAATATGGACCCCACAACAAATCACGTTATTCACAATCTTAGGATTAATACAGTTGGAATATTAGTTCATAGAAATAAGGATTTGATTCAATAGCAACATCGTCTTGGTTAGAAAAGCAACGCATCTACCGGATAGTATAAAGCAGGCTTCATTTCCAGGACTCATTCTATCATCACAAGAATAACAAAAGCGTTGTTGGAGAGATTTTGTTAAGTATATCCAGATATCTAGAAATCCCAACATGACTACGAATATGCTGTTGTATGCAGTAGTGGTTTTACTGCACATGTTACTTATAAATGGAAGAACCATCTTAGAAAGAAGTGAACTAAATAAATCTGCTCTTCAAGCAGTCAACCAACCCGATATGAACTCAGTGACTAATCCTACAGACAGTTTCAGGTCTTTAAGCAAACTGGTGCAGAAAGAATCCAAATCCTCACTTCCTGTCGAGAAGACTGACCAAACAGCCAGAATACCAGACAACTTCAGGTCTTTAAGCAAACTGGTGCAGAAAGAATCCAAATCCTCACTTCCTGTCGAGAAGAAAGACCAAACAGCCAGAATACCAGACAACTTCAGGTCTTTAAGCAAACTGCTGCAGAAAGAATCCAAATCCTCACTTCCTGTCGAGAAGACTGACCAAACAGCCAGAATACCAGACAACTTCAGGTCTTTAAGCAAACTGCTGCAGAAAGAATCCGAATCCACACTTCCTGTTGAGAAGAATGAACAAACAGCGACAATACCCATTCAGCCTGAACCACATCATGTGTTACTTAAAGACGTACTTAACACCATGGACAAACTTGTTAACCTCAAAGCACAGCAAGAACCAAGTAGTGTCATAGGTAGCAGTAATGGAGAGATATTCCTATTGAACTTCGATGTGGTCAGTAATCCAGACCTGCTTCTAGACATTAATCTGAAGCCAAATTTGAAAAATATTTTGATAAAAAATATTCTCTTAAGAGACGATTTAGGTAAGTGCATAAAGCTTTTTTTATAAATTGATCATGCGCGTATCCAAAGGGGGTGAGGGACAGGGGGTCCGGACCCCCTCCTCCCTGAAAATATAATGTTTCTTAGCAATATTGGTCTGGATCACCTGAAAAATCACAAAGCTACCAATGCAGTATTCAATGTTGGGCCATCAGCGGCACGCCAGTGAAACGTCTTTTAAATGGCGTTTCGCTTACTGGCCGATGATAGCCCGCTTATAGTGGTATTTCGATCCTCCCTCCCCTCATAAAAAACCGTCAAAGTTAGACCCCCTGACAAAACTTTTTAGATCCGCGTATGTTGTTTGTAACATGAAACATGTACATTACCAACCAATGTAGACCCTGATTAGATGCTGCATTCAAATTGTATGCTTGCAAAAGATTGTTTTATCATTCTAAATCGGGCTTATGATATAAGATTTTTATACTCTTTACGCTACTTAATCTGATAATTTAATTAAAGATAAACTTATTTATCTTATTGAAAGAACCTTCAATGGAGAAGGCTCTCCTTACCTTGCATGTAACGACAGAAACGCATATTTTACTTTGGAAAAACCTAAAAAATATCATGCATGGTATTGTCAAGATTAATGTGATACGCTGACCTTTTTGTTGGGCACCATTTTTATTTGATTTGGCACAAAGTTGTATTGACAAGTAGTTGGGACTCCTATGGGCACTAATTGTGCTCCCGTGGTTGCTGATTTTTTCTTGTTTTGTTTTGAGAGGGACATATGATATCTCTTTCTGATGATTAGCAGGCTGATATCATTGACGCTTATAACACTATATCCAGATATTTGGATGATATTTTAAACATTAATCATGTTTATTTTGACAATATGGTAAGTCAAATACCCTTCAGGGCCCGGAATTACAATGCCTCCGTAGAGTTAAGGAAGACTTAAGTTAAGTATTGATTTTTCAGGATGCGAAAAATAACTTTTAAAACTGATTAAAATCAAAATAGTTTTGTTTTTTGAAGATCACAAAGATATCTTTGACCACAAATACCACAACGATCCAGGCAATTTATTTTGCATTTAATATAGCATGTTGATATATCAATACTTAACTTAAGTCTTGCTTAACTTTAAGGAGGCATTGTACTTCCGGGCCTAGAGCTCCAACTTAATAGAGCTGATACCGAAGCCGCGTTTTTAGACTTGCATTTGTCCATTTCTAATGACCTTGTTTTCACCAAAATTTATGATAAACGCGACGATTTTGATTTTGAAATTCTCAATTTCCCATTTTTAGATGGTGATGTTCCTCGCTCCACACCCTATATTAAACTCTTTCGTTTTGCTAGAGCATCTAGCCATGTTGCTAACTTCAACACTCGCAATAAATTGTTAACTTAGAAACTTCTTAAACAAGACTATCAGTATCAAACACTTTACAAAACCTTTTTAATTTTTATCGACCATACTTTGATTTGATATCTATAATTCCAAGTTGGACTTAAATCTCTCTTGCGCCAAGGACTTTCAGAATCTGTGTCTATGGTGACTTGGTGTATAAATTGAAGATTGTTGGCTCTTATAATCTTTCAGCACAATTTATTAAAATAATTTCCCGTTATAAAAAGATTGGCTATATTATTAATGTATTGCAGCAGACTGCATGCTTGGTGGTCAACCCAGTCACGGTTGGCAAATTTGCTTTTCTCTTAAATTGCATGCTGGTGGGTCGGACTTCAGACTCTTTTTTACGGTTCCAACTTAAAGACTTATCTATTGATGAGATGGTAGGGGCCTGATGCTTTGGCTGTTTGTCAGGCCCACCGGGGTTTGCCTGTTAGATTTCTTTTGCTCTGGTATTCAGTTTTATGTACTGTTGAGTCCTTATCTTTGTTTTATCTCCTTTTTATATCTTGATTTATATGTTCTAAGATGATGAATGGATAAGTTAGGGGTCTTTCATGCAAACCAGTGTCTTGAGCCACATCAGAACTAAGGGTGAGGTTGGCGCTGTAATATTTTAACTGACCGTTCCAAGGCGGTACTTCTTTTGTGAATCATTTGTGTTTTTTATGTCTTTTGTTTGTCATGCTTTCGCATCTGTTCATAGCTGCCTAGTGGTCACCTGCTGGGAAAGGACTGGCCTCTTGGCTCTTGTTTGTGATGTTTAATTGTGTTTTTGTCACTTTCCCATGTGGTATCCTGGGTCAGGTGTGGTACTTGGTTTTATCGATTCCTGATCTTTCCGCCTTTCTTACTTAGACATATGCCAACCCAAAGGACGAGGGTATGGTAATTTCCCTGAAATTAACTAATGCTTTTATCATCGTTCTTACCCCACACATTAATAATTTTGTACTCTCCAAATCCATACAAAGAAACGGCTAGCTACCCCCCCCCCCCCCCTCACCCTTATAATAATTACAACTTTTCTCGAAGCTCCCTGAAATGTTATTGTCGCCGTTGAATGAAAAAAGAATAGACGAAAATTACTTTCGATTGTTAAGTGAGATACACTATGTTGGGTGTCGTTGATCAACGGTGAAGTATGGCTGTTTAGGAGATACCGAAATATTGTGATGTACTAGAAATTATCAAACCATTCTCGGCCCCTTGTACTTCGGGCTACCAGGGAATGAAAACTTGACCATTACTTTTCAATATAATCTCCCTTCAAAGCAATACACTTAGCCCATTCTTATCCTATCAAAATAGAAGGCCTTCTCCTGGTCCCACAAGTACTCGTTGACTGCCTCTCTCTTGCCTTCATTACTGTACACCTCGAAGATGGGTTTTCACTTACTATTTAGGGGATAGATAGAAGTAAGAAGTAGCCATATCAGGATATTATAGGGGACCAGGAAGGATTTCAAATCTACAATCAGTCGCAGCAGTCATGGCAACTTGGGACGTGTGTGCAGGGGCGTTGTCTTGCCAGAGCAGAGCACCACGAGTCAGTTTTCCTCGCATCTTTCTTGCGATTTTCTGGTATAGCCGCATTAATTTTCCTGCATAATATGCACCATTTATCGTGCGACCTTGCTCAAAATAATCCATCATGACCCCTTGACTATTAGATTAAGGCCATCACCTTCCCGGCTGAATGAATCCTCTTAAATTTCTTCGGAGGGGGTGAGCCAGCACGCTTCCATTGTTTGCTCTGCATTTTGAATCTGGGTCTAAGTGGTGAACCCATGTCTGATCTTTGGTTACAACTCGCTCGATAAAATCGATGGGATGACAGGAGATACCTAGAAATATCGAGCCGAGCCCTTTTCTGATCCTCGGTCAACTTTCGCGGCAGCCATCTTGCCGATACCTATGACGTCGGTTAGGATTGATTCTACTGCTCCAAAATTTATGCCCACTTAGCTAGCTATGCTTTGCAGGTCTCGCCTCCTATCACACATAGCCAGGATGTGCACAACCTTGACATTTTCATCAGTGGTGGCATCTTTTGGGCGGCCAGACCATCCATCATCCTCAACGCTCTCTCTCACCCTCTTTAACTCTGCTGCCCAATTTTTCACTGTGCTATAAGAAGGAGACACCTTCACAAGGTTTTCCATGAAGTTTTCATTAATTTCCTTGTGAGGCATTTCTTTCTTGCGGAAGGACTTGATAACTGCTCTGATTTCAAGTTTCTCCATTTTGCAAATGTGTCGCACCCTGCTTTACATAAACAACCAAACATGACCGCATGATTTTCACATTCATTCCCAATGTCCTTCAATTAGATCAAATGATCAACAGACAAAGCATATCGGGCCGAGAACTTTATAATCACACTTCGAAAGTTGTCATTCAGCCAAACAGCCAGCGACTGTCAAAACACATTATAGTTTAAATATTACGCTTAGCAATGCTTTTCAAGCATAATGATAAAACATTACGTTGGTTTAAAGAGTAGGCAACATAGAAATAGGTGACTTTGAAATGCAAGCCCTTATTAGTGCATGCAATCTGCCTAAAACCTGATAAAAATCGGATGTAAAATAAGAAAGTTATAGCAATCCGAAAATCGAAATCCTGACTTCTAATAAGCCAATGGAGGCCTCGATTTTGAATATTTTAATGAATGATGTAAGTTCTAAATAGCCAATTTCATCGCAAAATGTTCAGATTTTTTTCTTCAAAATTATCTATTTTCAAAAGAAGCATAAAATGCAAAGTAAAAATGAGTAGCAGGAAAATAGTTATTCTGTTTATGCATATTTTAGGGCTGTGTGCCGTCCCTCAACCTAAAAACGACTGCTCTTCATAGTCTTTGACTATTCTATACAAACATCTGCAACGTTTTTATTTTTCATTAGATTTTCATTGGGTTTGTGGTAGATTGCATGGCTTAATAATTGCTAGCATTTCAAATTCAGTCGCTTTTAATGTTACGTTTAAATTTTACCGAATGGAATTACTTGTCTATGTGATGCATATAGTACTAAATGAATTCGCGTTTTCAGTTGAACTAGAGCTTGGAACGAGTGCTAGTCGAATGCACACGTCAGCACGAGCTAAAGCCACTAAGAAACTGACGCTGCTCACTCATAAAGTGAGCAGCGTCAGTTTCTTGGTGGCTTTCGACGTTTACAGAACGTGTTTATTAAAATGTGTATAGCCTTGAAATGTTTTGATTCTGCAAACGGCAGCACATCGAAATTCATCACATGGTGTTGGATTGCCATCTACCTCGTAGATATATTGCAATGTAGGTAATCCACAGTTCCCCCTTATGCACAGGAGTAGAGGGTTATGTTTTGCTGAAAGGCGAGTATCTAGCATGTGGGGGATCTTACACTGGTATGTGCTCATTCCAATACTTTTAATCTGGTCAAATATTTTATTGTGTTTGCTGACCGCTTACGGTGGTGATTCTTACAGGTGCGCCAAATGCACTATTTTGTTCATGATTTATTTGTTAGTATTGGGTAGTGTAATTGTACTCTGCATACTTGGTTAGATTTGGAATAATCGGTCATCTCTTCTGGCTAAAGCATTCATTTTCAGAAGTTGCTTGTAGTTTTTTTTATATTATTATTTATTTTTTAAATCTTCTTAGGCGAGCGTGGTTGATCGAAGGCGAGTCAGTGAAAGTTTAATGACATTAGTGAGTCACAACATCAGATTTCCAACAATGCGGTTTTGTGCGACGAGCAAATGCTCAAATCAGCCAGTATAACCAGAGCCTTAACTGGTCACTTGACTGTTTTATGAGTATTAAGCTATTTGGAGTGTATACGCTTAAAAGGAGGCTGCACAGGCTCGTCTGAGTCTATACTTGTCAAAGTGCTCAAATTTTCTCCTCCGCTCAGGTCGAAATTACTTCACGTCCTGTCCTCCTCTTGTTCCGAAACTTGATTGTTTATGAGTTGTTTAATTGTTGCTTTAATGTCGATCTATTATCGTTAGATCGTGTCAATAGGATGTAACTAGAATACCAATATTGTTATTAAATGATGGGATCAAATGATAACTCGCCGTGTTGTTTGGTAAACAAGTTGTTGAAGAAAAAACAAATTTGTAATTTTAATCTCAGATCTCACTTCTGTATGACGTCATAGTAAATGTTCAATAGCAGCGACAAAAACAGTGATCGCCGTACAATTCCCTAAAAGAAGGACTACTTGCCTATAATGCTACACATTATGTACATGTGTACAACTGCGTGCAATGTAAAACATGTGATTTCATACAATGTGGTATTTTGACTTTGTTTGATTTGATTCTTTACGTCCCTTCCGTTTTGTCGGAACGGGTCTTCCTGGGTTGAACCAGTACTAAGCAAGGATAAATGTTCAAGGACACAACACAGTGACGCCAGTGAGGAAAATAAAATAATTATCAGTCAGTAGCAATACTTAAGCGACTAGCAAATGCTCTGATCAGACTGCGCGTATGCGCAGGCTGATCAGAGCCTTTGTTGGTCGCACATACCACATTGTTGGACATCTAATGTCGCGGCTAATTTATGAAACCAGTGTTTGTGTACATTCTCTTTCACTTCTTGATTTGAAATTTTGAATAAAAATTGAAAATTTGGGAAACAAATTGATATGTTACGCTTTTTAATATCTTGATATACTTTTTCGCCTAGTAGTGACATGTTGGTTTTGTCGTCTGCGATACCCTAAGCAAACAGCTTCGAACCGAGATCGACAAAATGTCGATTATAATCTGGATCTATAATTTTTACTGTATCTGATGGTATCTATAGATGATACGTTGAAACATGTTTTGACAAATTCAGACTCGAGTCAGCAGACAACAACAATAACATAGATACCCAGTATGTAATAATAATACGCAATACAGTTGAATCTCGTTAATTCGAAGTCCTAGGGACTAGAGGTTTTATTTCGAATTATCGAAAATTCGAATTATAATGAGATAGAAATGAAAGATATATAGCCCCAAGAAATTATAATTATTATTTTTTTTCTTATCAAATATATGTTTTGTGTGCATAAAAGAAACGTCTCCGGGAGACGTTTCTTTTACGCGCACAAAACATATATTATTATAGAAAGTTATTAAAATAGATTCTTAAATAGGTCCTATTCTCTGAATTCAGTGTGTCCAAAATTTATTTCGAATTAGCGAGTATTTCGAAAAATCGGAGTTCGAAATTTTGAGGTTTTACTGTACTTGTTTTTGTTGGTTTTCAGATCTTGAAAGTGCAAGAGGTACTATTGTCCCAACACTGGCAGATATGTTATGCGAGGCGTGTAGAGAAGCTGGCGATATAGACTGTATAAAACGACACTGCTTACCCGAGGGAAATGCTTCATGAGAGAAAATCTATGTTTAGAAATAATATATTTATCCACCACGAAGATCTCAGTATTAACTGGTATTTTGTCTGACAAACCTTTGTTGTGGTTAAACGTTTTAGAATATCCAAAGTGTCTATTCTATATGAGATTTATTGTAAAAATGTAAAAGAAAATAGATGCCTTACGTGTTTTCAGGGGGTCATGAAATAATGGGTTGAGTTCAAAGTTAACGTGCCACCCCTCTTTGGGTTCCACTAACTTTTAACAGAACCCATGGCGTCATGAACATCCGTCCATTTCTTAATTAATGTGTTAAAATGATGCAGTACATTTTAGTCATGACAGTAACACCCTGATAGTATCCATTTAATTGTAGAATATTGTGTTAATTTATTTCTGTGCCAAATATGCATATGTAGATGAATTTAAATAAAGATTTTACTTTTGTTCCAATCCTATTATTGTATATAATTCACGTTGAGCTTGGTGTGTTTGCATTTTTCAAAACACTAGGATGAAAACAGTAATATTCTTTTGTTACATATATCGTAGTACTATAAGCTGAAGATTATTGAATGGTTCGTCTGCCTGTACTGAAACCTCTTATTATCGCCCACATAGACGCAAAAGCATATAAGTGTACAATATTCATGGCCACCAAATCCATCTCCTTTTTTGTATATACCAGTTGGATAAAACTTTCTGTTTCTTAATTTTTACAGCAAAATTTAGGAACCGGGCAATGCTATTCGATGATATACTCATTGAACTTTTTGACATGGACATTGGTTTTAAAAGGATTGACAAATTAAAATACTTCGTAGTAAAGAAAAATGGTATTTGTTCGACTTCAACACAGATTCTAGAATCAGTTTATGTGTCAGGGCACACTATTTAAAGTATGCTAAAGGTACACATTAAGGCCATCAAATAGCATTTTCGGATTTTAAAATTTTGGTATTTGTTAGAAAACATAACGATTTTGCTGAAATTTAAGTCCCTCTCATTCATAGGAAACAGGTCCCTCTTCTTCATAACACAGTATTGATTTTATGCGATGAAGGATATGGATTGGTGGCCGTAAATATTGTACTTATTGTTCCAGCATATAGAGAATACTAGATGATTTTGTTTTGTTTGTTTGTTTGGTGCTTAACGACGCATCAACCCTTGTGGGTCAATAGCGTCAGGCGGTATTAGGTAAACATGAGGGGATGGAAAAAGTAAAAAATTGTAATAAATAAAATGAAAGATGATGATGAGTTTGTATAATGATAATAAGTTGCAATACGACAGGAGAGACCACGTACAATATCTGACAGTTTCAAAGAGCTATTCAGATAACTGTACGTGTTCTTTAACTGAACAAAATACAACATAATATAATCTGTATTATGGTCTGATACAAATGTAAAACAAAACATGATTTTAAAAATAGCAATTAGATTTTGTTAAAAAGATTTAATTGTCTTAAAAATGTCATAATACTATCAATATGTATATCTTGAAATAATTCTTTCATGTTATCAACATGGAAGCAATTATTTCTTACTTGTGCAAAGTCGCCGCATTCAAAAAGGAAGTGACGTACAGTGAATGGTGCGTCGCAACCAACACATTGTGGCTGCTCTTCACCTTGTAGTAAGTATGAATGAGTGACTCTTGTATGACCTAAGCGGAGTCGAGCTAAAACTACTTCTTCTTTTCTAATGTTTCGAACAACTGATTGATATTCACCAATAGTTGGATTGATGTCAAGAAGTTTATTTCCAATGCTGTTATTCCATGAAGTTTGCCATTCTTCCAAGATATATTTATTGATAGATGGCTTAAAATTAGAAAATAAAATCTTAAAAGAAGTTGGTTCTAATGAAAGCGATGTTTTTGCTTGCTTATCTACCATCTCATTCCCTTGGATACCTATATGACTAGGAATCCAACAGAGAACAATTTCTTTATAAGTTAAAAGCTCATGACATTTTTCTAAAAGTTTCTGAATCTGTGGATTCTTTGAACTGGTATGGTTCATTGCTTTCAATACAGAAAGCAAGTCAGAAAATATAATAAATTTATTGTTTGCATCATAAGTGCTAATGAAATCTAAAGCTAGATCAACTGCTTTGGCTTCAGCAGTGAAAATTGATGAGTCGTCAGGTATACGTTGCATATTACTATGGTTGTCTGATATAACAGCACAACCAACCTTTGAGTCTTCCTTTGACCCATCAGTATAAATTTGCTGGTAATTCTTAAAACGACTTTGCATTTTTCTAAAATCATCTTTTAATATGTGTGGATTTGATTCAGATTTTATCCCCGAAAAAGAATTTCAGGTGGTTTCATACACCAAGCTGGAATGTTTGGTGTAAAATGTTTTGCAATATTTTGTGGTTTGATATTGGCAGATTATAAGAGTGGTGAAATTCTGATGCCAAATGGTTTAATAGCTTTAGGTTTTTGTTCATATAAATCAACATAAAGCACTTTTAAAAGATTCAATGCTTTTAAACATTTAGCTTTGAGATATTTAATATGGGGTATAAAACTGAGTTTTCTATCAAATAAAATGCCAAGGAATTTAGATTCCTCAACAACTGGAATAGGTGATCCATATATATGTAAAACTGGATCATCATGTTGCTTGCGCAAATGACAGAAATGTACACACTGTGTTTTTGATTTGGAAAACTTAAAGCCATTGCTTGTTGCCCAATTTTCAATCTTATTCAAATTTTGTTGTAGTTGACGTTCAATTGTCGCCATGCTTTTTGAGCGATAACAGATACAGAAGTCGTCAACGTATAATGAGCAATCAGTAAGATTACCTAAACATTTCACAATATCATTAATTTTGATGCTAAAAAGTGTTGTAGATAGCACGCCCCCTTGAGGTACACCTTGCTCCTGGTCATTATAGTCAGACAAAGAGGAGCCAACTCGTACTTGCATGGCGCGGTCTTCAAGGAAGTTTTCAATGAATGTAGGAAGTCTACCTCTTGATCCTAGTTTGTGGATATCTTTTAAAATGTCATATCTCCACGTGGTATCATAAGCTTTTTCCAAATAAAAAAAAACAGCAACTACATGTTCCTTTTTAATAAAGGCATCACGTATGAAGGTTTCCAATCTAACTAAATAATCAGTTGTACTGCAATCAGATCTTAAACCAGACTGGAACCGCGATATATGATTATTGGATTCTAAAAACCAAGTAAGTGTTTTACATAGACAACTTGTTAAAGCCATCGGTCTATAATTATTAGGTTCTGTAGGGTCTTTCCCAGGTTTGGGAATTGGGATTATGGTTGCATATGTCCAATCTTCTGGAAATTT
This sequence comes from Loripinus fragilis, assembly GCA_964019695.1. Lineage (NCBI taxonomy): Eukaryota > Metazoa > Mollusca > Bivalvia > Lucinida > Lucinidae > Loripinus > Loripinus fragilis. The sequence goes on from OZ026529.1 coordinate 62,880,882, forward strand.
ACCAGTAGTCCAAATGTAATTAAATATATTCAAAAGGATTTCAAGAGAATTCTCTGGGAGATGTTTAAGCATTTGATAGTGGATCTCGCCAGGACCCGTGGCTGAGTCATGTGATAGTTAAATAGCTTCAACTAATTCATCTAAATTAAAATCTTTGTTATAAATTTCATTATTTTGTGATTTAAAATTCAATTTAACTTTCTCTTGTTCGGTTTTAATCTTTCTGAAGGATTCAGAGTAATTGAATGATGATGAATTGTGACAAAAAGTTTCTCCTAAAGTGTCAGCAATGTCTGTTTTTGAAGTTGCTTTGCTGACAGTACCCACCATGTTTAAATGTGTGTAACTGGGGGATTTGTTTTTTCCAGAGATTTTTCTTATCATATCCCAAACTATTTTAATAGGTGTTTTATGATTGATTTTCGAAACATAAGATCTCCATGACTTACGTTTCGAAAGTTTAATTGTTCTGCGGGCTTTAGCTCTAAATACTTTAACGTCATTCAAGTTGTTGGAATTTGGAGATTGTTTTAAATTTAGATAGAGCTTGTTTACGTTGTTTAATTGCTTCTTTACAGTCGTCGTTGTACCATGGATTACTTTTAGTTGGATTTGTCGAGGTTTGAGGAATACATTCTTTAGATATTTCTATAAGAGAAGAAGTAAAGTCAGATATGGGATCAGAAGATTCTTTGAAGTTTTCTGGTATTAATTTACCAGTGCATAGAGTATTAAATAGATCCCAGTTGGCTCTATTTAATTTCGACTTTGGATTGTGGTCCTCAGTGGAAAAAGTGTTCTCTTCAATGATGATATGAAAGTGATCACTATTATGTTGATCTTTACACACAGACCAATTATAATCAAGAAAGAGTGATGGGTGACAGAAGGAAAGATCAATAGACGAAAAGGATTTTGCACTTGTAGAAAGATAAGTGTATGATTTATCATTCATAATACATATATGATTTTTTGTTAAGAAATTTTTGATAAGCTCACCTCTGGAATCATTGTTTTTTCCACCCCAGAGGATATTGTGAACATTGAAGTCACCTAATATGATATACGGAGAAGTAAGTTGTTGCAGTAAACTGTCCAGGTGTTGAGAATTAAGAGAAAATGATGGGGGAATATATACAGAACATATGGTTATTTCTTTGTCAAGAGTGACAGATACTGCAGTTGCTTGTAGTTCTGTTTATAAATTAATCTTTCTTTGTGGGAAAGATGATTTTACAAATATTGAGGCACCATCAGAGGGCCTCAGACAATCAATATGGACATAGTTATATATATCAAAACCTTTTAATGAGATGTTATCATCTGGTTTAAGAAATGTCTCTTGAAAACAAAATACAGATGGATTATATTCGGAAATCAATACAGATACTTCATTAGAATTAGGTTTCAAAGCTCGACAATTCCATTGAATAATTTTATGTTTAAAATCCATACTTGAAAATAATATTAAAAGAGGTACTAAAATAATGGTTAGATTTACATCTTCCATTGTTTAAGTTGTTGGTAATCGTGAAAGTGTGCCTTTAGGGAGGTGATCACTGGAGGAAGAGTCTGTGAAAACCACAGAATCATCCTCCATGTCATCTTCCTCATCATCCTTTTTGAACACAGAAAATGGATTCTTCTGAGCTAGTATTGCTTTTTCAGCTTCTTCTTTATCTTTCTGTGCTTTTTTCTTTGTGATATTGTTGCCGTCTTTCATCTTTTTGTTGTTTTTTGAGTTTGTCTTTCTCTTCTTTTTTCTTCTTCTCTTCATCTTTCCTAATTATCTCCAGCATTGCTGGCTTAAGGGTTTGCCCTGGACGAGATGGATTACCTTTTTCTTGGGGTTTTCCTTTAGGGGGTTCTTGTTGTTTTTCTTGTGTCTGTTGTTTTAAGTATTCTGTAAAGCTGTCGTCCGTCTGTGTGGTATTGTTGTCAGTTTCTGTAGATTTGTTGCAAGTGCCTGGTTTCACAGCACTTGCATATGTCCTAGCTTGGTAAAATTGTTTGAATTGCTTACGAGCTTCTGGAAATGACAAGTTGTTTTCACATTTTATTTTAAGGATTTTTCTCTCCTTCTCCCATTGCGGGCAATCTTTTGAGTTAGCAGAATGATCACCTGAGCAGTTGGCACACTTGGCAGGTCTTTGACACTGACCAGGTTGGCAATGTTCAGGCATACTGCAGTTGACGCATATCGCTTGTCTGCCACACTTATTTTCATGGTGGCCAAACACTTGACATTTATAACATCTAAGTGGATTTGGGATATAAACGTCAACTTTTGCCTGAATAAAGCCTATTTTGACATTTGCTGGTAGAACTGGTGAGTCAAAAGTGAAAACAAATGTGTTGGTTGGTTTGAGTCCTCCATCACGGTGAACATTAATTCTACGTACATCTGTGACACCTTGTTCACCCATGAACTCAAGAATATGTTCGCAGCTCTGCTTGCTTAAGGCAGGGCAGCGAACAATACCCTTTGATTTGTTCAAGGATTTATGGGGTGTTACAGTACATTACAATCCACAAAATGTTTTCATTTGCAAAAGATTTGCTTCATGGGGTTGTTTAGTACACTGTATAAGTAGGTCACCAGATCGTAAGTTTTTGATGCTCTTAGGCTCACCTGCTATACTCATTATTGCTTTTTCTATCAGAAAAGGAAAAGGAGAGAAATATCCTTTCCCTCTACTTCTGAATGAATGATGAGAAATCTAGGTACATAAGGTTTTTTTGGTACAGAAGACTTAGATTGAAATTGAGAAGCTGTTAATGATTCATCAGAATCTGTGTCTGTAATCGGTGCGTGGCGTTTTCTAGATTTTGAAGCCATGTGTGTCTGGTTTTAAGATTCAGCCTCCATGCTCCCCACCCACCGTGGAGTCCAACAAGGGAGCACTTTAATGGAGTGGTTTTCCGACCTCCAGTGCTAGGGTTACCGAAGCCGCATTTTTAGACTTGCATTTGTCAATTTCTAATGATATTGTTTCTACCAAAATTTATGATAAACGTGACGACTTTGATTTTGAAATAGTCAATTTCCCATTTTTAAGATGGTGATGTTCCTCGTTCTACATCCTATGGAGTCTATATCTCTCAACTCATTCGTTTTGCTAGAGCATCTAGCTATGTTGCTGACTTCAACACTCGCAATAAATTGTTAACTCAGAAACTTCTTAAACAAGGCTATCGGTATCATAAACTTCGCAAAACATTTTCTAAATTTTATAGACGATACTATGATTTGATTTCTAAATTCCAAGTTGGACTTAAATCTCTCTTGCGCCAAGGACTTTCGGAACCTGATTTCTATGGTTACTTGGTGTATAAATTGAAGAAGATCGTTGGCTCTAATAATTTTTCAGCGCAGTTCATTAAAATAATTTCTCATTATAAAAAGATTGGCTATAACATTAATGTATTGCAACAGACTGCATGCTTGGTAGTCAACCAAATCACGGTTGGCAACTTTGCTTTCCTCTTTAATTGCACGCCGGTGGGTCGGACTTCAGACTCTATGATGGTTTCGACTTAAAGACTTATCTATTGATGAGATGGTAGGGGCCTGATGCTTTGGCTGTTTGTCGGGCCCACCGGGGTTTACCTGTTGGATTTCTTTTGCTCCAGTATTCAGTTTAATTTACTGTTGAGTCCTTATCCTTGCTTTATCTCCTTGTTAAATCTTGATTTATATGTTTTAGGAGATGATGCATTGATAAGTTAGGGGTCTTTCATGCAAACCAAATATCTATGTGTCTTGATCCACATCTGAATTAAGGGTGAGGTTGGCGCCGTTAAACCGGTTTAAGCCCTCCAGTAAAATATTTTACTGACCGTTCCAAGGCGGTACTTCTTTTGTGGATCTTTTATGTTTTTGTTCTGTCTTGTGTTTGCTATGTCTGTGCGCGTCTGTTTATATGTGCTTTGTGGTCACCTGCTGGGAAAGGGCTGACCTCTTGGCTCTCGTTTGTGGTGTCTTCTGTGAGTTTGTCACTTTCCCATTGGTATCCTGGGTCAGGTGTGGTACTTGATTGTATCGATTCCTGATCTTTGCACCTTTACTTACTTTACATAGAAGTTATACTTGCACAAATAAAATCTGCGCAATTGACCCGTTAAGCCACTGCCTTCCAGGAATACTTTATAAAAGAAAGAATATATAAGATAATGGACACGTGGTTGGCATCAGAACGATACTATAGAATGAAGATATAAGAAATATTTCTGTTACATTTTCAGCTTTCTGTGGCTCAGCATGACAAGACCGATTAGAAACACCAGGCCGTGTTTCCCCTCGGGTCTACCCCGTCAAAGAGGCCAAAGAGACGTGTTGAGTCATACAGACTTTTATACGTCCATATTCTGCATGCTCTCAGTCTTCCAGGCCATCCCCTTCGAGTTACCGAGAAAGCCACCCACGGTGAACAGGTGGGACTCTACTCTTGGCACTCCCGGAGGGGACAAGTATTACAATCAATATCGTCCCCAATGTGAAGTGTGCCGCCGAGACCACGGCAAGGTGGTAGAGTTGCTCCAGGGAAATACTAGATGAGTGTCTTGTGATATCAAGTTTACCAGGCAAGGCTTTGAGAACGCTTGTTGACATCGCGAGGCTTGCCGGGATATAGAGAATACTAGGTGAGTGTCTTGTGATATCAAGTTTACCAGGCAAGGCTTTGGGAAACGCTTGTTGACATAGCGAGGCTTGGTGAGATATAGAGAATACTAGGTGAGTGTCTTTTGATATCAAGTTTACCAGGCAAGGCTTTGAGAACGCTCATTGACATCGCGAGGCTTGCCGAGATATAGAGAATACTAGATGAGTGTCTTGTGATATCAAGTTTACCTGGCAAGGCTTTGAGAACGCTTGTTGACATCGCGAGGCTTGCCGAGATATATAGAGAATACTTGGTGAGTGTCTTGTGATATCAAGTTTGCCAGACAAGGCTTTAATCACGCTTGTTGACATCGCGAGGCTTGCCAAGCGATTCAACATGCGTTCTCAAAGCCGAACCTGGTAAATTTGATATCAAAAGACACGAATTTATCAGCTTACCAAGTTGATTTACTCTTCAAACTAGCGAATATGACGTAATGATCGGGTTTTGTGTCGATTCAGCGTCATACGCGACGTCATTCAAAAAGTGCAACGTCATCATGACCTAATAAAGGCACATGCCATGAGATAAACAATGTTTATCAGGCAACGTGTAGCAATACAGATAATATGATAGGTAACCGATAAAAAGAGCTAAGTGCTTCAAGGGGCTAGTTTGGCCCCCTCTGGAACCAAAAAAAAAACAATACGAAAGTTGCTATTCAACAATTTATTCTGATTGGTTTATTAGAGGAATAACAAAAGGGTAAAATCTGGCATTTATTTAACTTTGTATTTGCAATCGTAACAAAAACGGTCGGCAAACCAGGCTTAAAATAGAGAAATTGTCATTTTGGACCAATTTGAAGGCTTTGGGAGATATATTTTTCAAGAATTAGGAATCAGTACAGCTAAATACCAATGAAATATTTAATATGTTGTGTGCCCTGATGATTCTCATCGTCTGTTAAAATATCTTTTTGGTATTTGCTTGTGCTCTGTCAAATGTCTCAAGTTTGCGCCACTTTATTATTTTCAGCCTATTTTGACAGCCCTTTTCGTTACCATGATAGCAACTGTAAACGTCAAACTAATACCAGACTTTTACACTTGGACTATTGTTCTAATCAACTTACATGAAAAAAAATGTAGGATTTTTATCCACATAGTGGCAGATAAGAATACGTAGTTATTTTCATTCCCCGATAAACCGTATGTTGTGGAAATTCAGCATTATGTGTCATCTAAAAGGCAGAAATGGTTCAGTTTCCATATAAAGCAGAGAATGGGTGGAGCATACCTGCCGACAGAATAGAATAGTCCACTGGCCTGATCTAGCTGATAAGCACCATGGTCACCGAGATATTAATCACGGAAGGGTATGAGTAAAGCCATATGAACTGCCTCTGCCAATCCGCTAAATTCTCTGGAATCAGACCATGGATGTACATCGAGGATCTACTTTTATAACGCGGGTGATAACCTGACACTGGCGTTATATAACGTGACGCTGACGTCACAGAAACTATGTTCACACAATAACAAATGTGATTGTAGCAAAACAAACGTTTATTCGTTAGGTTTATGTTTTTTTTCATTAAAATATCTAGCAAGATCAAACTTATTGGTCTAGGGGCCAAATCTCAAATTTTAAGTTCTGTTGCACCCCCAGGAAGAATAACTTGTATACTATTTTCGGTCAGAAACATGTCTTTGGTCCGTAGAAACCCAGGTTTTACTAAGTTTCCCGTGGATGATTTTTGTATATGACCTGTAGCAGCGTTACCCTAATAAAACTGAAACTAGCACTATACAAGTATATCAGAAATCGATACAATCAAGCACCACACCTGACCTATGACAACACATGAATAGTAACAAACACACAATAATGCATGACACACAAGAGAGCCAAGACGCCAGCCCTTTCCCAGCAGGTGACCACAAGGCTACAATGAACAGACAAGAAAATAGTACAAACACAAAACTACAATTGCAGACATCTGTGAAATGTATTTCTGCTTGTCATAGTTACTTATGTTAGATTTTTTTACGAAATCGCAGACAATGACTTTAAAGGTTGCTTATTAGAACAAACCAGGTTCCCAACCTTAAACGTGTGAAAACTGAGATGTCTTTTCTCATGATGAATTTCCATTTCTACATATTTGAAGCTGTTAATAACTAATAACTGGCGATAGAGGTAGTAAAATAAATAATTAAATATGTTTATTAGCATTTAACTTCAACTAGGGTACATATTTTCTATCCAACCATTTACATTGCATTGGAATGGGCAGTGTCTTCTTCATCTCTGTCACAAAGAAATCTAATAATAACTTTATAAACGAATTCAACCACAATGGAAAGGGATGTGTTGTTAATATATAAATTAGGCTATGTAGGTAACAATAATGTCCCTTGCATAAATGGATAAACATACTAAACAAAAGTGTGGAATTTTACCTGAGCCTGAAGACATAGCCTGACGACAAGCCAGGCTTATGTTATATCTGAGTAAGTAAGGGTGCAAAGATCAGGAATCGATACAATCAAGTACCACACCTGACCAAGGATACCAATGGGAGGTGACAAACTCACAATTAGACACCACAAACAAGAGCCAAGAGGTCAGTCCTTTCCCAGCAGGTTACCACAAAGCACATATAAACTGACGCGCACAAAGACATAGCAAACACAAGACAGAACAAAAACATAAAAGATCCACAAAAGAAGTACCGCTTTGGAACGGTCAGTAAAATACTTTACTGGAGGGCTTAAACCGGTTTAAAGGCGCCAACCTCACCCTTAATTCAGACACATAGATATTTGGTTTGCATGAAAGACCCCTAACTTATCAAAGCATCATCTCATAAAACATATAAATCAAGATATAACAAGGAGATAAAACAAAGATAAGGACTCAACAGAAAATAAAACTGAATAACGGAGCAAAGGAAATCCAACAGGTAAACCCCAGTGGGCCCGACAAACAGCCAAAGCATCAGGCCCCTACCATCTCATCAATAGATAAGTCTTTAAGTCGAAACCATCATAGAGTCTGAAGTCCGACCCACCGGCGTGCAATTAAAGAGGAAAGCAAAGTTGCCAACCGTGATTGGGTTGACCACCAGGTATGCCGTCTGTTGCAATACATTAATGTTATAGCCAATCTTTTTTATAATGGGAAATTATTTTAATGAACTGTGCTGAAAAATTATTAGAGCCAGCAATCTTCTTCAATTTATACACCAAGTCACCATAGAAATCAGGTTCCGAAAATCCTTGACGCAAGAGAGATTTAAGTCTAACTTGGAATTTAGAAATCAAATCAAAGTATCGTCTATAAAATTTTGAAAATGTTTTTCGAAGTTTATGATAACGAAAGCCTTGTTTTAGAAGTTGTTGAGTTCCCCTCCCCTCTTTATCTAAAAAAACTTCATTTATAGAAAAAACGTTCTAAATAAACTCTAATTCAAGAGAGTTTTGTAATTTTGATTGATTCTGTTACATTGATATAACAGTTTGCAGATTATTTACAAATGGTTCATAACAATGTACGTAATACCTACTTCATAATTCAAATATAGTACTGAATTTTTCACTGCATTTCCATGTACATGCGATTAGCATATTTATAAATTAATTTCTCTACAGCTACTGGTAAAATTAGCTTCAAATATGTAAAAATGAAAATTCACAATAAGAATAAAGTTTCATATCATAAAATTTAAGGTTGGGGAACATGTTTTATTCTAAGATGCAATCTATAAGGTCATTATCTGCAATTTGGTTGAAAATGTAACATAAGAAACGCTCACGAGCGAAAACGTATCTCCCTGATGTCTGCAATTGAGGTTTATGTCTTAGGTCAAACATTTAAAGCACACATATGTCATTGATGCGATTGGAAAAAATATTATTAGTCTTGTACTTTGTGTACTGCTATTTTAAATATTAGTAGGTGTTTCGATGCAGAAACAGAAACAGGGCAGAAACAGTGGCATTTGCGTATACGCATTGATACGCAAAGTTTTGGCTACGAACCTATGTGTGTCCCCTCTGACACTAGGGAGAGATAGGCTGTAGAAGCCAGAAGTTCGGATATTCCAAGGGCGCATAAATAGTTTGTCCCCTTGGACCACTACCAGAGTGGATAACAGTTCTCCTTACCAGGCCAAAAGTCTTCGGCCCAGATCCAGTGCCACAGCAGGAAAACGCATTCAATCAATAAATAATGGAATGACCCAATAGTCAGGAAAATGCAATCAACAATATATATAATGGAATGACCCAAGTGTCAGAAGGTACAGTCAGCCCAAGATAAAGACATAAAAGTCTGAAGAAGCTGTAGAGGTACCATTAGAACTCGCGACGAAGCGCTAACATGAATTAGTTCGTTGAGTTGTTCGTAATTTTATGTTACTTATTTTTGTCTAGTAGGCGTACGACTAAAACGGGACACTCTAAGATTGCTTCCGCCGGAAACTATCTTAGAGAGGAAACTTGTTTTAGAAAGGGATGGCCAACTTGGCAAAAATAACAACGTAGGTATTGTTCTTGTATTATTCACGTGTTGTTAATGTTTCTGTACATAAAGTACTTAGAAATTGTGAACTACCTGCGTGCATTATTTTTCCCTGGTGGTATTGTCAAGGCATCACAGGGGTCATCCAATAAAACTTTACCTCTTCCGTCTTGACCGTCTTTACGACGTAAAAAAGGTGTCAAAAGTGGGATTTTTTAAGGTTTTATTGGCAGATTTCTATGCTTTGACTTTGCCAAGGGCACGCACTAGACTAGTTTTGTTAAACATAAAGATTGATTGTTATTTTTTTAAACAACAACACACAGTAATCATTGCATGCATTCCCCTGTGATGAGATGCGATATATGTGTATAGTCATCACATTAACATTCTGAGGGGGGCCAAGGTTTTCTTGATCTGTGGATTGTCATACGGGTATAAACCCCAAGATTAAATTGTCAGAGTTATTTATTAGATTGTCCACCTTTGTTTAGACCCATATGATTGTGAGTTTACTTGTTCCCTGCTTTTATTAATTAAGGTTACGGATTTGAATATTTTTCATATCATCTGAGGGTACTGTTAATTTAAATCACCTCAGTAACGTCATAAGGTGTGACGCCACTCAACTGATTTTTAGTATCAGAAGAAATTCACAGAAAGATTTTTGTAGTCAATTATATGTCTTGCTATGACAAGTGACTTTTGACGAGACTGCAACGCGTTAAGATAAACATCGCGTAAGCTCTAATTAAATGATGTAAGATAAGCAAATAATGAAGGACGTTTTTTTTTTGTAGTCAAGTAGGTGTAGGTGTAATGCCTATTTAAACTTAATAAATATCCTAGGTACCTTTTCGTCGAAATCCCTTGTAAATTATTTTTTCCTTTACTCAAGTGTGGCGTCATTTAAATCCCTAGTAAAATTAATATTTTACCAGCGTGAACGTTGGTTTGCCCATACCTAATTTATTTACATGTAGAAGGGACTGAGTGAACCCTTATTCATTTTCAACATGTTTTTTTCAATAGTAGGCCAAAATGGATAAACACATTACGTTGGCAAGGGAGTTAGGGTATGGAGGGTTGGAACTGAGGAATTTCCTTAAAAAGCAGCAAGATTTGAAAAGGGTTGCCCAAAGGAATTATGAGCAATAGAAAAGAGAGGCCGAACTGAAATATAAGGATAGAGAGGCCGCAAAAAGGGCATAGGAACTAGAATTTAATAAGTTAAAACTTGAAGCCGATTAAAGGGATAAGGATAGGGAGGCTGCCCAAAATATCAAGGATAAAGAATTAGAAATGAGAAAATTTGAGGCCGAAGTGAGTCTCAAAAATATTGAGGTCGAGGCCACTTCACACACCTGGGGACCCAAAGATAAGAGTTCAAATCCCAGAAACCCCAAGCTTCCATACTTTAACGAACATACGGATAAGATGGATAGTTATTTGAAGAGGTTTAAAAGTTACGCCATTTCCAACAAATGGGAGCCCGCTATGTGGACTTCTTACTTGAGTGCCTTGTTAAAAGGGCGTGCTTTGGAGGTCTTTGTGAGACTTTACAAAGATGGTCAGTCTGACAATGGCCAATTCAAGGAGGCCATGTTAACTCATTTTGACCTTACGGAACGGTTATTTAGGAAGAAGTTTAGGAATTGTAGGCCTGAGAAAGCTGAAACTTGAAGCAGTTTAGCGGTGATTGGCGAGTTATTTAGATAAATGGTTAGGTTTGGCTAAAGTTTAAAAGACCTATGAGGCCGTTTGCGATGTTTAGCCCGGGACAAGTTTCTTGACCGTTGTAGTCGTGAACTTTATATTTATCTTAAGCCAAAGCCATTTAAAGCCCTGGGTAAGTTAGCCCATTAGGCGGATTCGTTCGCCGATGCAAGGGCTGGTGTTCTCGCATGCGTTGTAAAGGAACAGCACGAAATTAGGTGTCAAGTTTCACATACGTTCAAAAGTAGATTCGATAGGAAACCAAATATTTCATGTGGCAAGCCCCATCTGACACATAGCTGTTGGCACAATATGAATAAGAGGGTAATTTTAATCTCTATCATGCTTATCTACAGGCACTAGGTAATCATGGCTTATGTTGAGAAGTTGTCAGCTATTATCAGATAGTTTTGGCGAAATGTTAAGTTTATTCCATAAAAAAGCCAATATAGCTTTTGCATTAGCATAAACCTAAGTCAAAAACGGGCCATAACTCAGTCAAAAAATTTCGAAAGACCTCAAATTTAAACTCGACCTGTAATTTATGATGCTTAACCCTTCTGTAAAATTTGAATGAAATTGTTGCACTCTTTCGAAAGTTATTGATCGGAAACCACAATTTAGCCAAAATCTAAGTTAAAAAGGGGTCATAACTCAGTCAATGTTTGGCAGATTACCGCCCTTTTCAAGCCAATGTTTTTGCAAATAGTACTGGCTATCTGCCTAGCCCAGCTTGTCTAGTAAAGTGCCTCAACACGGCAGAAAAATTGTTAACTTGGACGCAAAGCATCAACAAAAACCAACAAAGACATTTATTAGCGCAAAATTGCATTTGTCTCATAAAGAAACTGTAACTTCATTCATAAAGAATATGAAAGAACCTGTAGCCCAAATTTTAGGCTCATAAAGAATTTATAACTTTTCATATAGAACCAGTAACATCGAAAATTAATGAAATTGGCTAAAATTTATATCAAAGGAAGAACTTGAGCTTCGGATACCAATAATAATATTATGGTTCGTTTCCAATCATGTTTCGCTTGATAAAACTAAGAAATATACACATATGACATTTGTAGCAACTTCGCATCTTCAATGTATTACTTCACTTTTCGCTTTCTGTAAAGGCGGTAACTTTAATATTCATATCTGGGCGCGATTTGGCTATTTCATCTACTCACGAAGGGAAAACAGGTAATATTAACGGTAAAACAGAAAATTTTAACTGTTTGCTAAGAGTTAATAAGTATAAATTGGATAGTGTTAAGCAGAAAGATCCGTAGCGTATTGGATAAATATACCACTTTCAAATTCAAACATTGTGAGTTCAATCCCCAGCAGGGGCGATTAATTTTTTTATTTAAGAGAATTGATTACTTTTTTTTCTGATATTTTTTACATTCGTTTTAGAACGTTCTTTCATGTTTAATATTATATATTCACGTTTTATTTTTTCTGTGCTGCAGACGAACTTGCCGTCGACGTCTTTGCGCTTTGACATATCCAAGAGATTGTCCTGTGATGCAAGCCAGTCACTTCTGCAGTTTTCTTCAAATAGCTTCTCTGGGGGTGGTTTGGTGGAAATTTTAACGACTCGTCTTTAAAGTACTTGAACACGTTCAATATGATAGTCTTGGAGGCAGTGTCGTATATCTTCCATGGTGTTGCCATGATGAGACTTGAACCCGCAATAAAGATTGAAACAATTATTTCTTTTCCCCGCTGTTTGATCCGCGCCAATGTACATATATTTCATGAAAATCGTGACTGGAAACTGAAACCCTCATTGATTATATAATATTTTGCGTGAGTCTGAAAATCAATCATAACTGATCGAGGTATTATGACGCAATATTCAATCCTAGCTTAGTACTGCTTCACCCAGGAAGACCTGTCCCTTTATAACTGAAAGATGGTGGTGGGACGTAAAGAATCAAATCAAACATACAAACAAACAAAATGACGCAAGATTCAACTTTTGATTAATAAAAAAATAATGTTCCAGTGTGATTCGAACTGGCGAACCCTTGATCATCGTTCTTCAACGTAACCATTTGCGCCACCGATTTGACGGTGAATTTTGGTGTTAATACTCGTTAAGCTTGTTTGGGCGCTCCGAAACTGACTAAACCACGCCTCGTTTTTACCATTTACCTATGTCTAAGATGGATTAGTCCTAATTACGCATGCATGAGGTGCCGCCTTTACCTGTGTGATAAATGCATTTATCACATACTTATACTAGTATTGCCCTTGATACTAGACTTTTGGCCCAAGCGTATCGGCCAAGTCAAATAGAGCTGTCCAGCCCTGGGATCCAAAAGTCATGTGGAGGGCTGATACGGGGGCTGATACCAGGGCTGATATTTTTCTGTCCCGCCCTTCCCAGCAGTTGGTCTCGCCCTAGAGAAAAAAACAGGGAATATCTGCAAAACAATTGTAAAAAATAAAGAAAGTGGACGTATTCTTACATATTTTTACCTGATTCCAACCGAAATCTCACTGAAAACACCGTTAAAACATTGAAATATCCATTTTCTTACACCGAGTATCTCCATACAAAATGGCGTCAGCGTCAAACTTTCGAACGCCATAACGTCACAACGGTCATAAACGCACGCAACGTTTTCGCGAACAAAAGGATCGACGAAATGCCTTTGAGCCGTTGAGGCTGATAAAGTCACTTGACTTAGTGATTGTCAAAATAAAGAAATTGATAGCTTACTTCATTAGCTCTTTTACACGCATAAGTATATGATAAAAATATTATTACACGTTGTTTTTGATCCCAGCCCTGATCTCAGCCCTCGGACCGTATCAGCCCTCGCCCTTCGGGCTCAGGCTGATACAGTCTACTCGGGCTGAGATCAGGGCTGGGATCAAAAACACCGTGTAATAATCTATATAGACCATCGTGAAACATGCTGCTTATATGTCTTTTAACAAAATTTGACTCTACAGCTATCTTAAGCCTCGTTCATATGCACAATAAACACTCCGGTGCAAATATACACCCGGGTGTAAATTTGCACCTGGGGTGTATTTTGGTCATGTAAACGGTGCTTTATGAAAATGCACACGGGTGCAAATCTGCACCCGGGTGCTAAATTGCTCCACCCTTGTAGGTGGTGCAAATTTGGTGGAGCAAATTAGCACCCGGGTGCACATTTGCCCCTAGGTGCAAATTGCGCACATGAACGCAACTTTTTTTCACATATGTACAATTTGATCTTAGATTTTGATAAATTACCCATCTTTTCTATATGAAAAAGTGCATGTGTATAAAAATAAACTATATAAATAGTCCCTTTATCAAACTTAAGGTCACGGCTTCTCTCTGTAGTCACTACTTCATCGGCTATGCCGGGTTGCCAACCAGAACAACTGGGATTTCTGGTCTATGGGCTTCGATTTGCACGATTCTATTTCCGAATAATATCTCTTCCTAACCTCAGCAATAGAAATCAGAGTTTGCCAGAATCCTGGCGCCATGCACGAGTCCATGCTATCTGATGTACACATCGGTGAAAAGGTTACCCCCCCCCCCCGCCTGCATAATAACGGAGTGACCACCTTTACGATTCATGTTATCAACGTGATGTTCAGACATAGCAACAATTAAAATATGTCTACCCTCTATCTTACCCCCCCCCCATTTGGGGAATTCAAACCTCTTGTAGCCATTGATAACCTCGGTTGAGCCGTTTCCCTTCGGAAACTTAACAGAGGTTTAGAGGAGAAGACAAAACCCGTTTCACACATTCACAAGACGTTTATTTTGCTATTAGGAAGAGGTTCTCAATCGTCCAGCTCTGCGCAGTCCTAAGTCAAACTGTCATCAGCAGTTCAATTGAAACAACTTAACGCACACGCCCTTGTCCAGCACCTTACCCCGGCTATCCCCGTAAGTGGGGCCGTGGATACAAATTTTGTTTTGTTTTTGTTGCTTTACGTCCCAAGTCAACAGCTATGGTCATTGCGGGACGGTCAGTTCACCTAACCACACTTTTTCCTGGGCAGGCTTGAACAAGCGGTTAACCAGTAATTCGTGCACATACTTTCGCTTGTAACTGACAACAACCCTTGTTGAATAAATCAGCGGAAGGGAGGAGAATGACCGTAGAAATTATTTCATGATCAATCTCCACGAAAGTATGGGACCGGACCGGGATCGAACTTGCGACCCTTGGATCTGCAGTCAGACACGCATCTGTAGCCAGTGCATTATCCTCTTTAAATAGTGTATAAATAAATAAAGCAAATAAAACCAAATGGAGTTGCATTTTTCTGACACGACGGTATCTCGAACTGACTAATAATCGAAACATTCTTAACACATCGAATTTCTCCTTAATGTAAAGCTGAAACATTTGTGATATGTTTAAAGAGCAAATCAATGACATATGAACACAATTTATTGATATAGGAACGCTACATAAGGGGGTGCAAATTTACTCCCGGGGTGCAATTTTGCACCTGGGAGTAAATTTGCACGAGGGAGCAAATTGTGCATATAAACGAGGCTTTATATTACCATTTTCACCCCGTGTCTGGTATGAGTATCACATCTGGGCCCGGAATTACAATGCCTCCTTAAAGTTAAGGAAGACTTAAGTTAAGTATTGATTTTTCAGGATGCGAAAAATAACGTTTCAAACTGATTAAAATCAAAATAGTTTCATTTTTTCTGTAGATCACAATGATATCTTTGACCACAAGTACTGCATCGACCCAGGCAATTTAATTAGCATCTAATATAGCATGTTAAAATATCAATACTTTGCTTAAGTCTTCCTTAACTCTAAGGAGGCATTGTAATTCCAGGCCCTGGTCAAGAATCATCAACCCAAAATAAAAAAATCTGTAACCCCTTTCATAAATCATCATTGACAATTTTCATACCGTGACCGAGTTTTAATCTTTATGCATTTATCTTCTTTTAAGTGGAACATCTTAAGATGTAATTTTATTAAACTGTTGAAGCCAAAAATTGGGTAAGCTTCCTTGATATGTTTAAATAATCAGACGGTTATTATAGATGGATATCAAAGATTGACGTTGACCATGCAACCGTTTAGCCAAGGTCGCTCGTATAAGATTGTTATCAATTATTCAAACATATTTTTCTCCGATTCCAAAATGACAATAAAATTCAAATTTCATAGACAGAAAAAAATATGTTTGAATAAGTCTGGTCTCGTGAGTAGGATTTCCACCTCATATACGTTGGTTAAATTACTTTTATAATCTCCTCAATAAACAGGAACCTATAGCCTCTGGTTCGGCCTATACACGGGTAGGAAACTACATATATAGAGTCACAAATTTTCTATATGGAGGCTGAAAAATTGCCTGAAAAGTATTTGTTTTCCATTCTGTGCTTCTATCTTGTAAATGGCGAAAAAAAAGAGAATGTAGTGTTCCACTCTGGTTTTCCAACTTCTACCAGTATAGATAAGAAGTGAAAAGAACAGAATTGAGCACTACATTCTAATTTTTTCGCTATTTTATACAATAAAAGCACTTGAAAACGTACGGTCCTTAGACGATTTTCAACCTACATATACAGAACCGGAAATCGCTTTACAGGATTTCCGTACAAGAGCCGACGGCTGTGTCTATATATTTAGTTTCATACCCGTGTAAGTATATGTACTTAAGGTGGAGGTTAACATTTGACCTTCATCAAAGGCTGTTCACATTTTATTGCCATCAGTATATTATGAGAAACCACAGGGTCATTCGAGGCCAAATTTCACATAGATCATCGTTTTGTTAAGACAAATGTTATAAGACTATATTCAACGTCCCTGAAAAGTTAACAGGTAATAAACTACAAGGTAATAAATAAAGCTGTATTCTGCGTTGAAAACACTAAACAAATTTTGGTAATATCATTGTTTAGGACACTTTACATTATTGCATCCGATCTTGTCCAAAGCAAAGGACGAATGGCCTTGGGTCGTTGTATATACTATTGGACTCTAAATGGGTCTTGCCTTAATTAGCCCATCCCCGCAAACACCGTCCGTCTTTTCCGAGGCGTTTAAATCCTCTAAGCTCGATTAAAACATTTCGTACATAAGGCAAGGGAAGCAACTTGATGAGCAAAGGCAATGGCGTCGTATATACATTACATACTGTTGCCTAAGCAATGCGCTCATTTTATGAATATCGAGATGACTATGCGAATAAATCGTTAATATACCGAACAAAAGTGAAAACGCTACACTACAATTATCTATATTTTTAGAGAAAGTATTGGACAAAAAGTATTTACTAAAGCTAAATAATGTTGCCCAGACATCCAGCGAACGATTCGGCGAAACTCCACTAATTTGTCTCGTTTGATGTATGAGTTATGCTCCTTTAAGTGTTTAAAGCTTTATTCACTGAAATTTGCGATTGCGCATGCGCAAATTAAAATTGTTATGCTTATCAAAATTGGTCTTAATTGTGTTGCATAAAAATACAAGAAAACTGCTTAATCGCTTGGAACAAACTCAGAAATCAATTTCGAATTTAGCAAATTTGTAAAATATTGAAAATTATCTCCCTTTGACAAAAACAAATAGGGAATATTAAATGTTTTGTAATCTTCGATTTATCACGAGTTTCGATAATTTTCTTTTGCCAAATCAGGTAGACCTCTGAGCACATTGTTTCTACCATTTCTCGACTAGTAATGCCCTCATACTAAGATGCAACAACACATTTATTTTCCTATGGAGATTTCAGTGTTAAATTTTTAAACTTGGCAATTTGATGGAAAATCCGCGTTTTAAGATTGCTTTTCTAAACGATCAAAATACACTTGAGATAAGTCCTTCACATTTCTGGTTGTCCAATGTTTAGACTACCATTTCGTGCAGTCGGATCTCGTAGGTAGTGGATTTCTGAAGGCCTAAATTGTGTTAGATTTCCGTTCGAATTGGCAACCTGAAAAAATGGACCCCTGTCACATTTAAATGGCTTTCATGTGTTTCCTCGTGACAGCATCCGTAAAACTTTTACTGTTATGCATTATCCAGTATTTGAACATTAAGATACACTTTCAATTGCATTCTTGGTTTGCATCATTTTGTATATAGGTGGCAAACAATTCAGGTGTAGCGTTTTCACTTTTGTTCAGTATATAAGAAATGAATTATAGTACGAGTAAATAAATTTGTAAATTAGAATTTGGTAAAATTGTAAATTAAGTAAGAGCTGATGCTAAAAAGCAACCATAGCTCAGTGCAGCAGAGAGTGCACCACCTTACCACCCAAGAGAATAATGTTAAACCGACTCATATTAAGCACTAGTAGGAAACTACATATCCAAAACTGCCAGTTCTATATATAGGAGGCTGAAAAAACGCTTTATACCGCCAATTTGGCTCTATTGCGACGTTGTCGCTTTCACATTGGTATCCTGGGTCAGGTGTGGTGCTTGATTGTATCGATTCCTGATCTTTGCCCCCTTTCTTACTTTTAGTGCTTTTATCGTGTAAAATAACTAAAAATTGAGAATGAAGTGCTCCGCTCTGATGTTTCAACTTCTATTGGAAGTTGATGCGAGATGCAAATTGTGTTTTATCTAAATCTGAAATTTTGTTGGGAGGTTCTTTAACATTCTTCATGTACCTCACCACCAAAAAGGATTCAGACAAAATCGTACACAATTTTGCAGCTCGTATAGTTTCTCCTTTGTTCGCTATTTTAAACCATAAAAGCACTGAACGGAAAACTCCAGGGATTTAGGCGATTTTTTCAGCCTCCACATACAGAACCCGGACACAGCTTATCGGACTATGTAGTTTCCTACCCATGTTAACCCATAAAGCGCCACCTAGAATTTGCAGCAGACGACAACTTCAAATTTTGCTGCTTTTGTTTTTCAAAATAAGAAATAAGGCGTGATGTTCCAAGAGAATCGTCTGCAGGCAGACGATTCTCATGAAATAACATACCTTAATTTTGTCGCAAATTAGGAAAGATCTTGCAAAATTTGCGGTCTGCTGCAGTCGTGATTGGTGCTTTAAAAGATAAGGTGAAAAAAATCATATTTAAGATTAGTTTAGCTTATTGTACATCCGATTTGGAAAAAAAAAATTAAACACTAGATGATCAAGATGACCATTGATCCCCCAACGAGATAGGTAAATAAGGGAAACTGGCTATTATTTTTTTTCAGATTAAATTTGTTTTAGCTATATTCACAGCGTCCAACCGTAACGCTTGAAGAACGGTCGAAACGCCGGAACCTCGGTCATTTCACGCCGAATTTCGGTCTTTTTCAATGGATTCGCCGCCATTTTGGGTATTTTGACGGACAGTAGGTAGAAACTACGACTTTTTAAAAATATTAGGATACGTTCATCGAACATGAAAAGTAGCCTATCCGGATCTACATGCATTCTTCTAACTGCCAAATCTTCAACTGAAACATAAACTTTGCTGAAATTGTCAAACACTTTAAAAGAAAAGTGGTGTTCAAGTTTTGTACCATGCACTATGAGAGCTTTCGTACTGGCAAGGTTCGTACTTTTTTGATATTTTTGAAATTATTGATCAGTGATGAGTGAAAATGTATTTGAAACTGACCTTGTATCATGAACTGGTGTAATATGTGTACTTTCTGATTTGAGTCTACACTGATTAATTGTTGCAGTTGCTATTGCCCGGTGACAAAGAAGAAAATTGTTACAGAAAGCTTGTGTTGCAAAACCTTCCCTTTCTGTTTTGTCTCTCCCTTTGACATCAGATGAAGACTGCCGTTTGGGTCTGATTTTATTCCCTCTTGCACTTACAAATCAGTACACCCAGATATACATGTTTAATAGGACAGCTAGATCTAATACATGTAGTTCGAAATAACGATTACTTGAAACCCTTGCACTTCGAACTTAAGATTTTTCAGTGCTCATCAATTTGTTTATTTGTCAATAACTGCCTCGGCGATTTGACTTCCTTTTCATTTGCACACCAAAAGAAATTATTTAAATTTGGCTTTTAGACCCTTATTTTCAGCAATGCATCATAAAGCCAAAAAAAGATCCTGATTAAATTTTCAACCGTAGGAACGAATCCACTGATCCTGACTGCTCGTTAAGGAATTATAACATTCTTTACAACAATCAAGAGTACATGTAAGAGTAACTTTACAAGTGGTGTTTACCTGTGGGCTAAAAGTAGAATAAACGACAAAGAAACTGGTGTTAAAATCAAAAACAAGTTAAACTTATTAGTCTATTTTTAATTGTCGGACATTTGTTTTCTCTAGTTATCGATCAGTGTGTACACATGTATCTGTTGAATAGGCCGCAATACAATGGGGCTATTTTTTTTTTAAATTCTGAAAGTATAGAATGGAGCTAAATGAAAAGGTATTAATCACACTGGTCAGGTTGCTACAACGAGCTGGTGGTGGCATTTTTACGCACTGGTGATGGCTTAAAAGGTAAAAAAATCTATACCTGTTGACTTAATGATTTATTTATAAGCTTGCATTTATTTTATTTGTGTTGACACCTGGCGCACAGACCAACGGTAACATTGCAGTTTATGGCTCTGTCAAGCAATTGGTGATTTAATTCATGGTTTGGGCTGCAAATCCAACACAGTTCTGGAGTTTTGCCATGACAGGTGCTTTTTCTAGTATAACTGCCTAAATTGAGGGAAATCTGCATGTCTAAGCGCAGCTGTTGTCATATTCCCATGAAATAACATCCAAAAAACGATTACCACTTTGTATTTTTTTTCTTGGTGAACTAGCAAATGTTTTATTGAGGAATTTTATTACAACGCAGTGGGAGCATTTTTTGACGCATTGATCTAACGCACTGATGGTTGCACAGAAGTGATGTGGTTGCTAGTGCAGACTCACCACAGCATTCGCTGTTCACATAAACGTTACAAAAATCGCCATTTCAGCCAGCACGTGATATTTCGATACTGTGACGAAGGCTCAGGCGAGCCTGTGCAAATGTGCAGACTCCCAAGAGCCTTCGCTGCCAGCACAAGAGATCTAGATACTTACCGCATTGTCTAGTGACGTTGCCTGCGCAAATATGCAGACTCACCAAAGTATTCGCTGCTGGCGTGAATAGCACACAAATCACCATTTTAGGCAGCACAAGAGATTTTGTACAGTGACGATGGCTAAGGTAAGCCTGTGCAAATGTGCAGACTCGCCAGAGCCTTCGCTGCTCGCACAAATTGGCATTCAATCACCATTTCAGCCACCACATAAGAATTTTGAACTGGGACGAAGGCTCAGACTAGACCAAGCAAATGTGCAGTCTCGCCAAAGCCATCGCTGTTCGCATGAATGACACCCAAAAATAGTAAGTGAGTATGATTGGGAAATATCACAATCACAAACTGCAGACAAACCCATGGCACTGAGAGGAATAGCCACAAAACAAGCATGAGACACCAGGAAGACAAACTTAGCAAAGCATCCAGCTCTCTCTTTTCCCCATCATGATGATCGCAAAACAAGAATGGACATAAAGTAACAAAATATAGAACAATTACAGAATCCTATAATGGGAGTAACCAACAACAACAGAACCACCGCCAAAGAATAGACAGCAGCCTAAGCCACTGGGGTGCTTAAATGCATTTTACTGGTACCAAATCATCGCCCTAGATTCTGCTGTTGTTGAAGCACAAAAAATGATAAGCTTGCATGGAGGCTTCTTAACTATTGCAATGTATCACAACGGTACCAGTAAAATGCATTTTACTGCTACCAAATCATCGCCCTAGATTCTGCTGTTGTTGAAGCACAAAAATGTTAAGCTCGCATGGAGACTTCTTAACTATTGCAATGTATCACAACGAACAAACAATCTCATTAAATTAAAAGATTTTGGACCAATCTGAAAAATAGTCAGAAACACTATCAAATTGCGACTAGGGCTAGCTCTGGAGCGTCTCTGGTGAGGCTACACATTTGCAGAGTCATGCTTGAGACTTCATCATTGTACAAAAACCACAAACTCTATGCCTATTGACTGCATGATTTCTTTATAAGCTTGCTTTTATTTTACTTTTGATGACACCTGGGCGCAGAAACCGTCAGTAACATTGCAGTTTATGGCTCTGCCACGCAATTGGCGATTTACATCATGGTTTGACCGACAAATCCAACACAGTTGTGGAGTTTGACAGTGACAGGTGCTTTTTTCTATTGTGACTGCCTAACTTGAGGGAAATTTGCATGTCTATGCACAGCTGCAGCTATGTTATCATAGTCCCATGAAATAACATCCAAAAACGATTACTACTCACTTTTTTTCTATGCAGAGAAGAATCTGGCGAGTCTTTACATTTGCACAGGCTCACCTGAGTCTTCGTCATAGTACTGAAACATCATGTGCTGACTCAAAAAGCGATTTGTTTGCCGTTTATAAGAACAGTGAATGCTGTGGTGAGGCTGTACCAGCAACCATGGCACATCTAGGCAACCATCAGTGCGTTGTATCAATGCGTCAAAATATGCTCCCACTGCGTTGTAATAAAATTCCTCAATAAAACATTTGCTAGTTTACCAAGAAAAAAATACAAAGTGGTAATCGTATTCATGGGAATATGACAAAAGCTGCGCTTAGACATGCAGAATTACCTCAATTTAGGCAGTTATACTAGAAAAAAGCACCTGTCATGGCAAAACTCCAGAATTGTGTTGGATTTGCAGCCCAAACCATGAATTAAATCACCAATTGCTTGGCAGAGCCATAAACTGCAATGTTACCGTTGGTCTGTGCGCCAGGTGTCATCACAAATAAAATAAATGCAAGCTTATAAATAAATCATAAAGTCAACAGGTATAGATTTTTTTACCTTTTAAGCCATCACCAGTGCGTAAAAATGCCACAACCAGCTCGTTGTAGCAACTACCGGTGCGTTTACATTGACCAGTGTGTTATTGGGCTAAACTTACCTGTACATTCATAAGTGGTTCACACCTATTATAATGAATGAAACACAAGTAAATGCTCAACATATTGAGCATGTCTGTTCTTTCATTCGGGAGTGTTTTATTGAGGAATAATTTTACTGATTTCAGATATTTGACAGTTTATCAGTTTGATTGATTCCATACAGTAATGTGAAGGACGAGCATGTTCAATCAGCATTACAGGTATATGTATGTAGTGTTGATTGAACATACATGCATAACTTATTTATGCATGCTTATTATACTCTGTGTGCTTATTTTACTTTGTCTGATCTTAGTTGTATATTACAGAGCAAATAATGGTGGGCAATATTGCCCTTTTCTGCTTAAAAATACAGGTTAAATACAGGATTAGCCCTATTGACTTCTAATAAAAATACAGGTACAAATACACAAATCCCGGACATAAACAAGCTTGTCCCTATTTTTTCCTTTACTTTACACACATTTACTGGTAACGTACGCGGCCCTAAAGTCGCACCTAATTGTCCCGGATAAGAGACACTCACTGACAAAGAATATACTTTAGCAGATGGTAGTTTAGCCATCCAGCTAGTAGATAAACTAAAGAAAATGGCTTGAAACTACCCGAAAATAACGTTAAAAGGCCGATTATGTCAAGAGGGGTCTGTCTGACGACTTTAGGACCACCAAGACCTTAAGTCGTCAATAATTAGGCCCTAGGGTCGTCGACGATGGATGGTGTTTTGTGACCCTATTAGCGCAGTATAGGGCTGAGTGATGGCACTTATCTATTTAAATGGGTGTGTGTTTGGCCTCAGAGACGTCCTGGCAGTCTGAGCACCAGTGCTGGTAGTCCAATGGGCGTTCTAGGCATAAGTGGCAATGTTGGTAGTCGTCAGCGTGTACAATACGTCTAAGTAGTGGTGGAGGTCATCTTAGGGACGCACCGGTGGTCTGAGAATCGGTGTTGATGGCCCAAGGAACATACTGAAGGTCTCGTTTGTGACGTTGGTGGTCATAATAATGGGCGTACTGAAGGTATGAGTGGACTGGCAATGTTCGGATTCCCATATAGACGTGTTGTTTAATTAAGTGACAGTGTAGGTGATTGAAGGGACGTATTGAAGGTCTAAGTACCTGAAGGTACGAATGGCGGTATTGGTAGGCTTACAGACATGATGCTACTAGTCGATATGGTATTAAGTTGCCCTTAGTAGCGAAGTTGGAATTCCTCGATGAACTATCCAATATCCCTGACATAACAAAAATATTGAACATAGTATCCCATTATGGCATATCCGTTGAAGTATCTATGAAAGGACGGACGGACGGACAGAAAGATGGATAGACAAATCCATTTTAACAGTCTCCTTCCACACATGTCGTTTTCCAACAAGTGCTAACTACAAAGGCCTCTTTGCATGCTAGTGTCATATACTGATAACCTCTGCAAACAGCTTAAACCAAGACCAGAACTAACCAAATGTCGGCTTCGATCTTGATCTAAACTCTTTGACATGCTCATGGTTTTGCTGAAAAGTTAGCTCACTCTCTTTTATTTTGATCTCTGTCGTATCCTTAAATTGAAAATGCATTACCTTTCAAATGAACGTAAATAAAAGAATTAAATGAACAGTGCAAGTGTAAACACAGCACAGAATGGTTAAATCATTTTTTGTACAAATCTGCCATTTAACATATAACCGTATCATACCAAAAATGACGTCGACTGGTGAGAATTTAAGCCGTTGCCTCTTCTCCATATGACCTCAGCTGTTGGCGGGAAGTTAAACACAAATTGTCAAACAGATTTTTCTTTGATCTCTATCTTCTTGTTTTGAAGGTTGACCGTTCAACTATTCTCCGTCAGGCAACATGTAGCAACTCTGTCAACTGCATATCAACGTCAGCCATTTAGATTGGCGTTATACCACCAACTGATCCTTGTCCAATAGTCAGTAAACCATCACCAAAATTGAACAGATCATCAAAAATGAACAAAAAATACAACTGGTTTATATGTTGTTTTTAAGTCAGCAAACTGAATAAAAAGAATAAAACTGTTCACTATTTGAATGCATGGCAAACTTATACTGTGTCAAATTTCAATAGTATAACTAGTCTCTGTAGTGGAGTAGGCTAGA
Organism: Loripinus fragilis; assembly: GCA_964019695.1. NCBI lineage: Eukaryota > Metazoa > Mollusca > Bivalvia > Lucinida > Lucinidae > Loripinus > Loripinus fragilis. The sequence goes on from OZ026529.1 coordinate 62,905,787, forward strand.
TTTAGCCTAACATTGGTATGAAGCCTGGAAGACAGATTTGCCCATTATTAAAATGCATATACACAGTATTGTATTGTACCCACCTCATGACTATGATGCACATAAGGGCGAGAGGCAGTAGATCCTTGAACCACACTAAATTTTGCATACCTTTCAGTTGATCTATATCTATAAACACACATGCATAGTCGGCATAAAAAACCTTATGACCCAATTTAACGACGTTTACATTTATCTTTGTAAAAACCATAGTCACATACATGTCAGTGACATCGTGAGAGGGTCTTGGTCTGTCAATGTTGCAAAAACATCAGGGAGGAAAATGTCCATCTTGCAAAAACATCGGGGTCCCAGGATTATGTCCCAGCAGGGATGTCCAGGGGTATTTGGTCCTACACTTACACAAATCATTGAAGGTCAAATGCAATTAACCATTGGTTTGTTGCAGTTAGGTTGCACCTATTTTAAAGAGGACTATAATATTTTTAATTGAAACTGGTAAATAAGGGTGAATGTCTTACTGCAGTTAGAGGTAGTTTATGATATATACCTCTATATATCACCCATTACCTGGATAAGTTCATATTTTTTGTTTACAACGATTCTCATCTACCTTTGAATCAACAGTATGCATATTAAAAATAGCCTTTATGCAATATAATAAACAAAATTTCCCCCCTTCACTTCGCTTATTTCAAGTATTACTTCATGTATTGTTGGTAATCAGGATGTTAATGTATATGTGCATGCATGCATACATGTGTGTGCATGCATGCAGGTGTGTATGAACATTTGACTGCATGTACATGCGCGTGCATGCATGCGTGTATGTACATTTTGCAATACTCCCACAAGTATTGAAGTTGGCCTCGCTGGCTTTGCCCCCCCCCCCAATATTGAAAAGCTTCCTACGCCTATAAAAGACTATCTGTGGTTAATATACCTGTGACGCTCTGTAGTCACAATTTAAACTGCATATTCAGGTAAATTAAATGCATTCGCACAGTATACTTTAATTTGGTTAAAGCTGCATACTCTGTAACTATGAACATTTTTCGAAAAAAAAATTTTCCTTTCAAATCTTTTGCAAAAGTAGAATAAAGTTATGTTGTCACAATAAATCTAATTTCTACAGTTGAAAACTGCATGAAAAAGTGAATTATCTTATAAAAACAGGTGTATTTTCTCTTGTTTGTAATTATTTGCGTCCCTCCAATAATTCTAGACAGTTAATTCTTAACATAAATGCTGTTGTTTTGGCACTAATAATTTGTTAATTATTACGAAAAAGGTAAAATGTATACCCGAATTTTAGTATTTTGACTGTGTTCTTGAAAAATAGAAACATTATTTTTAAAATGAAAATATCAAAAGTTACAGATAATGCAGCTTTAAACGGAATTGTACGATATTTCGTGAGGCGTTGAATATCATTCATAATTAGATTGTCAAACTCCTATACAATTCAGCGACGGTATACCACCCTTACCAACTTTAGCACGATTTGTCTCGTGGTGTGCAATGTCTTTGCTGATATAGGCGGTATACTGGTTATCCACCTCTATACAAATGTCCACCTGTACAAATGTACATGTACGTGAGCTAATAATACTCGTGAAATATCTCCAGGTACACGCGGACAAACCATGAACTAAATTTTTCACTACTGTCAGGTAGTGGCTCTTTTTTCTGGATATGAACAAGCACATTATCTTTAATCAACTAATTCTAGCTGTCATAATACTGCAAGTTAGGTGTCAAATTGTGACCTGCTTAATGTTTCACATCCTTCAAACTAATTGTCTAAACAGGTTAAGGTGCCTTACTGGGTCACTTCGACTGACACCGTGGTCACTTCAACAAAGTGATACAACTAATACCCCGTAAGCTTCCTTTTGAAATTCAAAAGTCCATATTTTAATTGATTTTAAACGAGTTCGGGGTGGTGGGGGATAAAATGCGAGGCTGCTTGAGGGTTTACTCTTTTTTTCGCAGAGTTAAAGTCAACAATGCCAATGTAATGACTACCAGTGATTATTCAACTTACGCTGAACATCGATTTTTTTTTATTTGTCTGTTTGATTTGATTCTTTACGTCCCATCAACAATCTTCCAGTTATAAAGCGGCGGCACTTCCTGGGTTGAACCAGTACTAAGCTAGGATTAATGTTGTGACTCAAGGACGCAGTGCAGTGACGCTGGTGGGGCTCAAACCCGCGGCCCCTCGGTCTCGAGTCAAGCACTCTACCACTGAGCCTAATTTATTTAGTAGAAAATCTCAAAGGCGTTTTATCGCGAAGAACAGGTTTCCAATTCTTACCAGCTTGTTTTTAAAATCAAATTAGGCAATGCCATACGTGGATCCAGTGAGAGATGGGGACCTGTTGTCCGGAACCCCCACCCACCTGAAAAAATCACAAACCTATAGGGTTTCTTAGCAGTACTGGTCTGGATCCCTTGCTACCAAACCAGCATTCAATGTTGGGCCACTTTCAGCCTGCCAGCGAAACATCATCTCTCCTTATAAAAAAAGGAAAAAAGTTTAGAATTTATGAAAGTGGCAAATAATTCTGAATTCGGCGTTACATGAACCTACAAATATCGCAATTTTTCCCACCTCTTTTCAATTATTGGCGAAAAGCTGACTTGATATCTCTATGAAAGAAAAGTACATGCCATGAAATGGTCATTCAGCTATCGCAGATATTTAGTAGTATGTTATGATAATTTATCAATTTTAAGCACTTTTTCATTAGTTTAAATATGATTTTCACGTTGACGCTAGTTAAACGCGAGAAATGTAAAGAAATATCTGCGTCGATGGTTTAAAAAAAAATGTATGTCACGATACCTCTTCCGTAGGGAAGAATTTGTATGTAACGGTCAACTACGCCAGTGAACGAGACCTGATACTTACATCTGTAGCGCATCTGCGCAAAAGGCTGAGCTAAAGGTTGTGGGGGTCTTGGAGGTGAGGCAGGGGTAAGTGTGCTAGTTTATATATGGGGGAGCAGCATTTGAGATGGATTGGAGGTGGTTTGGGCTGTTTCAGTAGACACTACAATAATACACACAAGTCTCTCCGCGCCGTGCATGTACTTCATGTATTGACATTTACCGCGATGGCAAAGGAGCTATCGCGCCTGAAAAAGTTTGGCATCATTCCATCTGAGTACATGATCGGTTCGATTTATTTTACATCCGAAGGACGAATAAGAGCTGTTACATACATGCCATTTCTAAAATGCTCTTGTTCTGAGCTAAAACTGGCAAAACATATGCATACTTTCTTCGTTTAGACATAAAACTGAAGAAATCCCGTTCTGGGTTCGAATTGGTTACGGTCCTCATCTCAAAGCAAAGCTTTTTTTCAACATCCCGTTTGGCCTGTTTAGCAAGGTCAATCATATCTTCATGGAATTGCATTGCCGGATTTTTACATAGTTCGCTCATTCTATAAAAAAACGAAAACAAGCGGGAGTACCTACCTTTGTTTGGCTTTTGTGTGGCGAAAGGTCCCGGATGTGATGAAGGCACAAATTTACGTTAACGCGATTTCGCGGTAGTTCTACTGATGCCCACCCGTGGTATAAACTTCGAAAAGATGAGTCTGATTAATGGTCCAAAATATTTTAGAAAGAGGCCACAAGTCGAAAATGCAAAATGTTCTTTTAAAATTTTGACAGGTTATTTCGCTGTTACGGCCGCGTGGAAATTTTACAGCATTATTTTCTTCGTTTTGGTCCCTTCATGCTTCCGTAGAAATTGGATGCAATGTTTCGTCCAGTGTGGCTAATAAATTTATGGAAGAGGCTATTTACAGTTGACTGTCAATAGCCAAAAAACGTTAAAATGGCTATTTACAGTTGACTGTCAATAGCCAAAAAACGTTAAAATGGCTATTTACAGTTGACTGTCAATAGCCAAAAAACGTTAAAGTGGCTATTTACAGTCAACTGTCGTTAGCCAAAAAACGTTGAAATGGCTATTGACAGTCAACTGTAAATAGCCATTTTAACGTTTTTTGGCTATTTACAGATAAATCAGATATTTTCATTGATGTTGACTTTATATTCGAACATTAAGTGGACAATTTCAAGTACAGATGAATATTAAAGTCAAATAAATGTGTTTCTTCCATAATAAGTGGATGCCGTAAATCGTATTTGAGCCTGGCATATGATTTTTGGGTATTTGACGCATGCAAAAAGTTAAGAAACACGCAAGCTTGTGCATCTACACAGACGCTCCATTGGCATCGCTGTTCGTACGCATAAGTAGAAAATGAATCATATAAGAGCCAAACATCTAAAAAAATGTACAAGTATGGATTGGTAGTCAGGTGAAAGGCAATTATTCTGTGATTGTGACATTTCCTGATCAAGATTATAGAGCTCAGACTTCTTACGTGTAACATATATTCCAATGTTTCCTGATCAGATACCACATTCTGCGAAATCTCATTTAGATCTCGACTTTTTGTCTATATCCCATGGATGTATATATAGCTACTTTGACTTGTTTATAGCACAAGTTGTTTTGTTCCTCGGAGTTACACGTGCATGTACGAGGTCCTCATGTTGTTATATGTATATGTAATCTGAGAGTAATAAAGTGAAAAAAAGGTCTGATCATGTCTGAAATAAGCAACGCATTTGAACATTTTATTGTTTTATTAATGAAATCCGATTCATATTTTCTAAATAAAGGCGATTCATGTATATCAACTAACAGTACATGTATGTACATTTTAACCACTGTGCCAATTTATATAGCTCAGTTAATTCAACGCCTGAAAATTTAACACCGAAATAGCTCTCAGAGTTTCTCTAATCAGTTTCTAGTCATATGCCGTGGTTACTTAAGAGAAACATCTCAGTGATACGATTCATTTAAGTAACCACAGCATATGCTTTTTGCTGTCGTCTTCTCGTCGAAACCATTAAGCTTTAGTGAGAGGCGACGATTCGGTAAGCAAAAGTGGTAGAACGACCAACTGTACTAATAAAACTATGCTGTTGCTGAATAAAGGAACGTCTCGACGAGACGGTTCCTCTGAGTAACTCCAGCATATCCTGTCGGCAGAGTTTGAGTCTGTATATGCATCTAATATGACACCCATTGCAACGCAGAGTACATTGATACTGTAAACCAGTGTCCCGAAATCAACTTCCGCGATGTAGAATTTGCAATATGTAATCTCTCTGATACTGTATTTGCGGTTGAATAGTTGGGGGGGGGGGTGTTCGAGGGACATCTGTATTAAACGCTTTAGTTATTTGTGCACGGTCTTTAAATAACTTAAATGAGACAGCGGTACACTTGTAAGAATTATTCTTGATTAGATCATTTTTATTGTAGATAGCTTTCCAAGCATGTAGACAATGTAGTAAACATATATCCAATAATTAGGCTAAGTCGTGAGAAAACCGGATTTTGTTGCATGCAGTCTCTTCTGGTGATAAGGTTTTCAAAACTATTGGACCTAGATCTGCTACGATGAAATGGTGGTCCTTATCTCGATCTACACTGCTAAATACTCCGATAGTATGCCTGAATGTCTTTTTCGACTCATAATCACACGCTGGATAGGAGGCAATCGAAAACTCTAATACTGTCGAGGAACGTAGATAAAATTGTTAGAAACAGTTTTCTATTGCCATTAACGTCTGACTGGCGATATATAACAATCGAAAACACTGTTTCAATCGAGTTTGATAAAATCCCCGTTCGTCGATTGTTCAGAGCGTTTTTGATAGCCGCCTACGCGGTGTGATTTGCATGAAATCTTATTTTAAAACTCTACTCTCTTTATAGTAAGTTGTAAGACCAGTGTTTTATGAGGATTATGATAAGACAACAAGCCCCAGGGTTTATTTTCACACCTAACCATCGCATATCACCGCGTCTTTCCGGTAAACAGCCGAAGTCTATCGACTGTCACCAGCTTGAGACGGGTGAAGTGTACGAATATTCTACCTGTTAGAAAATTTCATTGTTGGACATGGCGAAACTATGGCAGGAAACTCAGTCCGCATTTTCCAGCTTTCAAGATTATTTCCATCTTCCACCTTTAAAACTTATAGCTCATTCTGATAATGTAAAGCATTAGAAACACCCATGGATGTTGCATTAACAAGGGTTTTCAAATTTAATACCAGGCAGTGCGCACGTCAGCATCCAGAGTACCTGCTTGTGTCATCTTTGATAACCTATGCAAACAGTTTGTGCCTCTGGATCAAACTTTTTGCCACAATGTGTTGAAGGCACCTCGAAAGTACTTATAATCAGATGTTCCCATGGACTTTTTTTGGAGAGGGGGGCGAGATATTGAGAGAAATCAATGGCCAGGATCATCAGACATCGATGGCCAAGATCAGTGCGAGCATATGCTCAATCTGGTCACGGTCATTGCGATCTTCTGAGTGCATAGGGAAACAATGTTCAAGGCATCAACAATACGTCGTCGAAAATCATAAAAATACAAAACAAAGAGTTTTCGGACAGACCGCGCAAGTGCACATTCTGCTCGAGAACCTTGCATATGGCCAATGATGACGTCGAAAGTAATTTATAAACCTAATTAAAGTCTCCTCTTCTGAATAAAGGTTGTCACACCTCTTAATCACGCGACAAGCACCACGGGAGTTTTATTGCCTCCCGGTGAAGTACAATAATCCTGTTTATTGGGACAGATTAAGCTTTTGGGTGATACTTAAGTGAAAATAAAAATAGATTATATGAAAAGAGTCTATTCCACTAATAAAAACTTCCAATATCACCACCTCCACCGCACCCCCAACCCCCCCCCCCCCCAAAAAAAAAAAAAAAATGAAAGTATCCTTTTATCTCGAAATTACAAAAAATAGTCTCGAAAAATGTGCAAAATATGAAACCTGTACATATTGCACAGGTTTCATTTCATATTTTGCACATTTTTGCACAGGTTTTATATTTTGCATATTTTTCGAGACTAAATGTTTTTAGCACAGGCCCCTTGGTGTAAACCTTTTACAAAATATAAATAAATTTCAACAGACCGAAAAGAAAATCAATAATGATAGAAGAAAAGAAAAAAATGGATGGCTGTCTCAATGAAGAGCATTTTAAATATACCACATGGATCCTCTCTGCGAGACATCCATACTTTGTATAAGGGAGTAGAGAAGGTTCTGACGAGTCATCGCATATGCCGACACGCCTTCGCTTTCCAGGCTCGAAAAGGCGTGAAGTATAAAAAAAACACATCCCTGTACTGGCCCTCGTACATAATTTTGCGGACTGGAACTAATTGCCAAACCCTTAGCTGTCTCATGACAACTTGCATGTACACAACACCAACAGGCTGTATAGTTCAGAATAAGACAACTCCTATAGGAATTATCTGTTATTATAAGATCATGACTCACTCTTGTTTGATATATAATTAGTCAAAAGCAAACTATGTAATTAGTCAAAAGAACGGTTACGATCATGAGTTTGACGAATAATTGAGTACACGGTAGACCCAGATAAGATGTCAATAAAAGTAAAGTATTATTAAATGCCAACACGGAGCCTATTTTGGATCCGTGATGCCAAATAGTTTCAATCCAGGTCTGGACGGATATTTTTTTAAACAAAAAAATTGTGAGAAAAGTTTCCAAGTCTTAAAATCACCAACTAAGACAAGGCTGCTCGTGTCACTCAGGAATTCTTCTTACTTTGCACTTAAAGTCATATCAAAATAATGCTAGGAAACTCAAGATTAACTGCTTACCACACCTTTGCAATTAGTATGTTTAATGTCTTGATTCTCTTTTTCCGCTAACGGAGCGGAAAGCCGCACCATCATGAAAAAAAAATGCTTCAACAAAAGCCAAAATAGGATTTCAGCTAAATAAAGGGATTAGTGAATAAATTTGATATAGCAAATAATTTCCCCCTGTATCCCAAATAAATAACGACACTGACTGTCATTAGCTAAAAAACGTTAAAATGGCTATTGACAGTCAACTGTAAATAGCCAAAAAACGTTAAAATGGCTATTGACAGTCAACTGTAAATAGCCGTTTTAACGTTTTTTGGCTATTGACAGTTGACTGTAAATAGCCATTTTAACGTTTTTTGGCTATTTACAGTTGACTGTAAATAGCCACTTCGTAAATTTATATCAAGTTTAATTGTCAAAGAGGATACGGTTATTTTGCCGCTCTCTGAGCCATTCAAAGAGGAAACAGTTTCGAAAATGAGGATAAGTTTATTTTTAATTGCCATTATATTATCAACAACAGCAGTCCATAGCCAGATGGCTTCTTTGTTTTCTTCCTTATTTGGTGGCGAAGGGAGAGGCGAAGGGAGGGCTGAAGGCGCTGGGCAAGAAGGCGCTGGACAAGAAGGCGCTGGACAGGAGGGTCAAGCACACACATCTCCCATGTTGAAGATTATAGAGCTTACAGCCATGCATAACTTGAATCCCAAAACATTTCTACCAAGTCTGGCGCAAAACCTTTTTGTGAACGGTAAGTTTGATTTTATACAATATACCACACGCTCAAGAATTCCCTTAAACATAGGAATGTTGGAACCTGCCGAGTTTTTATTTATTAGATTTGAAATATAGATTACTATAAAGGCTTTTAAGATATCAGACGTTTGAATGTAAGGGATACGGCAGAGTTACACCAGACATCATGTTTTTATTACATGTAGGAAACGTTTTTATTAAGCTCTCTCATATGGAGGCATGTTATATGAGGAGCTAACAGTTCATGCGCGGATCCAGAGGGGACGACAAGGGGTCCGGACACTCCGCCCTAGAAAATTACAGAGCTTGGGTTCCTTGGCTATACTGGTTTGGATCTCCTGGAAAACTACTGTATGCATTAAATGCAACATGTATTTTAAGTACATCCTAGATAGTTTCAGTGAATTTAATGGGTATCACATGGTCAGAAGGTGACATAAAAAGTAGTTTTTTTTCTATGTTATTTTGCACCGAGTTGACCTTTGACCTAATTCTGAGACCCAGGGACATTTCCAGACTTGGCATCCACCCCTAATGGTTTAACTACGCATATAGGAACATAATTAGCATGGATGCCAGCTTCAACTCAATTTTGCCATTAAAGGTGAATATAAGCCTCTTTTGTTAAAATGGACAGCCAACTATGACTACAAGAAAAATCTTGCCATTTCGAAGGCGACGATCCTTCCTGTCGGAACACATTTCTACATTTAACTCTAAGCATGCTCGGCTTTCTTCCATCAATTTTTTTGTAATCTGCTAATTTTCCCCAAAATTTTCTCACCGAAAAAACTGCCAAGAACACTTACAGAACTTTATCAAGTAGTTTGGTTCCAAATCAGGCCCAACATTTTGTAGGCCTTGATCTAGATTCAAACTGTTATCAAATGTTATCAGAAGACGACACTATAGCAGGCATTGAGTTAATTTAAGTTTATCATATTAATGATGTCTAATAGACTAGTAGACTAGTACAAATAAGGATGAAACTAACGACTATCGACTAATGACTAAAAACCAAACTCACTGTGTATAATAGTGTACACTGCGTAACTAATTGTACTGAAGCGGAAAATGAATCTAAACACAAAAAAAGCGACAGCTACGTGCTACAACCTTTATAGTGTAGCGGCTAGCAAACATGACTCGTAGGCTTGTGGTAACGGGTTTGAGCCTCATGACGGACAATATTTGGACCGCTTATATACATACTGATAGGGATTTAAACGAACAGCTATTATTAAAGGATAGTGTTCTCTATCCACTTTTACTGTCATGTCAGCCAAGTGTAACAGTGACGTCATGTTTTGTTTACAAATTAATCAGGGATTAATAACCGATTGATCACATGTGTATTAATCCTATCCGCAGGCTAGGATTAATACACATGTGATCTATCGATTCCCTTTAGCTCAAGTGGAGTGTACAAATTAATGTTGAACTTAACAATTGAAAACAAAATATTAAGTCACTGTCACTCTTGGTTGGCACGACAGTAGTTCGAGCGACTGCATGATTGACCAACTGTTTTAAAATGACAGATTAATTCTATCGATGTTAGTTCGATCGCCATTCAACTAAAAGAGGATTGATAGGCACCCTGAGTTTACCTCCCCTATGAGAGCTGGAGTCTTAACTTTCATAGGTACTGTCGGGTAATGTCAAACGTGTTGCACAGAGTATCTACCTTCTTTCTGGAGGAAAATCTGCCTTTCCAAAACCATTTGTCCGTTCCTGATAGACCAACTAGTACTCATGATGTAACACGGGGTGCAACGTTTGTGTGCTAGGAGTCAACTGTTTTCGTTTTATTAAAATTAAATTTGTTTGGATAGGTCTTGTTATATTTACTAGTGAATGATTTGTAGATTATTTGGTCTTTGTTACATAGGTAAAAAGAATACAAATGTATCGATGTATGTCTGAACTATATTAGACGTCCAGAAAACTGCATATTGAAGTTTTCATAGCACCACACATATTCAGTCGAGATTTCAAGATACTAGTAATGTAACATAGCAGTCTCCACATCGTGCATTAGGTCAAACATATGACAACATCTACTCATTCAAATTTGATATGAAAAAAAGCAAAACGGTGGACCTCTAAATCACAATATGCTGCACCCTGTGATAAGCAACATGATCAGTCTATCGGAGCCTTTAATTACAGACAAATATCCAGGTTCATTGGTTTGTTTCTATGAATGGAAAACAACGACTTTCTGAACAACTCGGCTAAATCGAAATAGGATAGAGAGACAAACTTACTCATAAGGCTTCTGGGTTAATTCAAAATTAAGTAACTCAAGAAGACTCTGTATTTTCTGTTATAATTATTACAGCTCTACCAATAAGGCGGCGATCACAAACGCTCTGATTGCCCAAAACAACGACTTCGATCATTTACCAAAGTAGAAGAATGTTGACAGAAGTACGGCTTTACTGTGTGTGACAAGCCAGCACACCACTCGACTATCACGCTTACTTTTCTCCTAGGGTAGGGCAAAGAGTTCCAATAACTAAAAAAAAAGTTTCATATATGAAATACCATATTTAATGATTATTTAGCAATATAATTATTCAGAAGTTAGATATATTAGCGGAATTCAATGCAATAAACGATGGCCAATTGTATATATTGAGGGGCCACAAGTTATATTTTCGGAAAAAATGCATTCTTTCACTGACGATCGATTTGTCTTAGCAAACAGTGTAGACTCTGATCAAATGCGCATCTGGGTCTGCACTGTTTGCCAAAATACGGATTTAGGAGCCAATAGTAGATAAAGGGATATTAATATCTGCGGATAATTCGGTCGTTTTATTAACACTTCCTACGCTCAAACCAATTAAGTGAGTGAAGAGCTATCCTACAAAAGGAAACGTGAGAGCAAGGTGTGTTCGAAATGTCATGTGTGTGATCAAAAAAAAGTGAGTATGACCAGGATATGATGCAATCATAGACCACAAGCTAACCCTCGCCACCGTGAATTAAACACAGACCACTGACAGCTACACGACAACCGTGAGACTGCATTTTAATGAAATGTTTAGGGTAATCTCTCCAGATGTAAGTGACCTCACATCGGATGGCGTGCGTGCGTGCGTGTGTGTGTGTGTGTGTATAAATTTCCGTCAACAGCTTAGGTCAAATGGAGCCAGTGTCATGGCTTAAAGCCGCATCTGACAAACTGAAGAAGCCTGATAACCGTAGTCGAAAGGAAGTCTATAACCGATATTTCGATAACTCTCAGCGACTGCTAAGGTCAGTCTAAGTATGGGTTCTCAATCCCAACCCCCTCCCCTTCCCCTACCAACAAACACACGCACTCACGTGTTTGTTTGCATCTCCATACCCAGCATATCAACGAAAAGCATTTACAACTACATCACTTCGCCTGGCATATAAAAAAATAGTATCGGCGTTTGTGTTGGTGCGTGCACTGGGTTTCCTTCGATTAAACTTGACTTGTCCTATGGATACCAGGGCTATTGTATACAAGGCATTGTTTGGGCCCAGGTTTCGGGTGTGCAAGGACTGTTTTGACTCCCTGTCTGACAGACGCAGTGATGAAAGGTGTGAAGGTGCGGGGAAGACTGCATGTGAGCTCTTGTACAGAGTCGTGTTCGTGTAGTGAGATCTCAGCTGTTCAGAGCTGCAGGGAATACAGAAACAGGCTTCTCTAACCTTATATCTATTGCCTTTATAACAGCCTGGCAATCGTTTATCAAAGAGTGTGCATGTCAGGGCTAGTGGGGTTCCCGTCCATATGGGTGTCGCCGCCCGAGTGCTTATTTGGACGGTTTCAGCTTGATTTGGGGTTTTGGCTGAAGATGTTATTGCGGAGACGTTTGTAGGTTAAAGCTCGAATACACTACCCTCTGGGTTTTGGCAGAGTCAGGTGGTATATATTTCCCTAGGGACTTCCCATAAGTTGAATAGTTTTAACTGCAGATCGCCGATATAACCAAGAGTAGTACCTGAATGGCCACTTGTTCGAGACTCAACAGGGCCAATGTGTTGTGTCTTTTAGGAAGACACTTTATATGTTCTGCTTAGAACTGGTTTATTCCAAAAATGTATGAAACGTCCCGATATGACTGAAATATTGTTGACTAATGAGTAAACCATCAGCGCAGACAAAAAAGACATTTCGACATGATTTGAACACAGTCATTTTAAAAGCCCAATAATGCCTAGCACCCATATATTGTATAAAGGAATTTGACAAACAGTGCAGATCCAACATAGACACAAGGCAGATGGTGAATGAAATAATGTCTGATAAGGTCTACGCTGTCTGCTAAAATGATACAACAATTTCTGTAAAGTGATAAAGCAAAACTAAAGACCCTATAATTACAGATCGACCAGTCAGTCTAAATGGATTGAAGACTCCAGTAGGCATAAATGGACTAACCGATCTACACTGTTCCATACTTAATCAATATTGAGTGCCCACTATTTCTTTGCTCTAATTGAGATAGCGGAGGGGAAAGGATGACCATAGAAACTATTTTAGAACGAATTTCTACCAAAACGGGGTCTCTGAATTGGCAGCCAAGCACATTGAAGATTGCACCAGCGGTCCCACCAATGTGTGGTGAAAAACAGGTCTTTTCGACATCCCAAAGAGTTCCTAAAACTGTATAATGTTATTATGTGATATCATATAAAACATTATTTTGGGACTCAAGTACATTGGCACATTCTACAGTCCCAGTGAAAGAACAAAATTGTTAATAAAAATAAAAAAGCCACTTGAGTGTTAGACTGGGGATCGAAAGGCTAATGCCAGTTCGAGACTCACCGCCAGTGCAGTCACTATTACACAAGTTATCCACGGCTTACTACTGGTTCAACCTATGAAAAGCGGAAATCGTCCCGACATTACTGAAAATCTGTTGACGCGGACGTAAAGCTCCAAAAACAAACGAACAAAAACTTGAAAAAAATATATGTTAGGTTGGAATCGAACCAGCGACCACACGTATATGAGGCAGCTGTTCTAACCACTAGACCACAGAGTCTACTGTATTGTATATGTCTTATTTTGTTTTCTTATTTTGAACATGTTTGTAACTTTAGTCGAGTACAACTATCCATAACAGTGAACATACGTCATTGTATGCGCATGAATAATTTTCTAAGCAAGGCGGATCTAGCTTCCATTAATATTTGTTTCAATCAAAATTACAAATAAACATTAAAATTATTCAAGAAATACACTGGAACTAATGATACTGAGGTTTGGGCTCTTATTTACACGAGCAGAAGCTGGCGATGTAGCAAATTTGTTGTGTTTTAAATGCTGTTAAGTATAAGTTGAACCCGCCACCATTCCTTAGTCATAAACTTTAGTCTTAGTCGTTAGTCAATCCTTATTTGTACTAGTCCAGTATTCGCATAGCGTTTCAGTTAAATGAGCGAATAGTAATACACTGGATAGGCGGCAATCGAAAACGCGGATCAAAATCGCTAGAAACGGTGTTTTAATGAAATTTGTCGCCAGTCAGGTCGGGCTACAAATGGCAATCAAAAAGTGTTTCTTACGATTTTTTATCTACGTTAGTCGAAAGTATTAACGTTTTTGGTTACCGCCTACCCGATGTGAGTAACAAAAACCAAAGTATGTACTCTTATCTTGTCTGCCGGTGTTGTTTGTACATGTAAAAACGTTGTTTTCAGCACAAAGGTAAAATGTATTAAGAAAATTATTTGTGTCAGTACGTTGATGTGTCCTTTCTGCAACTAAAGCCTCGGTCATACGAGGGCTTAGGACCATGTTGCGACCTGTGTAAGACCAGTCACGTGGTAAAATCGCAAGTAGATCTCATACGAGCGCGCGACAGGTCATAGTGATTGGGAACAGCAATTTTAACAAAATAGGTTCCAGGGAGGTCTTTGAGCATTTTCACGAACCTGGTTCTGCCGTAGATAGTAGCAGCAGATTTATACATGCCTTTGAAAGCTTTTTGGTCCTGTCACTAGAAGACAGGATACAAATGCAAAATTAAGGTGCAATACTGTCGCACGTTGGTTTTTATTGATCGGGAGTGATCGTGCGAGTAAAAAGCATGAAAATGGGCGGGGCGGAGGGTTTTGAACATGTCCAAAAACCTGCGACCGCGATTCAAGATCACAGGTATGATAGTAGACTGGTATCAGACTAGTAAATAAAGCACTATCAAAAATATGTTCACATCTATGTAAACCTCCACTACGACTGTACCAAAAAATGTCTGATATATACTTTATTTTAGACAATGGGGCAGGAATAAAGTACCAAATATTTATGTGTTTAGTAGTTAGAAGTCTTGGACACGAGGTCTGAAACCAGACTTATATGATGGTAGTGTTCCATGACACATGGTGTATGTGCTGCGTGTACATACGCAATGTTCAACGTCACATTGATCCTGCCGTACTAAAAGCAGCTAGGAAAGAGATTTTGGTATTTCACATACGTGAACAGCTAAGGCTCAGACAAGCCTGCACTTTTGAGACAAAATCGCCGGGTCTGGTCTCGATCCAAACTGTTTGGCACTTAAATGTCGTTATTGTTGAAAGATTGTTTTAGACACAGTTAATCTGAAAACACCTCGAGATAACAAAATGTCCTGATTTTTTTTGTACCGGCATGAAGCTAAGATCAGCCGCACCAGAGCTTTCGTGATTCGGTTTGAAGTATGAACGTGGCGGTAGAATCAGATCAAAACATGGATAATGCAGTCCCACTGGATAGTTGAGCGCTGCAATAGTGCGGCTTTCGTGACGCGGTTCATAGTACATTTATATCATATTCAGAAAAAAAAGGATGAGAAAACTATCAACTTCTTTATGTAGGGAGTAGGTCAATAGGGGTTGAGGCCATCCTCCATTAACCTTACAATCAAGCCATTCAGTGTCATTCATAACCTCATACGATACTTTGGTATAAATTGTCGAACTGAAAGAGAGCCAAAATCATAAAGCCTTCGGAGACCACATGTTAAAACGCAAGATTACAAAAATCAAGTATCAACTCAAGAAAAATAAATCTTTACATGCTGGGTAGAGTATGACTTTTCAAAAGTGTCGCCTTCTGATTTTCTTCAAAATGACATTTTTAGTAATAACAAAACAATCAGGAATACCTCAGTCAGGATCAAACAGTTTGGATCCAGATCAGGTCCGATGTGATTGTTGGGCCCGATATTGATCCAAACTGTTTATGAGAAACGTCAAGCCTGATCTTTGTCCAAAACTGTTTTTGTTTCGCGCCGGGTTAGCGTCGATGAGGCACTATCACGTGACATTGGCGTTATGACGACGTTTTTGATTCAGTTCACTTAAGTGCCTGCTAGAAAAGGAGCATCTATCTATCAATCTATCTATCTATCTATCTATCTATCTATCTATCTATCTATCTATCTATCTATCTATCTACCTACCTACCTACCTACCTACCTACCTACCTACCTACCTACCTACCTACCTACCTACCTACCTACCTATCTATCTATCTATCTATCTATCTATCTATCTATCTATCTATCTATCTATCTATCTATCTATCTATCTATCTATCTATCTATCTATCTATCTATCTATCTATCTATCTATCTATCTATTCATCTATCTATTAAATGTGTTTAGACTATGCATGCCATTCTCAAATATTGTAAAATCAAACTGTATTAGGAAATGACCAAGGCTTACTGTCAGATCCTACTTCTTTGATATTGTACCTATGTAAAAGTGATTGATCAAATAAAATATGTTTAAACCAAAACTGTTTTTGGTTGACACTAGCAGATAGAGTTTCTTCATTTTTGAGGCATTCTATTTGCTTTAACTCTGTATTCACTTAATGGATTCTTCCTCCTGATTAGATGCATTAATCTTGGGACGGTCCATTATATATATAGAGGGGTCACAGCTTATAATTTCAAAATAAAATTACATTTCTTTCTCTGAGGATCCATTTTTGTCAAACATGTAGCAAACAGTGATGAAATGCGTTATTTCGTCAAGGTCTGCACTGTTTGCCAGACGGTACGCATTTATGCGTCACCAGTATAAATGGTTCATAAATTATTTTTCGGAAAAAATATATTTGTCTGCTCATATGATAACGGTGCTTACAAATGTAATATGTATCCCCCAATCTATTTTCATAATGTATGTATGACAGGAGTGAAGTATCACATATGTACGGAGGTTCAACCTTTGCGATTAAGATTATAAATTCATGAGCTGGGTCACATGACCGTTCTGATTATATCACAACCAATCATAGAATGCATTTTTCCAAATAACATTAACGGTAGGTCTTAGATAAATCCCTAAGACTTGTCCTTAGTAGTCGCGACAAGTCTTACATCTCCGAGATTCGTGACTAGTCGCGCGATTCAGTGATCGCACGATCTCGTGTGACCGAGGCTTTAATTATATTTTTAAAAGCGACTGCCTCCGTCCGCCCACCATTCTGTCCGTCATCTTAAGTCCTCCTTTATAAGCCACTAGACGAAATCCAACAAGAGCTACGTGCATGGAGGCTATTTTGCACCCCCAACATGGTGAGACTAAAAATAGAAATGGTTTTTCACCGAATTCTTAGAGCAACAGCACAAGTGTATAATTCTGGTATAAATTCGACTTTTACCGTTGCTATGGTTACTAAAATGGCCGCCAAAATAAGCTGAAAATAGGAAAGTGGCCATTTTTGGAGCAAATTTGAGACGTTTGACAGAGAAATTAACATAAAAAATACCAAAAAGATATTTTAACAGATGATGAGATTTATCTCAGCACATAACGTATTAAAAGGTGTTTTTGGTGTTTATCTGTGCTGATGTCTAATTCTTAAAAACTCGTCTCCTAAAGCCTTAATTTTTGTCTAAAATTGCAATTTCTCTACTCCAATTTGTCGACCATTTTTGTTACCAAAGCAATGGTAAAAGTTAAAGAAATGCCAAAATTTTACATTTGAGTTATTCCTCTAATAAGGTGATAAACAACTTTCAGTTTTAGCTTCAAAGGGGGCCAAAAAAGCCACTTAATGCACGTAGCTCTTTGATGCGTGAGTTACTCACATAAATGTATTGTGCAAACGCTTTTTAGGCCCACCCCTTGGGACCTGGGGAGAGGTCAAAAGGTCAAATATCATTAACTTTTAATTTCAAAATCGAATTTCAAAGATGTTTTACACCAAACTTTGTGTTTGATCTCTCAAATAAACATATTGAATGAGATTTTCATTCTGTCACTGGAGTCATATCCCTGAGATAGGACTTGGGGTGCTGGTTGGTCAACATTTAATTTTGTTCGACCATGGCCATGTGTCATATCAAATTGAAGGGGATGATACAAATGTAAGTAGAACTAGATACAAGGAAAGAATTCTTTCTACGATCAAACTGTAGGTTGAAAGGTGTCCAAAACTAGGCCATTATATAGTCCCTTTTTAGCAGCCTGAGAATTTGCGATGGCGCACCATCGACTTTGCAATTTAGTTATATTTGTGCACATATTTTGTAAATCCTTTGCGCACGTTTCGACATCACCTATACATTTAAGTAAATGTTTAAAATGTAATGCAGCTCGTCAGAAACCCTTCATCATAAGTGCAAGAACCTGTGCGTCTGAACCCTTCGATAAGTACCAAATTGTAGAGCTGACCTTAATATTTGTTTTGCAGGTATTGTTGACGATCCGTTCCTCTACTGGGTGTGCCAAGCCAACGAAATGATGTGCCTGTCAATGATCTCACAGATTTCTTATAAATGACAATGTATGCAGTACGAGTTAACTGCCTGCAGTATAAGTTAACAGTGTGTGCGGTACAAGTTAATTTTGTACGGTATAAGCGAGCTGTGTGCAGTACATGTTGACAGTATGTGCAGTTCAAGTTAACAAAATGTGTAGTACAAGTTAACTGCGTGCGCGTGTGTGTATGTGTGTGTTTGTGTGTTAAAAGTAAGTATTGTGTGCAGTACAAGTTAATTATATGTACAATAAAAGTTAACAGTGTGTGCAGTGATCGTTAACAGTGTGTGCAGTGCAAGTTAACAATGTGTGCAGTTCAATAATTTAACAGTGCACTTTACTAGTATATTCATTACAAATTTTATAAATGAATGATCTCATTATTCATATATACCTTTCTCATGCATAGGCATATCCATCAGGACCTCCAGAAAAGTTGCGCAATCAAAAATCATTTCTTATTTCACGACCAGGACATATGTTGTGGGTACTCAAGAGGGCATCCAAAATACATGTTTGCTGGGTAAGAAAGTAATAACAAGTTTTGTTATAGTACAGGAAAATATTTATCAAATATAATGTATATTTTAAAAAAGCTGTATTTCACAGCTGTGAAAATATAATCTGTATTTCACAGGTGAAATTTGGATGCCACAGACTTCCTTGAGCCCACTTCAGAATTTCAAACGTCTGTCACTTTCTTCACAAAGTGTGGGTATTCATTTCCTTATTAAGATCGCATGGAAATTTTGGTTATTAATTTGTCATGGTTTGCTGAAATTTCATTGCTATGGTTTCAGTTTTGGCCAAAATTGCACGTTATGCAACGTCATCGTTTATATGACGTATGTGCGAACGTATATGACGTCATTAAGTGGGATTCAAATTTTTGGAATGAATATGCCATTATTTCATCTCGTGAAGCGAGACGTGTATATTTCTTTCGTGGCTTCGCCACTCATGAAATATGCATTTATCTCTTCACTCAACGAAATAAATGGCATATTCATTCCAATGAATATCCTATTTATATTAATCACCTATTCGGTCACTGTATCACCACGCAGTTTGCAATTTTCCGGTCTCTTGGTTAGGATACAGTTGTGGGCGTGGTTAAAAAACGATCCAATAGCTGAATAATTATAAAAAAATAAGTTTCGTATGTGTCTCGTTCACTTTTTCACATACATGCGTATACTCATACATTCATACAAGTAACTGAGCAGCCTATCAAATGTATCAATGTAAAATAATAATTGTAACTTAACAACTGAACTACCATCTCTTTTGGTCTGACCTTACACTTACTTGAAGGTCATTATTGCTTCATTAATAAATATATTACTATCAACACATCCCTTAGCCCTTTATTACATGTGCTATTTTTAGATAATGACAACTTTTTCAATGTTAGACAACATTGAAAAAATCAAGTAAAATTGTGAATATTTTTGAAAAAAAATATGGAAAATGGAGCATTTGCTCTTTAGGCCAAATGCTCCATTTTCCATATTTTCAAATAATGATATTACAAAAGGCGTTATTATGGAGTAAATGGTTAAAGCAGTTGAAAGGTTAAAGGAAAATCATAGGTATGTCAGCTGCCACGGCCAACAATTCAGCTCCTTCATCGTTAAATTCATGAGGTACTTCCTAAAATGCAGAAGCGGGACTCGATTCGTGTAAGAAACAGTGTGTTCCCCTGTTTTGTTATCAGTTACTCGCATTTTAAAAGGTGTTTCAAATTCAGTTTTCCCTAGAACCATCCCAGTATGGAACAGACTGCCAGCAGCTGCTGCTGAGGCTCCCTCTTTGGCTTAATTCATGAGGGAGTTGGAGAGCCTTATCTTCTAAAAGGAGGTTTCCGCCTGGCCATGAAGAAAACCTAAATGACAAGTGCTGAGCTGTGCCGTTGGACCTGGTACCCAGGTACCCCTAGGGAAGGCGGATTGGTCACACTCAGACAGACGAAAAGTGGCTGGGTACAACTTTCTACTACTTCTTCCTTTGTACTGAATTCTTTCTTCATATCTGACTGCAAGCATACCACTCACTTTACTTTTTTTCTCTTTAGTTTCTCCCTTGCGCAACATTAAAGATATGTAAAGTTTGACAGTTTAATGATAATATGTAGATGTAGAAAACGGGCAGGTACTTCATACTCCCTGTCCCGAATTCTGTCTCAGGCACATGGCTATGCAATATATTAAGACACAAAGTATCTCAGCATAATTTTCACAGTATTCATCTATTAAACGTAGACAGTAAATTTCGGGACACGGAGTATGAATCGAAAGAAATGTACAAAATATGAAACAGGTGCATTTTGCAATCGCAAGCAATGTTCGAAATATGAAACCTGTGCCTTTCACGATCGCAAGAAATATTCAAAATATGAAACCTGTGCATTTTGCAATCGTTAGAAATGTACGAAATATGTAACCTGTGTATTTAGCAATCGCAAGAAATATACAAAATATGAGACCTGTTCATATGCAATCGTAAGAAATGTACGAAATAAGAAACCTGTGTATTTATCAATCGTAAGAAATGTATCGAAATAAGAAATCTGAGTATTTCAAGATCGCAAGAAATGTACCAAATATGAAACCTGTGTATTTATCAATCGTAAGAAATGTACGAAATATGAAACCGTACGAAATATGAAACCTGTGCATTTATCAATCGTAAGAAATATACAAAATATGAAACCTGTGTATTTATCAATCGTAAGAAATATACAAAATATGAAACCTGTGCATTTATCAATCGTAACTGAGAAATGTACAAAATATGAAACCTGTGCATTTATCAATCGTAAGAAATATACAAAATATGAAACCTGTGCATTTATCAATCGTAAGAAATATACAAAATATGAAACCTGTGTATTTATCAATCGTAAGAAATATACAAAATATGAAACCTGTGCATTTATCAATCGTAACTGAGAAATGTACAAAATATGAAACCTGTGCATTTATCAATCGTAAGAAATATACAAAATATGAAACCTGTGCATTTATCAATCGTAAGAAATGTACCAAATATGAAACCTGTGCATTTATCAATCACAAAAAAATGTACAAAATAAAAAAAACTGAGCATTTTACAATGGCAAGAAATATACAATATATGACACTACATGCATTTTGCGATCGCATAAAAATGCAATAATATGAAACCTGTGCATTTTGCAATTGAGATAAGTGTACAAAATAAAAAACCCTGAGCATTTTGCAATCGCTAGAAATATACAAAATATGAGACCTGTGTATTTATCAATCGCAAGAAATGTACAAAATAAGAAACATGTGCAGTTTGCATGCGGATGTACACCTTTTAAATAAATTTGTACTTTTCTGACTTCGGTTGCAACCCGTACCATTTTCTCTGGGCATGGCACTCTATTTATTATTTACACTGTCTGAAAGTGATATTCCCAAGTTTATTAGTAGTTCTGCAATTAACCTTGACGGATTTTAAAGTGCGGTTTTTTTTTCAATTAATAGTTAAAGTATAAACTCGATAAATGGAACAGTTCGCGCAAATGTAAACACACACAATATGCGATATTTTACAGAGATAAAATATATCAGGGACTTATATTTACCAGATGACCATGTTAACTTTACAGTGAGTCACTAGAATCTAGATGACCTTTATATAAGATTTCACAAAGTCAAGGCCAACCTAGGATCGTTCGCGTGAACAAGCTTTTGCAGTATCCATATCCCCTAGACAAAGGTTATTTACTGCTATTGTTTCTGAGAAAAAGTTTATTTTTCTTTTCTTACTCAACATGTGACATATTTGCATTAAAGTACTGCCGCATTAATAAGAAACGCGAAAATCGACGTAAAGTGCATCTTTTCACGTTATTTCTCTAGAACTTTTCGATATGCGGGTGGAAAAAGCTGCAGTATTTTTGACAAAATTTTCAACCTGATGTTTTTGCTGTGTTTTTCTGTAATTAGATGGAATTTTGGCATATTTTTGGTTCTTTTCAACGGGGGAGTATTACTGTTGGTAGAATGGACATAAACTGACCCAGTTTAAAAAAAATATGCAACGGTTGACTAAATAATTTGGTGTCGTTCAGGTCAGTGATCCCCGTGTTTGCTATATACTGAACGAAAGTGCAAACGCTACACCTGAAGTGTTTGTCATTTATATGCAAAATGATGCAATCTAGTAAAGCAAATGAAAGTGTATCTGACTGTTCAAAGACTGGGTTATGCATAAAGTAAAAGGTTTACGGATGTTGTCCCGAGGAAACACATGAAAGTAAGAAAGAGGGCAAAGATCGGGAATCGATACAATCAAGCCCACACCTGACCCAGAATACCAATTGGAAAGTTACAACTTCACAATTAGACATCACAAACGAGAGCCAAGAGGTCAGCCCTTTCAAAGCAGGGGACCACAAGGCATCAATAAACAGACGCGCACGAAAGCACAACAAAAATAAGACAGAAAAATGTCATTTAAATGTGACAGGGGTCCAATTTTCCAGGTTACAAATTTGAACAGACAGCTCACACAGTTTAGGCCTTCAGAAATCCACTGCCAACCAGATCCGACTGAACAAAATTGTAGTCTTAGACATGTGACAACCAAAAATATGCGTTGATCGTTTAGAAAAGCAACCTAAGAAAGCGGGGTTTTCATCGAATTGGCTAAGCTTGAAATTTTAACACTGAAATCTCCATAGGAAAATCAATGTGTTATTGCATCTTATTCTGAACACATTACTGGTCGAGAAATGGTTGGAACAATGTGCTGATAGGTCTACCTTATTTGGCAAAAGGAAGAAAGTTATCGAAAATCGTGATAAATAGATGATTACCAAATATTTAATATTCCTTATTTTTGTCAAAGGGAGACATTATACTTTTTTTTTTACAAATTTGATAAATTAGTAATTGATTTCGGAGCTTGATTCAAGTGATAATACAGTTCTCTTGTGTATTAATGCAACACAAGTATGGCGAATTATAATAAACATAACAGTCTTTTTTGCGCATGCGCAATTGCAAAATTCAGTGAATTAAACACGAAAAAGGAATTAACTCGGACATCAAACGAGACCAATTGGTGGAGCTTTGACGAATCGCTTGCTGGAAGTCTTGAAAACATTATTAAGCTTTAGTAAATACTTTTCGTCCATTGCTTTCTTACAAAATTTAAAATATTGTAGAGTAGCATTTTCACTATTGTTCAGTATAGCATAAAGTGTATCGTACATATAAAGTACTGCTGCATAAATTAGAATCGCGAATAAATGAATTTATAGACATCGCAGTGAGCATTCAATAATCGTGAATCATTTCAGGCAGTATTTTGACAAAAGGTATTAGCTGGTATTATGGCTAACTTTTGCTCTAATAATTCTGATGGTAGAATTTAGGCATTTTATGCCACTTATTTGACACTTGACAGGGATAATCCTGGGAAAGGTCTAATCCATTTTGTAGGAATACTATTATTTCTGCTAAAATGGACGTTATTTTTAGCTGGGCCTCATATATAAGCCATTCAAAGCTCATGTCAATTATGCTCTAATATAGATATAAAGGATTCTTGGGCCCATCAAATTTTGCAAAAGGCCCATAGAAATTTCAAAAGGCCCATTAAAATGATGTAATCTGCATGTATTTGAATAGGATATGGGCCATTGGCCCATTTTAAGGGCCCATCATCATTTTGGTCCAGGATTATGACTTGAGTGGTACTATTGAAAGAATGTATACGAACAGCTCAAATTAACTAATTACAGAAAATGAATGGTTGACTATAATACTACATATGTACATGTAGTTGATTTACCAAGGTAAGAGTTGTTATACCCCACCACACTTTAGTGTCGAGGTATTATGTTATACCTTTCGGTGTCTGTCCATCCGTCCGTCCGTGCTCACCATTTCCGATCGATAACTTGAGTATTTATTCACGGAATTTTTTCAAATTTTGCATACATATTGTTATCGGCGATGAGTGGTAAGGGATTGTTAATGGGCAAAATCCATTTTTAACGGAGTTACTGCCCTTTTAGTATTGGAAAAATGGTTTCTGGCCTGTTATTCCTTTACTGTTCATGATATCTGAATGAAACTTCACAGATATGTTGCACATCAAAGGTTACATATTGTGACTAAGAACCGTCACTCTGACCTTCCCAGTTTGTGAGTTATCCGCCCTTGATAGGTCTGAAAAAAGGTTTTTGACCTATTGTTCCTTTACTATATGGAATATCTGAATATAACTTCACAGATATGTTTCACATCAAAGGTAATATATTGTGACTAAGAACCGTCACTCCTACCTTTCCCGTTTGTGAGTTATCCGCCCTTGATTGAATTAAAAATGTTTTTTTACCCGTAGTTCCTTTACTATGTGGAATATATAAATGAAACTTTACAGATATGTTTCACATCAAAGGTTACATACTGTGACAAAGAACCATCACTCTTACCTTTCTTGTTCATGAGTTATCTGCCCTTGATTGATCTGAAAAATGGTTTTTGACCTGTAGTTCATTTACTATATGGAATATCTGAATGAAACTTCACAGATATGTTGATCATCAAAGGTTACATATTTTGACTAAGGATCGTCACTCTTACCGTTCCAGATTGTGAGTTATCCACCCTTGATTGATCTGAGAATTGGTTTTTGGCCCGTAGTTTCATTTACTATATAGAATATCTGAATGAATCTTCACAGATTTGTTGAACATC
The DNA here is from genome assembly GCA_964019695.1 of Loripinus fragilis. Classification (NCBI taxonomy): domain Eukaryota; kingdom Metazoa; phylum Mollusca; class Bivalvia; order Lucinida; family Lucinidae; genus Loripinus; species Loripinus fragilis. The sequence continues at coordinate 62,930,786 of OZ026529.1, forward strand.
AAAGGTTACATATTTTTAGTAAGGACCGTCACCCTTACCTTTCCAGTTCATGAGTTATCCGCCATTGATTGATCTGAAAAATGGTTTTTGACCTGTAGTTCATTTACTTTATGGAGTATCTGAATGAAACTTCACAGATATGTTAACCATCAAAGGTTACATATTGTGGGTAAGGATCGTCACTCTTATCTTTCCAGATTGTGAGTTATCCACCCTTGATTGATCTGAGAATTGGTTTTTGACCTGTAGTTCATTTCATCCGTCCGTGCTCACTGTTTCCGATCGATAACTTGAGTATTTATGCACAGAATTTCGCATACATATTGTTACTGGGGATGAGTGGTATGGGATTGTTTATGGTCAAAATCCGACCATTTTCGATGGAGTTACTGCCCTTTCTCCCTTTAAAAAATGGTTTCTGGCCTGTTATTCTTTTACTGTTTATGATATCTGAATAAAACTTCACAGATATGTTGAACAGCAAAGGTTACATATTACAACGAAGGACCGTCACTCTTACCTTTCCAGTTCATGAGTTATCCGCCCTTGATTAATCTGGTAAATGTTTTTGACCTGTAGTTCCTTTACTACATGAAATATCTGAATGAAACTTCACAGATATGTTGACCATTGTGACTAAGGACGTCATATCACTGTCTATCTCAGTTCTGTTGCTATTTAGGCATTATATATCTCACAAAATAACTTTTGGTGCCCCCGGCAGTGGCGGGGTATTATGCAGTGCTTGCGGTGCTTTTATTTTTTATAAAACTGTCCATTACAGCTACATCACGCTGTTTTAGTAGATAATGTCCTTACAAACATAGCAAACAGTAATTACCTGGATCAAACTTATCGTACTGGATCAGTTGGATCTGTGTCTACGCTGATTGAATCGATACTATCAACTGAATGGCAGTGCTTAAAAAATAAAACTGGCATGTACAAAGCAATCACGATTTTTAAATGTGTGCTTTTGACTTTTACCTGTAGAAATTTAAACAGAGACATATAGGCCGTCACATGGCTGTTACACCGTTTAAATTCCCCCCCCCCCCGCTTTTCAGAAAGCCTAAAAATGTCGAAATTCCCAAGAGATTAGGGGTCAGGGCAGTAGTAGTAGATTCTTCAAACAATTTTCTACTGACACTGCAAGATATTCTAAATCCAGATTTGAGCTTAACGTTCGGAAAAATGCAAGTAATAAAATAATATTCCAGATTTTCGCGTTTCTTATTATTGTGGCAGGACTATAGTAAAATCAAGATGGTTACCGATTGTCAGTAACTCGTTGTCAGTAACTCATTGTGGTTAATATACATGTATATAAACCAAGTATTATGACCTTGGCTTCAACAGTTATGGAAATTAATTTATTTTCAAATTGTTTTTATCTTTCGTATAAATGTATTCAGAAAATAGATCAAGGCAACGCTAGGATCACTAGTCAACTATACATAATATAAAGCACATCCACCATGCTACATACTAAAGTCCAGGGTTACTGATCTTTTATTTTCTGAAGCAAACTTTTGAAGTAATTGTTTGTTTGATTTGATTCTTTACGTCCAATCAACAATCTTTCAGTTAAACAGGTACGTGTCTTCCTGGGTTGAACCAGTACTAATCTAGGATAAATGTGTCTTGCTCAAGGACCACAACGCAGTGACGCTTACCACTGAGCCACTGTGCTCCCCTTTTGAAGAGTTTTTTTTTTTGCTTTATAATGCCACGACAGGCATTTTTGTCATGTGACCTAGACTATATATCTATTTTACTTGTCTCATTTAAGTATATGACTTGCTTAATAGTTATTGAAAAATATACTTTTAAGAGCATTCCCATTAAAATGCATTAGGAACCAAATTTGGCCTTGCTGTTACGCAGGCAAAAATCAACCTTTGGTAATCATCTAAACAACACATCCCCAATGCTACTTCTCCCAGCCACATGGTCATCGGCCTTCTCGTTCTGGAGAAGAAGAGTTTAGGGGTTTAACCATATAGGTGTGGCGGTCAACTAGATCATGTGACCGGAACCAATTGCATAAATATTTTCATCCGCCCTTAGGAGTCTTCATATGAAATTGTAGCTCAAATGACTTAATGGTTTCTGTAAAAATCATATTATAATGTGTTGATTGGATCAACATGAGCGACCTCAGCTGAAAGGTCAACCTTGACCGATGGGACTTATTTATAGCAAATGTCTCATGGCTTCAACAGTTTTCAAAACTCCATTTTTATGGTATTTCCCATTCCGTAGTCAACTTAGGGTCAAAGTCATCTTAGGGTCAGCATTTGAACAAATATAGCCGACCCCACATCTATAATGCTATATACCTAGTCACAGTCATCGACCTTCTTATTGTTGAGTAGAGTAGTTTAAAAGGATTTTTACTATACATAGACGTGTCAGCCATATTGATTATGTGACCATAACTTCGCCCCTCTGGGAGCCTTCATATGAAATACAAGTTTGATTGGCTCAATGGTTTCAGAGAGAAAGCATGATTTAATATGTTAATTGATATATGAAAAACAATATGAGACACATATAAAGCTGAAAGGTCAACCTTGATCTTTGGCATTGAACCATTAGGTTGGACATATGTACATGTATAATGACTTTGGTTTCAACAGTTTTCAAAGGGGTACTTTCATCTGTGCCCACGCATGGATTTCTTTTAAAATTTGCATTTTAATAACTCATTTTATACAAACTATGAAAATGTATTTATCAAATAAGATAATTAAGAATAAGGCTTAGGAAGCAACCTTGAATTACTCCACCTTTGAGGTGGTACCTGTCTCTAAATTATTATGTCCTCAATCTATAGTTTTGTTTATTTCTATGATTTGTCATCTCGATTGACTCCAAAATACCATTGGCATTATATTAATACCACGAAACCATTTGGATAAATTATGGTTTACGTTTTCTGAAGAAGTGATTATTAAATTCAATATTTTTTATCAAAAATTTACAAAACATTCAATATTCAATTCCAAAGATAGATATGTTCTAGTCGTTGTCAAGATATCATATTATCAGAAAAACATGCCATATATATCCTGCTGATCTGAGCCAAATTTCATGAAAATCCAAAACCGGTAACTTTGTCATTTCCTTCCTCTTATGGGTATAGGTCAGTTTTAGCAAAATTAATTATTTAGTTGAAATGAATCAATAAATCAACAGAAGGAGGTTGTTTTTAAATCTACTTACACTTTTCTTATAGAAAGACATGTTAAGCCAACTTCAAATGATTCAATGGTCAGGAATGCCGAAGGTCATGGCCACATGTCAAGGCACTATGGGGCCAAGACAATGTGTATCACTTCCTCAAGTCCTGCATGATATTGTTTAAGAAACATTATATCATGACAATTAATATGTGAGAAAAAGAAGACAAAACATTTCCTTTACATCTCAACTGAACTAAAGTAACCACATTTTGGTGCCGTGACCAGGATTAAGTGTAACAGAGTCTTATCAACGATATCATAGAGCAGTGTTCTACATGAATAATTGAGGTCCAGAAACGAAGCTGTATTCCTAGAATGCACAGCTAGTTAAAGCTAAAATGTTGCTATTTGATGGAGATCAGCATCAGTTTTACAGAACAGAACCAACAGAGAGTTTTAAGCATTAAATTAGCAATACCTTGTGGCCAAGAGTTTTCTGTGACCAAAATCGTAAATTTTAACCAATAGGTTTGACAGGGGGATATTCTTGTGAACAAGATTTTTTAATGAGGCTTGCAATTATAAAATCATATATATAAGGTTCTTCTCCTGTATGAATTGACTTACCATAATGTTTCTCTCTGGTATGAATTAAGAGGAAAAGATGTTTGAAAATGTTAATGGTTGGACGACGGACGCCCAAAGCCTTCAGCTTCCTGGGCTAAAAAGATACAAGGACCTCGGCCAGTCTTAATGAAGAATTGCCGATAAAAATGGCAAGAGAAAAAGTTTCTAAGAACATGCTATTTTTTCCATGGAAAGGATAGTAGTTTCAAAGTAAGAAAGAGGGCAACGATCAGGAATCGATACAATCAAGCACCACACCTGACCCAGGATTCCAATGGGAAAGTCACAATTAGACATCACAAAAGAGGGTCAAGAGGTCAGCCCTTTCCCAGCAGGTGGCCACAAGGCATCAACAAACAGACGTGCATGAAAGCATAACAAAACAAGACAGAAATAGCATAAATGATCCACAAAAGATGCACCGCCTTGGAATGGTCGGTAAAAATATTTTACTGGAGGGCTTAAACCGGTTTAACGGTGCACCAACCTCACCCTTAGTTCAAATGTGGATCAAGACATATTGATGTTTGGTTTGCATAAAAGACCCCTAACTTATCAATGCATCATCTCCTAGAACATATAAATCAAGATATAAAAGGAGATAAAGCAAAGACAATGACTCAAATAAAACTCAACTCTCGAATCATCTGGAAAAATGTTTTTCTCATTGGACAAGTACCGATTTAGAAATATGGGTTGAAAACTCTGTTTCTGATATTCAACATATAGAAAACGTTTTACTGAAGTGCTTTCCCCTGTGCCCGAACTAATCCTTTTGCATAGAGTTTTATTTTTGCATTTCACACATTATATAAACATGGCATGATGAGCACAGGAGGGGGTGTGAGGGGGGAGGGGAGAACGCTGTCAAAATGCTCAAAGACAATTTGTTATAAAAAAAAACTTTTGTTTCAATAAACTAATAAGAAGAATTTGATGAAAAGCGAATTTCATTATTTGGCCTCATAGAGGGGCCAAAATAGCCTCTTAATGCACGTAGCTCTTTATTTGATATTGTTTGAGAAGAGATTTAACCCTTTGTATTCTGATGGATTTTCCCATATAGATAAATACAATAAGGATGTGCTTGTCCATTATACATTTTAATGGGTCAAGTGTTGAAATTTCCAAAATAATCATAAACTTCTGCCCCTGAAGATTGTATTTATCTTTAATAGGAAATAGTGCTGGCCCTGATGAAATGCCGTATTTTGCGGCATTTCATCTGGGTCTTCCGTGTTTCCCAAAGTACATGTAGTATACAAAGTATCCAGTCAGTATGCAAAAGGTTAAGGTACATTTTCGCCAGTTAAATTTCGTTTAATTCTGATTGCAAACATGAGACAAAAATTACACTGAGCGGTTATTTTAACAGTTAATGAAATCAATGTTAGCTGTCACGAAAGTATATACAGTTTGCGGTATAGTGCTGGATTTTTTTTTCTATAGACATACAATATTACTGATTTGCAGTTAATGACAAGTTGGAAAGAGACCAAATATATCAGATAGGATACTTTAATTAATGTGTTAATGTGTTGATTTCAAAAGTTGTTTTTTTTTAATAAGAAAAACTCTGTTAGTGTACAATAGAATTGCCTCTAATTCCAATGCATACAAACGCCAATGTGACCTTTTAAAGGACGATGTACACACTACGATTTGTACTAGGTTAGCAAATAGTGTGTTAATGAAATCGTTCTTTGGAGTACAGCCGTCATGCAAATATAAACAATTTGTGGTATTTTGAAAGGTAACTATTTTGTAGTTTGAGATATTTATAAGAGGCAAATGTATGAACTGTTATACGTAATTGTGGCATTTTCTTGTCATACTCGCTTACTTTCTGCATTCGGAAATGTTGAGAATCGAATCAAGCCTCGGGTGTACGTAATACGTAAGGCGCATTACGCGTAGAACAATGTACGAAAAAGCTGCATTTTGTTAGCCGGAAAAGGCGTAAGAAAGGCGGAATTGTCTGAGGCAGTTCCGATTGTTACTTTCTGGTACTTGGTAAATATTTCATGTAGTTCGGCATACACCTGGATGGCTATAATAGACTACCTACAGTCATGTGCCAAATTAAAGTTCACACAGTGAATTTTTATGCAAAAATAATACTAATTTTCAATACTTATGATACAATAAATCTGAAGAAAAGATTTACAAACTTTAATAAAGATTATGTTTGGATGCATCGTTATCATCCCTATCATTACTAATATTCGAAAATGTTCCTTCATACTGGAGGCGGTTGCCTAGCAATAAGACAAAAATGGCCAACTTCAATAAAACAATTACCATGGCAACCAGACATTCAATAATACGAAAGTTAATGCTATAACATGTAGGACTTAGTGATGTCTTTATGTGTTGTTTATTTCAATTTCTATCAATAACAAAATACGAAAATCATTATTTCTTTACTAAATTTTGGAGAGAAGGATGAAAATTCCAGTGATTTTCAAATAACCTTCGTCTTTATTTCCATGACAACATTATTTTGAATGCATAATTCTAACTGTTCAAAGATATTTTCTGACAAATTATGTATATTTTAAAGTCTTAAGCATAATTTTAAGTACATATGACTTTTAATTTGTTAATATTATATTTGTCTTTCACACCTCCATTTTAGAGAGTTTGAAACGCTAAAGATTCTATTTTTTTGCACTTTACATTGTCTAGTAATATAAGAAAGACTAGTAAATTACTCTTTGCTTGACAATATGTAAGTTTGATGTCTTTGAGAAGCATTAAAAACATCAGAAACCCATTCCTTGTACCCATGGTAACCACGAAAATGAGGGCACTAGTGGCGTTTTAGCTATTTGAAAGGTAGAACACGAGGGTCATCCAATAAAGAATGAAACTTTCTTCATAGCCTGAAAGTCTTCGTGTGGATTTAGTTAAAATTCACCATAATAATAGTATGACATCTTAGCAATTCAGGAATAGAAACAATATGCTTGTGATTTGTTAGTTGCCATAGTAACGGGATGTTTTGTGGAAAGACTTGAAGACGCATGACCACGTTTATATCATTTTTGGCATACCCGTGGCAATTCAAAGTCTTTTATTTTCGATCGCAGATAGAATTTAACCAATTGATATCATTTCTTCAACTGAACAATCTTAGTGTTACATAACATTCTATAAAAGAAGAACCAACTATACATATCCTTTATTTTGGTTACCTAGCAACCAATTTGCTCGATTTTTTTATAAACGCACTACTTGTGTGTTGCTATGGTAACTATGTTAGCGATGCATATCCTACAAAAGGTATGGTTAAGTACAGCTGATTATAATTAAGGTTACATGAACAAAGCTTCACTTTAATTGCCTTAGACTTTTTAATATTAGCTTTTAAAAAGAAGAGGTCAGCAAAAAAAATCCTGATATTTCTTGAAAACTTGATTTTTTAATCTTTGTTTCCTTGGTAACAGCTGAAGACTCTGGAACTTTACTTTCTCCTATTGGTTATAGACAGAGTGAGCATGAGCATATCCAATTATTAGTAGAAAAATATACTATACATCTCAAACTGTTGCTATGGTGACCACCTATAGTGAGCTGTCCACGTGTGTTTGCTTAGTCTTCTAACGTTGCCTAGCAACAAAAATTGGCCCTATACAACACGTCGAATATGGTACATGTGAACAGCCAAAATGACGTACAAGCATTGAACGAGATTACATAAATCTAGTTTGTAAATTCACCGCACTATTGAAAAAGTCTCATTCTTTATTGGATGACCCTCGTAGCAACAATATACAAAACAGTGAACATCATAATTATATTGCAAATATTTGAAGGCCTGCTTCTATCTTCCCATACATGTATTTGTCAAGTCAATATGTTGAATAAAATTGAAGTGAAAAAGATTTTGATGTCTTAATTTCTCATATATTCATGCATTTTTTAAACTTTAATTTGGCAAATAAGTGTATTTCGAGCTTTTTGCCAGCATATCTGGAGACGTTTCATTGAAATCCATTACTAACTATGTTGCTGTGTGGTGATTGTCACCAGCTTACCTTAGATGTATCTCAGTGTTATTAAATGATTTTAATTGCGCGGCGGCGGTATTGATGCAATTGACAATCATGAATACCAAAAGAAAATATATGCTGTGTTTCATTCTCCTGGCGACAACCACGAAAGTCGATATCGCAGAATCCAATTGGAATGATCAGTCTGCCCAAAACGTATTAAGTAAAACAATTGTGAGGGGTGAAGCTACTCAAAATACACCAAGTGATTCGAATAAGACAGTTACCATTGAGTCAGCTGACACAACACAAATTATTTACTACGATATGACACAGATGGTTAATTCTACACAGACAACACTCTATGATACAACTGAGGTGGATTATGAGTCAGAGAGAACATTCTATGATAAAAGCGAGATGTTTAATGTTACGCAGACAACACTCTATGATACTAATGAAACTGTTAATGCTACAGTTGCACGCTATGATACTACAGAAAGTGCTAATGCTACACAGGTAACACTCTATGAAAAAAGCGAAATTGTTAATACCACACAGGTAACACTCTATGATTCTAACGGAACTGTTAATGCTACACAGGAAACACTCTATGATACTAACGAAACTGGTAATACTACACAGGAAACTTACGTGTTTAATGCGACAACAGCAGCGCTGAATGCTTTCTTAGAAACGGTAAATGCAACAGGTAGTGGTAATGATGGTATGTATTTTGTATACCTTCCTTTTGGCGTCATCTCAATTGCGGGAAACATCATGATTATCATTATAATGTCAACATCAGATAACAGAGGAAAATCAACATCGCTTCTTTTCGTCATACTAGCAGTATCAGACACTACCTTAACAATTAACAACATGTTTTACTCGTACGTACAAGCTGCCAATGTGGCTGGTTTCACTGATACAGAGGCGAGATCTCTGATATTTGGCATCATGACCAACTTGATATGGAGAATTAACGTTCACTTCTCGAACTACGTTTTAGTGGTGATTACGTTAGAACGTGTCATTGGCATTGCCATTCCATTCCATGTTAAAACCATCTGCAGGAGAAAGTATCTACTCGCAACAATAACCATTATACTGGTAGTTCTAGCTGTTGCAAATATTCCCTTATGGATAAGAGACTGGCCATCAGGAAATATGGAGAACCTGGAACTGCTGGACTTAGTTCTAGGATTTTTCCTGCCTTTTCTGGCAATCTTGGTTGGTGGTTTATACATTATTGTTAAAGTTAAGTATGGACTCCTATCAAGTTCACCGTATAATTCCTCTGTTACAAACATTGTTATCGGAGCTATTCTGGCGTTCTTGGTTACGATGCTACCGCGCAGAATCGTTTACCTAATTGAAACAGGAAGTGCTGATGAGGACAAAGAAAATTTTTTGATAATAATTTTCCAAGGTCTTGAGTCTTTAAATACTGGCGTCAATTTCTTTGTGTATATATTAGCTGGTAGGAAATTTCGAGATGATTTCGTAAATTTCGTCTTGAGAAGAACAAAGAAAAGTTCAAGCCAGTCAATTTCAAAGAATTCAAACAATAGTGACACTAACTAGTGACACTAAGGCCTTATGCTTTAAAAATTGACAGCTTAGTGAAAAGATATTGCGCAAGTTTCATATTTGGTGTATCCTGCACATGTAACAGGGCAACAATAAATTGTTAAGTCTAAAAAATGGTGTTCTATATCACTATTGAAGATAAAAGATGTGTATTGAATTAAATTAAAAACAAGGACCAAACACATAAAAATACAATTGTGAGCACCAATAACACACTAGAGAACCACTGTGCTCAAACAACGCAGTCATTGGGTGGTAGTTGCAGTCGACGAGCGCACAGAGTAGTGTATCTAGCTGTTAAAAGGGGTAATAACAATAATATTTTAGTCAATATTTTACTTCTGAAAATATTTTTCGCTAATTATTGTCACTCATAAATTTAGTTGTGTATCTGCTTAACAAGATTTATGTGAGTTAAGTGATTTTCGATACAGCGCCAGTAGCTATGCCAAAAAGGTGATTTTTTTCCTGAAAAAGGGATGAAAGAGTAGTCGACTGCATATATATTGATTTTAATAGGACCCTTGACTACTGGGCCAGAACATTCGATATACAGAACTACACAGTATGAAAACATTGAGTAACTTCTAAAACGCTCTGCCCTTAGATTTTGATCTTTGTGCATATTATAGGGCTGGTATTTTGTATTTTATCTAAAGTAAGCATAAATCCAAGAACATAAAAAATGCCTTTCATACTTTTTTTTCCAGAAAAATCACCTTTTTGGCATAACTCTGTTACTGCATCAAATATCACTTAACTCACATAAATCTTGTTAAGCAGATACACCACTGGATTTATAAGTAACAATAAATAGCGAAGAATATTTAAGAAGTTAAATATTTACAAAAATATTACTCTTTAAACAGTTAGGTACAATATTCTGTGCACTTGTCGATTGAAACAACCACGCGATGACTGTGCTGTACAAGTACAGAGGGTTCTTTAGCGTGAATAAAGTCTGAAAAAATGGCGTTCTGTTACACTATTGGCTGAAGCCGCATAAATGATAGCCAACAAGGATAAGCTAGCATAACAAAAAATATCAAAATTGAGCCGTGACATGTGATTTCAAACAATATGGCATTTTGACATGCGTAGACTCAGACGAGTCTTTGTTGCCTCCGTTTAAGCTTAAACACCCCAAATTATCTTCAGTCAGAGGCTCAACAGTCATAGAATATTCAAGCGACTAAACTCCAGCTGCAAAGTTTTTAGAACTGATTTATTGCAATAACTTTTATCTTCAATTTTTAGCAAAATGTGTTCGCGATGAAAGTTGTAGAGGAGACTTTCCGTCAACTTCTCCTAATGGTCTGATGCGTGCGGCTCAAACGGATTTGTGTGTATATAGATGGAGACTATGAAATAAATTAGCTCGTCTTGAATTTTAAGTATTTTATTGACTGGCGATTTAGAAAGGGGTAGTCTCAAAAAATATTCGTAAGCGGTGCATATCCCGTTTTATTCAAAGGTTGTGCACTACGTAAAACTGCCGTTAACATGCTCAGAATTTACCATGCATGTGCAGAAACAACTTTAAGCTGGCTCATTTGTAGGAACAAAGACTGGGTTTTCACATGACGTGCAATTTTTCTCTTATGCACGTGCTATGAAATGAACGGTTTTTAGATGACCCACTAGCTTAACGCACGAGCGAATTAGGCGCGATTTCCATTATATTTGAACAAGCCATCCATCGCTATAGTAATTGAATTTGGGCGGTGCAATGTAACTTCTTGACTGGCATCTTGGAATTGGTTTATTCAAGCTTTGCTTAAAATGTCCAACGAGTGCATCTAAGCACAGAGGAATCGCCGATATCTTGGATGGTGAAACTGTTTGGAGAAGTTGGCGGAGGTGCTCCTGAATACTTTTCATCGGGAGAAGTTTTTCGATAAATGATGTAGTAAAAATCAGTTCTAAAAATATTTCAGTTCGAGTTTAGCAAAGGGGCTGATCAGATTGTGGGTATGCGACAGCTGGTCTGAGCCTTTGCTGGTCGCACTTACCACATTGTTGGAAATCTCATATCGCGGCTTAAATGACGTTGCATCTGAGATTGATATAACGCCATGTGCATTAAAATTGGTAAACCGCTAGTGGTTAAAAGATTTTCGGGTAACGTTATGACATCCAAAACAACGTTGCGGACATGATGACAAACTCATAACTTTTTACGCAAGAAACGAGATGTCAAAGTAATCTTAATGACATATGATAAATAGAATCTATACATTCGTGATCTTGTATTATTGGGTTTATTAAATTCGTGGCCTCGCATTATATCTCTTTTCTCAACCCTTTTAATAAAATCGATAGAACATGAGCATTATGTAGGATCCTTAATGTATGTTTGTTTGTTTGCTTTGATTTTTTCGTCTCATCAACAATCTTTCAGTTAAACAGGTACGGGAGGATCCTTAATGTAAATAACTGTGGCAAGTAAATGCCACAATCACGCACTTCTGACGGACCCATGGCACCGCGTGGCAGCGATACTCTAGTACACGAACAGTCACATTACTTCAAGAAAGTTATCAAAGCTAAGAAACTAGCACTCTGTTCATCGATAAGATGATTACAAATTTAGAAAGGACACTAGGTACTGCATAACAAAACAAGGACCAAACACAAAAAACACAAATAGTATATAGGAGCAGTACTAAACAATAGATTGACCGCAATAGAACGACCGACAGCCATAACCACTGAATGGGCTTAAATTAATTTTGCTAGACAAATTTTCACCCTAGATTCTGCTGTTGTCAAAATGCAATGTATAATGGCAGGTGTTTTAACTTCAAATCAATTAACATACTGTGACGAAACAAAGAAAATTGCTTTCAACTCACAGACAGTCAAAGCGGAAGAAAATCCTTTATGAGCCATGAGGAACCCAGCCAAAGACAAACACCAGGCACTGGCCCACGGATGAAATCTTTAGGCTAGGTTTCTCAAGGAAATCACTATAATGTAATTAAAGAGAATTCCATAACTATAAATCGTGATTGGGTTTATTACCAGGAATGCAGGTTGTCGCTTAATATTCATGCTATACCCCCCCCCCCTTTTATAATGTTTAGTGAACAGGAAAAGAAGGTTTTCCAACGATTCCTGTAGATTATATACAAAATGGTTATAAAAACTGGCTCTGATATACCTTGTTGCAGACATGTTTTCAAACCAACATTGTATTAGTTTAAACTATTTCATTTGAGCTTAAACTTTATTTCGGTTGTACAATGTATAAACAAACACAAAGCTACTCAGTAATAATATTATAAAAGCATTATACAAAAGGGATTTAGAAAGAAGTAAGAAGACTTACTTAAATCTGTATCTGTCACATGTTCAATGATACAATGCACGCGAGGAAATTGTGATTGTCTTGGTATTCATGTAATATACGAACTATATTTTGTATCTTTTTTGTATTTAATTTATTATAAATGTAAAATGTACTTGCATATTGCTGCATGGGGATGGAACTTAGTTTTCTAAATATACTCAGGTTCCACGCAAGAACAAGATCAAGCAGTATGCTTCTTTTATAGCTCATTCTACTTACTAATTCTACGAAAGTGTTATAATGTGACTAGCTCAGATGGTTATCTCATAAGGCACACTTGATCACTATGTAGTGGTATATATATCTCGTGTGTTATGAAAATATGTTGTTGCTGTTGTTGCTGTTATTTCTGTTGCTATTTAGTTGTTGTTTAGATCAGAAGCATTTAGTCTTTACGATGAAACTGCAGAAAAAAAAGTTTTGTTTCCCTGTTCTGACAAATTAGCATTGCCATACAAAAATACATTTAAAGTTGGCTGACAATAAGTTGTGACTGTATTAAAGAGTTTTTCTCGCAAGTTTTGAAAAATATTACAATGAAGGAGGTATTGTTGAATGATTTCAATCTCTGTTGAGGGTTGTAAACAATGATATTAAGAGATGTGTCATCTGCAAAAAGTCTGATGCATGAATGTATTTCTACAACAATATCGTTAATAAAGATAAAAAAAAATAGGAGAGGTCCTAAGAACACTAGTTTAATTGATTTCCAGGCAGATGCTGTTCCATGTAGTACTACTCTCTGTTCACAGGCCTTTGACTCTCCCTGTCTAAACCGTAAGAATCCCAAACTACTCGTATTTACGCGATTTCCTGTTCTAGTCAACGAAGTTGACCAGGAGAATAACGTCTCTGGTAGCACAAGGTCAATATTTCGTCACAGTAGAACACTTTCTTTGCTGTGATACGAGCTGGGGTTGAGTTCGCACTTGAGATGAAACCCTAATGTGTCTTCCTTCTACAATAACATTTACTGATATGCATGTCTGTATCCGCAATTCGTGTTATTATTGATAATTTCTCTAATTTTCCATCCCGGTCAGAAGCCATGGCGTGATTCCGCAGCGAATAATTAAGGGGAGATAACGCTATTTGAAAACGGGTAAAACCTTGAACCACCGGCGCGTGAAAAGTTTCTTCATGGTAGCCTTCTCCGCACAATCCGGACCAGAGTTTTGTATCAGCTAGATTTTCAGAGTTTCTGCGAATGTTTACACTTTATATTGTTTTATATATATATATTTGAGCTTTTATACGGTTTTTTACCACTTTGAAGTTTTATACGGACATTTAAGCCATTATTTTGTGATTCGAGTTGCCATTATGGCCATGACGTGTTTAACCAGAGAGCAGCAGAGCGCACTGGAGCAGTCTTCCAATGGTCACAACTTACTTGTCACCGGGCAATGTGGTACAGGAAAGACTTATTTGCTGAAGTAAGTATCAGTGTCGATTAACTGAAATGATTGATCTGCCCCCCCCCCCCCCCCCAACACACACACACACGCACTCATTTACTAAAACAACCGCACCTAGCACCTATAATCATCATCCCCGTCTTGTATAAACCATCTTAAAGGTCAGATTACAGCTGTAACCTGCCAATTCGGTAAGGAAAGGCACCTGTTACACGAACAAGACATCTCGGCGACGTTTTGAGACAATTCGGCGACATTTTGAGACAATTCGGCGACATTTGAGACAATTCGGCGACATTTTGAGACAATTCGGCGACACTTGTCAGGAACAGATGAAACCCAAGGCACAGATGAGGAACTCGAGAAGACTCACAGAAAAAGACGTTTTTGCGAAATGTGCCACCCTCTAGAGCACTCTAGGGTGTTTCAAATTGATATGTCTGGAAGAAGTCTACCGGATGGGCATTACTGGTTAATCCCAGGAAAACTCGTCCACAGGGTGGACAGTACGGAAGCACATGTCCAAAGGTCCCGTTTAGTAGAAAGTAGCCGGTACGGTTGCTTGCTGCTGGTGTAGGGGAGACCGGGGCTAGTTCGGCCCTTTTTTGTAAAACAGACACTTTTCGAAAGACTATAACATCTAGGTCTGCGAAACCTATATTTAAGTGAGGCACAATAGGGCGGTACCAGTCCCGGTAACCCCCATCATATGTCTCTGTATGATAAAGGGTAATCTTCATTCAAGGAGAACAGGTCATGATGGCTGAACTTGCCCCGCCATGGGGTAAGTTCGGCCACCACTCGGGGCAAGTTCGGCAAAGGAACTGTCCTGGCCTACTATTATACAGTCAAACTTCTGTAGTTGGAATTGCAAAGGGCCAAGAAAATGTAACGGCATTAACATAACATATGAACTATCCGAGTTGGTTATTCGGAATACAAATTTACCAAAAATGATCCTGAAAATGTCGTATTAAATAGTCTGAGTTTTCGTCTTGCTTTTTTGGTCGATTTATTCTTTGAATTGCTTTTGGGCCTGCCTTACCCATTAGTGCCAAATAAAATGTTCCACCTTTATCAAACGGACGAACCAGTTTTGAATCAAAGGGCTATTGGGAAGTATTGTTCATCAAATTTTATAATCTGTAAACAATCAGTGGAGGCCATGATCAGACTCCGCACTCTGTGGTGCCAGATCTGGGTCTTTACTGTGTACCAATGACCCAGAGAAAGGCGCTAAGTTTGTATGGGTTTACAGGTTTTTTTAACTTATTACTTTCTAATCTTTGAAAACATCTGGTTTTATTAGTTAATAAAATTTAAAGAAAAAATTATAATGATAAAAAGAAAAGGAAAAGTTTGCATTACGTGTCTTAGACAGGTTTTCTGACTTTTGACTTCAATGTAAAATAACGATCTGAAACTTTCGATCAAATAAGGGTAATCATTGTGCAGTCAGTCTTTGTGCTAAATATGAACACGTAGGTATTTAGGATCCATGATATGAACACCCTTTACAAAATAGGTGATCTGAAATACATTGGCAAATAGTTTATGTAAGTGTGGGACAAGTTTGGCTAAGGACCGAACTTGCCCGGACTTAAGTGGCCGAACTTGCCCCAGACAGACTATTTCTAAATATCACTTGACAGCTCCTTTTAACATGCAGGAGAAGAAATTAACAATGTTTTATATCGAAGCACATACTCCTTTTGTAATAAAAATATAGAATTTTAATCCGAATCTTAACATATCTTTAGATAAATAAAAACAGAAAATACTATGAAAAATTTACTTATCATTCAACAAAACGACTTTTCTGGTAACCATTGTGTACTCATGTTGACGAACTCGTCACAAGTAATTCCCAAATATGTTTCCCAGCCCCATATCTAAGTTCACATGCAAAATATAGCGACATGCCGAACATGCCCCGGTCTCCCCTACTGGATGACACACAGTGCCGGACCCGGGGGGGGGGGGGGGGGGGGTTACGTGTCCTCCGAAGAGGCCGTGACTGCCTTAAAAAATTCGCGCACTATATGATATTGCGAGTATAATTTGGAAAACACATAATGCGACCTAGATTAACTAGATGATAACGGATTAATTACCCACAATCCTGCTGAAAAAAGGGTGGCCATTGGGACACAGACAGGGCTGTGAGTGTGACCTGGGCTTGTAAATGATGGGATTTTAAATCTCCCGTAGTCTGAACGATGATGATAAAACACTTTTGTGTCCCCTCCCATTCCCAAACAAAACTCGGGATGGTGGGGAGCACTTATCCCCAGACAAAAGGCTGTGGGGCTGGAGTGTGTACCCCCACCCCCCTTCCCCATCTTCCATTCAGTTTTTGCTTCCATTGCAAATCCCATGTAGTCTATTAGTCATGAAGCTAATACGTAATAGCTGTGCCCCGAGAAATAAAAAAAAGAGAGCCCAAGTCCCTAGACTGCTGCCGTGCTGGGCCTATGTTATTTGGCTGGGGGTGCATGAAAAAGTACAAAATACAGGGGAACCTATGCCCAATTTTTTCTTAGGTGTGGCATTGATTGTTTTTCCAGCATTTATTTGTTTTCAAATTTTAAGCCCCCCCCCCACCCCCTCACAGGGGCTCTGCTGTTTTTTTTCTGAACATTGGGCTGATTCGGACGTGCATTGCAATTGCTGTGCCACCCCCACCACATAAGAACCTTACCAAAGCACCAAGAGCACGGCAATGAAATGTAAAACGTATAGTAAGGAATGCGGTGTTTGATTCTCTTGATTTCTGAAGTATGAATCCATAGGAGGATGCCCCCCCCCCCCCCCCCCCCCGGAAAACTGCAAGTGATATAGGACCCTTTATGAGTAATTATTTGAACCTCCACGCACCAGCACTATCGCGTCCCCAACAGCAACTGAAAAAATTGACTCCACCTCAATTCCCTTGGTAAATTGGAACACTCTGTAAAAATAAGTAAAGGGCGACTAAAAAGTCAGTCAGACTTGGACCTCCCCCGATGCGAATTTATCGGTTAATATAAACTATGCACAATAAGTTTAGCAATTTCTTATGTTTCGCTTCTTTTTGTGCTCATCTTTGTGCAGTTTCGATTTATTTCAATTGCAATGACGAGAACAGGATCTTAGGCAAATGAAACCACGAAATTTCAAACGCCATCCTTTACATAGGCATTTGGGGAGAGCAAGAATTGCAGAAGGGGTCAGTAATCAAAAATCACATCCGTTGTAAGTAATGCTTAAATGATAAGCATGTGATTTTTCGTTTGGTGATCTTTCATCATACTCTTGCATCATACACCTATTGAACTATTGGTTATGTGATATAGAGTTCAAGCTGAAAAAAAAATCAGACGCCATCAATGACGTCAAAATGTAGCCATCTTTGATTAAACTTCTTATGTTTGTTGGCATATCGATACAACATGGTATCAGTTTACAAAGATATCATAGGCTTACAAAGTTACCCATCTAATGGTCGATTAAAACCTTAAGATACTGAAAAATGGTGCGACGCATTTGCCAGATAACGGTGACGTTAGATTTTATCTTTCGGCTCGTGCACTGTGGTAGTATAGATGTTTCATTCTACAGTATTTGTCTGACTGTGTAGGAGGCATCAAGCAGTTTTACTTGTTAATGTTGTTCAAGAAAACCCACCAGAAACCCCGTTTAAAGGGGATAACGTAAAAGCATGAGTAAAAACGTTAAATTGTGAAAACTTGGCCCTTTATTTCTCTGAGAAAGTTCAGAAAATTGCAGCATTTGCTGTGCTTTTTTGGTTTTCAGTGACCAAACAATCGTTTGAAAATGGTTTCGGCTTCCCCCAATGATCAGAAATACCCACGTCACCCGCTAGTCTTAAGATCAAACGTCACTGTATCACGGCCGCTGCGTTCGGTAATTCTGTATTTTTTAATGGAAAATCTTGTCAGATGATCGGCGCTTGTATCTTCATGACAGCAAATGAAACTCGAGATCTGATGTGGATGGGCTCACCCATACCAAACAATTGCTAAATTTATTGTGCATAGTATAGCAGTATAGGCATATAATAATATGTGCCTCATCGCGAGAAAACCTGTCTTCGGGGTTTCCCTAATAGCGAGAGTCAAACCATCCTGCTCAGCTACAGAGACTAGCTTGAAAATTGAAAGTTCGCTTGCAGCAAGTTGAATTATTTTACTTCCCAAGAAGCGAATAACAAAGGCGCTGATTAGACTGCGCGAATGCGCAGGCTGATCTACGCCTTTGTTGTTCGCAAACACCCGAAGACAGATTTTCTCGCGACGAATTATATAGGCTCAATTATATAGGTAGATGTTTAGGGGCGCTGGCCATTAAAGCTGCATATTCTGTAACTTTTGATCTTCTAATTTTAAAAATAATGTTTTTATTTTTCAAGAACGCAGTAAAAATATTCAAATTCATTTAAACATTTTATCATTTTCGTAAATCTTAACAAGTTATTACTATCAAAACAACTGCATTTATGTTAAAATTCAACGGTCTATAATTATTGGAGGGACGCAAATAATTACAAACAAGAGAAAAATACACCTATTTGATAAGATAATTCACTTTTCCATGCAGTTTTCATTTTTATTGTGAAAACATAGCTTAATTCTACTTTTACAAATGATTTAAAAAGAAAATAAAATTTTTCGAAAAATGTTCATAGCTACAGAGTATGCAGCTTGAAGAGGTTCTTTCAGTATAGTGGCTTATTTGAGCGGATAATTAAAACCCCGGCATGTCTACCGCACTGCGGGGACACGTCGTAAGTTAAGTCCGGCATTTAGGCCTCGCTATGTCCTCGATATCCCCTGCCCCAAGGGTGCGGGCATTCAAACGACTGTTTTTTATAACATCTTTAGCAAATAAAACAAAGGGAGAGTAATCGTACTCAGCATAACAGTTCATTTCTAAGCGAGTTGCTGTCCGTCAATATACCATTTATTTTGTTATAGCCCGCAATTAATCACTTTTCAATTTTCAACGCCCTGCTAAAATCTCTACAATGCTGGGCCAAATTTGTGGTAAATTCCCAGCTAACTTCCCCCGCTCCGGGGATTGACAATAATGAATAACATCAAATCATTTGAAAAAGATTTCCATCTTTCCCCTGGCCTCTGTCCAATACTTAATAAAAGTTGTTGTCAGTTACAAGCGAAGTACTGGTTAACCGCTTTTTCAAAATTTCCCAGGAAAAAGTGTGGTTTGGTGAGCTGACCATCCAGCAATGACCATAGCTGTTGATTGGCAATATAAACAAACAAACAAACAAGCAAGCAAACAAAGCTTCAGTTGGCCCAGTGGTTTCAGAGAATTCTAACACACACACACACACACACACGCGCGCACACGCACGCACGCACTGTATATATCCGTATTTTTGAACACCAGTATCTAACTCTATCCTTTTCTAACTTCACAGATGCATCATACAGGACTTACGACCACGTAAAAGAGTTGCCGTGACTTCCACCACGGGCATGGCCAGCACGGTGCTCGGATTTGATGCGACAACCCTCCATCATTGGTCTGGGATTGGAGATGGCCGCCTAACGGAGTATCAACTGGGGGCAAGGTTCATCTCAGATGATAGATTCGCAGAGGCCCAAAAGAGGATACAAGAATCTGATGTGTTGGTAATTGATGAAATTGGGATGCTATCTGAATGTGTGTTTAACAAGATTGAATTCGTCTGCAGGCTGGCCAGAGGAAACGACCTTGTTTTTGGGGGCCTTCAGGTATTATTTTACTCCCGTGTAATTTATATATAAAAAAGGATCTTATATGAGTGCTCACGTTTTATTGATTTTGTTTAACGAGTTGGGGAAAGGAGATAAAATGCGAGGTTTACCAAGCATTCTATCTCTTTTTCGCAACGAGTTTAATAAATTCAATAATACAATAGCACGCATGTTAGATTCCATGTATCATTTGTCATAAAGAATACTTTGAAATCTCATTTTTGGCGTAAAAACGTTATAATATTGTCATCATGTACGGAACAGTGTTGTTTCCCGTAAATCTGTAAACCACTAGTGTTTTATAGATTTTATTGCGTGACGTTATTTCACTACAAGACGCGATATCATATGATAATTAAGTATTTGAATATGATCAGGAAATACCAAAATCACCCACTGTAGACCAACCCACGGAACCGTGAGGAAGGGCCACAGAACACTTACAGTCATAAGACACCACGAATGCAATTTAAGCAAAGCAACCGACTCTCTCTTCCTCGTCAAGATGATTGCAAAACTGGAAACGACACTAGGTAATGCATAACCAAACACATACCCCCACACACATAGGCAGGTACATAAACATAGAATCACCACCACCACCACCACCAACAACAACAACAACAACAACAACAACATAATCACGCCTTAGATCGGACAGCAATCTAAAGGAGAAGGGGGGATTAAATGTATTTCACTCGCGCCAAATCTTCGTCATAGCTTCTGTTGTTGTTAGGTCACACATTTATTTAGCTCCCATTGAGGCTTCATCACTAATGACAGGCATCATCATACAGAATTAATCGAATCAAAAACACACTATGATGAAACAAAGTAAATTGCCAATGACACGGATACCAGGGCTAAAGTAAACCATAAGTTTAGCTATGGTGCGCGCAGCCTGATAAGGTGAAAAGATTTTCAACCTGTGGAAGCGTTGAGCTCAGATTATTATTTATTTTTGTCTTTTTAGACTTAAAGCACTCTTGTTTCGGTTGTGTCTACAAGCATTTATGTGTATTAGACTTTGGCATCATGATGATAGCCCAGGTATGCTTAGAAATATTTGGGGCCTGGGTGGATCGAGGGGGGGGGGGGGGGGTCATGGGTCTTAACCCTCTCCTTCGTCCCTGGAAAATCAGAAATGGCTATAGGCTTACTTAGAAATACTGGTACGGACCTAATCCAGAAGCAATTTGACCATAAGGGTCCAGATGTGTGATGTTTCTATACGGCCTTCTGTGAAATACGATGGTTGTTAAAAAAATGCCTGACGGTTTTTTATTTCTGGATCCACTCATGAATGGGCTTATCGACTTGGGCATGGCATAGTCTCAAGCCTCACCACTGTTTTGACAGAAGCTGTGTTGACTAGAAAGCGTGTGTTATCAAAATTTGCTCATATTGGAAGTTCCTCTTCAATAATTCATTTGATTTTTTTTATCTCATTCAGGTAATCGGGACTGGCGATTTCAAGCAACTCGCACCTGTTCCAAATTACAGATACCACGACCCAGGGTGTCACGTTTTCAACAGCAAGATCTTCAAACTGGTCTTTCCGCACCATATCCTTCTGACAACGGTAAGTAAATATAGGCGTTACTGCAGCCAAAATGATACTTTATTTCTATTTTTCCAATTTTCCTTCAACAAGTTCTTCTTCGTTGATGATACAAGTAGTCTATAGGATGTGTGTCTATGTCGATTGATTAATAATTTTGCACATTTTAGAGGCTGTTGGAAGAAAAATAATCAGAGAGAAGTACAACGTATAACCGGCGTCACTGCGTTGTGTCCTTTAGCAAGGCTAAGTACTGGTTCAACCCAGGAAGATCCGTCCCAAGATAACTGAAATATTGTTGATGGGACTTAAAGAATCTAATCAAAACAAAAAAAAACAAGGTTTAGGAGAAAGTACAATTACACCAACAAGGAATTTTTAGAGCTGTTCTACCTTAAAAGTAATATATTTTAGCGCTTGAAATACATGTAGCTTGAACACTGATTATATGTTTATCGCATTCACATAAATTTCGAAAAGCAGTCAAATCACTACAAACTAGCCTATAACAGTATATGAGACATAATCTAGTAATCTTACATCCCTACTTGTTTCAAACAAATCACACTACAGCGTTTAGTAGAGCAGGCTACTTTCTCATACAGGGGAGTAAGGGGTTTGGTATCTGATTTTTTTTTTTTTAATATTGATGATCTTCTTTCATTTCCAGCTCAGCTGTAACGTTGGTTTTAAGCTTTGGTTCGAGAACAAACCCTTTTTTTTTACTTTAACACTGCATTTTTCAGGCTTGTACATAGAACAAATAAATTACTTGTCGTGTACACTAGTGTAGGAGCATATCTATTCATATGCCCATAAGCAAACGTAGTAGACCCTCATCAGAAAGCTTGTACAAGAGATTGCTGATATGGGTCTGCTCTGTTTGCAAAATTATTATAAGACTACCCCATGAGGTAAACGGTTAAAATAGCACTAAATATTATCATGAATATTTCTTTTCTAACTCTCTTGTTAATTATATTTTACTTCTACTTCCAGGTAGTTCGACAACATGAGCCAGACCTTATAAGAGCTGTTAATAAATTATGCAATGGCCTACCCGATAAGGAAACTGAAGAATTCTTGAAAGGGTTGAACCGGCCACTCGACGATGAGACAGACTTGTGCCGTCTTTTTGGAACCAAATTTGACGCTGCATATGTGAATCAGGTCTTCCTAGATGAGCGCCCCGGTGAAGCAGTTACCTACCATGCACAAGATGAAGGTCATTATTTTTTAAGTCACTTTCGGCTCAAATATCTGCCAGTCTGTGTGTTTAGAGTCATTTTCTTTGTTTCATCACAGTTTGTAAATTGATTTGGTTCTTTCCACGTGATGATATATTTCATATGTTAGGAAGCCTCCATGCGAGCTCAACTTATTTTGTGTTTTTACAATTGCAGAACCTAAGGTGAAAAATTCTTTGGTAAAATTAGTTCAAGCAATACAGGTGTATAGGTGAGGCCCCCCAGGGGGGTCTGTGCTCCCTTGATCCCTGAAAATAATGCATTGATCTCCCCAGATCCCTGAAAATAATTGCCTCGGCTCCCTAAAAGTATTTTGCTTTTGCTCCCCAAATCCCTAAAAATAGACCAGCTTCTCCCCAGATCCCCCCAAAAATAAGTCAATTCTCCCTAAAATGTATTTTTCTCTTCGTAGGATTAAAATCACATACTTAAAAACTACGAAGCTATACAAGAGAGCATGACTTAATGATAACTTAAAAATTGCCTTATACATGTAAAGACATGGAATACATGACATGTAATTATTTCAATGAAATGCATGGTATATGGCTCAAAGTATGAGGCCATTCCTTAAAATGCTGTTGCTGTACCTGGTAGAGGGGGCATGGCGGAATGCTTTCTAGATTTGATTTTTTTAATTTCAGACAGACCATTTTTTTCTGGTTGGGGGGGGGGGGGCAGGGGTTGATTTTTTCCAACAGCTTAAACTAGATTTTTTTTATAGACAAAGTGAAAGCATTTTTTGTGTAATACAATTGTCTACAATTGCTATTAGGCCCTATGCACGTGTTAAACTTCAGTTTCATCAAATAAGTATACATCTGATCAGCATTCTTAAGTTTTCTCATAATAATGAGCTTATTATCTAAAAAGAGGATTACATAGCAGGTGCATAGGTAGACTGTAACAATGCAGAGCCCGACTTTACTCCAAGGTCACTGTCATATGATATAAAGTGGGTATTTGCGATTGCAGTACAGTTTCCAGTTTTGCAATCATCTCGCTGGGGAAGATAGGTCTAGTTGCTTTACTTATAGTGTATTCTGATTTCGACCCAGCTTATAAATATAAATCTGGCTCCGAGGTTATAAAACTTTTTTCATGTTCAACTCAACTAAGCATGAAATTCCATCTGCTTTTAAAAACTAAAGTAGCGAAAATCACAGAAGTTTCTTGTCTCAAATCGCTCAATTGTTGTATGTATCATGCTAATAAAGGTTATGAGCATTTATGAGCAGGAAAATTTCGTGCTCCGCTGAGTTGAACATGAAAAAAGTTAACCTCGGGACCAGATCTTTCTGAATGAGATCCACGGAGAAGCTGCTACTTACACCACACACAAACGGAAGATCATTAGTTTTCTTCTTTTATAACTTGCTCATAATAAAATGTTAATTAAGGATTTTTTCTCTTGAATAAAATTGTATTTAGCATCATCATGTCTCATCTTTTCATATACCTCATCTTCATTGTTTACCATCATAAACCCTTCATGTATGACAATTTTTGTCGTTTTTACTATTTCATTTTAATAGTATTTGAAGTAATTCATTGTGTTAATACTAAAAATGGAAGAAAACAAACATACAAAAAATAGGTTCCCACCCGAGAATCTATCCTCGTCCTCTTCGTTCATAGTCTGGCATGCTAACCACTAGAAGAGTAAGGTATCTAAGATTCGTTCACCCTCATATTCGCCACTAGGTATAAACTTTGAAATCGTGTAGGCTGCTTACGTTCGCTTTTGACCTATCTATCTGTTTTGACACTGAGACACATGCTTGGGACATATTTTATTTACTTAATAATTGTTGGGGAATCTATTTAACTTAAGAGTATTTGAACACTGTGTTGATTACAATTCGTAAATGGTCATAAAACATGGGATTTAAATATTCAAAATGAATTTTTGAGCTGCATATGTCTTAAAACAATTTGTTGGTAGGGGAGGGGTAAGATCGATATCTAGCATACTCAATTACAAGCCGTGTTGATCCTGATCAGTCTCCTACAAAGAGCATTCAAAATTGGGTCTATGTCATTATTGGACAGTTACAATCAAAGCTGCGCAAAGGTATGTGTCTATTTATAATTTCAGCAGCGCATAGTCCATATTGCGTAACACATATTTAGGTATATCTACAACTGCAGAATCGTGTCATGACGCTATGATATTGTTATTATCGGTTTCTGTACGGTTTTTCGTCCAGACTAGATTGAGCATCATCATCACCACCTTCATCTCATTGACATCAGCCACTTCATCAGTATCATCATCAGCAGCAGTAACAACTGCAACAATCCCCGTTAACTCTTTTTCAGACAAAAAGCAACTTCTTCAAAGTATTGATGCAGAAAAAAACCTAGCTCTTAAAGACGATGTACCAGTGATCCTGACAAGAAATTTGCCTGGCAAACTGTACAATGGCATGATTGGGAAAGTGGTCACTGCCAAAAAAGATAAAGCTCCAGTCATCAACTTCAATGGGCGGATTGTATCTCTCGATCGAGTACGGTTTGAGATCTATGATCCCGAGCAAGAGAAAGTTTTAGCGGTCCGCTGTCAATTTCCAATAAAGCTTGCCTTTGCTTTGACAGTTCATCGCGCCCAAGGACAGACGAAGGACAAAATAGAGATAGACTGCTTTTCTTTTTTTGCTGCGGGACAACTTGGAGTAGCATTGGGAAGGGCCACCAGCTCGAGGGGTATAAGGGTGCTGAATTATAATCCAACGGCTGCGAGAATTCAGCACCCAAAGTCAGTCTACGACTTTAACCTGTACGCCGGAGTGCCCTTTAGGTTGGACCTTGCTTGTTGCAAAAACAAATATCCAACTGACAACCAGGACCACCCTCACAATCAAGGAGACTTCCCCACACAAGGGGGAGACGCAGACAGACTCAGCATTAATGAAGGAAGGGATCATTACCATCATCAGGAAACCCTCACTGTTGAACCTATCCCTGGGTCAACGAATTGTCCATGGACAGTTGAATCTTTCCTGAGTGACCATGGCAATGCATCCTTCCTTCCATCAGATCCGGTTAGTAAGGAGTTCAAAGGCCACTTAAAGAAGCACATGGGCTTTCTTACTGAAAATATTGAAATAATCATGCAGAAGCAGCCCACCGGAAATGAAGATTTTGTATTACTCTATAAGAAGTTGAACGACTTCCTCACCAGTGAGACACATTATTCTGTGTGTGCATCACTAAGTGATAGCCCTAAACCACAGAAATTGTCGTCCAAGGCAGCTTACTGGATTCTAAAGCAAGAAATAAAACAGATAAGCGAGTCGTTTACCAAGAAACAAGCTGAGAAAGAGGGTGGAAATGTTGTCCTGCAGAATGAACCTACATCATCGGCCAAATCTAAGATCCGTTACGTTGCAGGGGCCTGTCTCCACAAGATAACTACCAGGTTACAAGGAGTTGTATCAGGAAACCTTGGTCGATTACATAAAAAATCCCAAGTCCAACGTGCATGGAGTTACAGGATGCACAGGCTCCTGAAGACGCTACGGATCTCAGAAGAGCAGGTGGTGAAGGAAACTCAAGTTCCCGACAGCATTTCTGAGATTGAATTTAGGCAGGGACCATCTAGAGGGTTGCTCCATGTTGGTGATGATGTGTTCCAATTCTTTGTGAAACTTCACAACTTCACACAGAAACTGGTCAATCATGAAGCTTTTCATCTCGCCGGTGAAAATATTCATCTGGTTGCCAGGGGACAGATTTTCACCAACTTAGAGCTATCTTCAGCCTGGATGGATTTGTTTGCGGATACTGAGGACAAAAACGATGACGAGACATTCAACTCAATGGTTGTTGAGCTGTATGAGCTAGTGGCAGAGCACTTCCTGCGGATTTCCATCATAGAGGGATTGCATTCATTTAAGACTGCAATTCCAAGGAAGAAGAAACAAGCTCTCCGTAGTAAAGTGACAGCCTTAAGTGAAAGGAAAGAAACAGGGGCAAATAGGACACAAGCAGAGAAGACAGTGTCTGAAAATCTCTTCTTATGTCCTATTTGCAAAGAAGAATGCAAAGAAGAGCCAGATCAGTACAACGAGAATAGCATTGGTTGTGATTGTTGCAACAACTGGTACCACTTTAAGTGCGTCGCTCTTACTGGGGCAGAAATGTTTTTACATGATGAAAGGTCCGCATGGAAGTGCTCAGGCTGCCTGCAACGTGGAAAAGGCAAAGGAAAGAAATCTACAAGATAGCATATCAGCAAACAACCCGTTTGAGAACCACTGTACTCAAACGGCACAGTCATCGCGTGTTGGTTGCAGTCGATGTGTGCACAAAATATTGTACCTAGTTGCTAAAACTGTGATTTTTGGTCAATGTTTTACTTCTATATTCATGGCTAATAATTTTCTGAAGTAAAATATTGACCAAAATATTACTCTTTTTAACAGCTAGTTCCACTATTCTGTGCACTCGTCGACTGAAACCAACACGCGATGACTGTGCCGTTTGAGTACAGTGGCGTTCTAGCTTGACTTTCCTCCATACAAACCGTGACTGTCATTCTTGCATAGATACCTATTCGTATATCTCTTTAAGCCCATTGTCAATTGAACGAAAAACACGTGTCCAAATCAGGAGAATCATGTGCTGATTGAACTTTTCTTAATTTGTCTTCCTGGTGTCTCGTGATGGTTGAGCGGCTCTTCCTCGCGGTGCCACGGGGTTGTCTGCAGTTTGTGATTGTGGTATTTCCTGATCATGCTCACTTACTATTTTTAATTTAAAAATGACCACCGAGATATTTACATGACGTCAATATACAGAAAGCCCGCACCCGGCGTTGACTTTTTGATAACGTTATGACTTTCAAAAGTTACAAGCGGAAGTAATTTTGTTTAGAGAAATCCAAGTTATGAAATCGGATATTTGAATCTTTAGCATTGATTACTATCAATTCCAATTTGTTTAGAATTAGGTAAAATATGCAAGAATAACAATCGTCATCATTGTTGTCCTCAGCTGCAGCAAATCCATTCAAATTCAAGACAGGGCAGGTTTTATTTATAGATTCCACGACCAGCATCACTGTAGTCATACCACTACGGCAATTTGGGTCTCGTCACTTATTCCGGTGTTATGGTAACTTTTTCATCATGTTCAATTTCTTCATTTAATCACAGATAAACGCCCCAAAATGCTTGGGTTCCGACTGAGTTTTGTTCATCAAATTCACATTGTATCTTTTAGCTTTAGAATTATACAAAACTTTAACGTTTGATGTCTAGCCATGAAATAACTAATTACGATTTCGTCATCGTGGACAGTTAATCAATGACAAAACCGTACTGTTATGACGAAACCGTAAATGACATTTTTTTAATGTAACTGTGAAAAAACACATTTAAAATCTGATTTTATGTCCGTTTTTACAAAACAACACAGAGGTTGTTATCTAGACGATGCAATCTCGAAGCAAACATATTCGAAAGTTCTCATTTTTGTCAGCCTTTATTTGAAGGTAATTTTACTAGAACACCGGAGTGGGTGACGAGACCCAAATTGCCGTAGTGGAATGACTACAGTGAGCATTGAACCATTGAAGTTGATGACTGGAGCCAGCAAAGTGGTTATTATATTTTGAATGTTGACAATGGCAGTTATATAAGCAGGAAGGGGTGTTTAGACAGGCTTTCCCTGTCATGCTCTACACATCAAAATGTACAAATAGTGATATTACTACTTATTACAGCCGTGGATGACTAACACGATTAGGACATGTTATATTTGCCATGACAAAGTCATGCTTATTCAGCCAATCATCTTGTATGTCACTAGTAAATGAAAGAAGCAGGTTAACTATTTGCATGCTGGGTAATTTTTTCATGATTTTTGTCGATTGCTGATTTTTTTTTCATTAAAACATCTTTCAGGAACATTGTCCGATTGTTAACCGTTGTGGATCCAGATCAGGCCCGATACCCTGTCGAGCCTGGTCTGGGACCAAACTGTTTGAAAAGATCTGCGGTAGACGACAAAATTATCCACTAGCAGGCAAAGAGTTAAAAAGATAGCTACTATCTGCATCAAACTTCTGTTGTATATATTCAATAGCACTTTAGACGAGATCTAATGGAAGCAAATAATGTGAATCCTTTTCAGAATGTTCTCAAGGAGCTGTCTGATCTGGGTCCATACAGGCTATCTAAAAAATGAGCAGATTGAAGAGTAGATAACAGAAGTTGTTGTTATTCCGACAACGACAGATTTTAATGATATAATAACGCTATGTACAATATTAGCGACAACAATGGACAATGTCCATCTATCAAAACATGCCATGAGGTCACTTTCAACTTATCATTCAACTGCATTAAGTTTAACGAAGATAATTAACCTCACGAATATATATATACATATTTAAAATATTTATGGCTCTTGGGTCAATGAAAAAGCCCCATCTCATGAAGACGTAATTAGGACTGATCTACCTTAGTCATAGGTAAAATCTAAAAATGGGCGTGAATTTATTTGAAAGTAATTGTGTGGACCAAAGAGCAGTCTGATCTTGATCTACACTGTTTTTCGAAGTGGCTACAAATATAAAAATTACCGCCTTTACAGTGACCCAAAAGCTGTACATTTTTTTAATGAATATGAATGCATTTCAAATTTACAAAAGGAAAAGATGTCGCTCCCATTGGAACCGCTTCGATGAAGCGTTTCAAAAAGACATATTCCGACTGAAGCTCCAATGGAACCAGCTCAAAGAGGCGATTCTAATTTATATTCGCTTTCCTACAGGATTGCATAAATCGACCCTAATTTTCTAGCAACCATTGGTCGAACTTGTATGTGATAAATTATTCACTTTGTGATGCGGCTCCAATGAGTACCCTCATAACCTACATGTATTCAGCCAATAATATTTGGATTCGCTTGTTCAAATTACTTAGCCGGGGAAGTTTCACGGCGTGTCGCAATGCACGTATCCTTCGTTGACAAATGTCACTCATCTGTTTTAAACAGAAGAGTCACGTGATTTTTTATGTAGTTATTCAGGTTATGGAAGCCAGTACTCCTATATTAAAGCCTACGTGGCTGCTGAAAAATGGGTGTTTTGTGCTAGCTCTATATGTCAAAGGCGGGGATCGCACTGCGCCGTCATCGTCAGAAATCCACTTATACTGTATTCTACTTTTGTGGCGACTTTGGATGTTAGACCCAATGTTGACAGTTCTTATAGGTACCAACTGAATGATAATCAAACTGCTGTATACAGGCCTCCATACACAAACACCGCAAATCGGTCTAAGAGTCAATAGTGTGTGTGTTTTTTTATATAATAATTGTATTCTGAGTTGACGTCCGTTGGATCATTTTCTGTCCAGACAGTAATAATATGTAAATTTATTGTCACTCCATGAAGAGTTCTCAGAGACATGCAAGCTCTTTATAAGTTTACAAGGTAAAACAGACAATATCCAACGACGCTGTTCGCAGTTATGTTATGTTATGTTATATTAATACAATCATATCTACTGTCTTATGATCATATATACACTACTCATAAACGCATCGGTGTCTCTTTTCATTCATTTAAACAAGACAAATCGGTTACAATGCATCCGCCAAAAGCTAAAGACAATACACGTAATTGAAAACAGGTTATCTACTGTCCTGCCAGCCAAGAGTGACAGTGACTTCATGTTTTGTTTACAAATTTATCAGGGACATATAATCGATATATCACTGGTGTATTAATCCTATCCTCAGGATAGGATTAATCTACATGTGATCTTTCGATTCACGTTAGCTCAAGTGAAGTGTACACGTATAATGTTTTACTAAGCAATTGTAAACAACGTATTGCGTTACTGTCGATGTTGGTTGGCACGACAGTACAAATGTCGTCTGCTGATAAATTTTGCAAACAGTTTCGCCCCACATCAGGACTGGAAAACGTCTGGCCTGATCTGGACAAAACATGTTTTTGACAGTATGAAGGGGTTCACACTTGTCTTTTGAAAAGGTCGATTAAAATAGCAGATGACAATAAAAGGGAGTTTAAAATTACACAGAAGGCAAAGATTAAAAACACACACACACACACTTGCGCACGCACGCACGCGCATACACGTGCACCAACACACAGTTTGAAAGAAATGTTTTTTCATAATATATTATTACGGAATTATCTTCATTTGTCTTTATGTTATCTTTTCATGTAAATAGTACTTTTATCTCATCAGATACATTGTTGTCCATAGTAATGAAAATTGAGTAATTAGGGTGAACATGAAGGTAGACATGGTTCGGTACGAATAGTCCTTTAGTTTTTTTGTTTTGATTCTTTACGTCCGCATCAATAATCTTTCAGTTAAACAGGGACGGGTCTTCCTTGATTGAACCAGAACTAAGCTAGGTTAAATGTGTCTTGCTCAAGTAGCAAAACGCAGTGACGCCGGTGACGTTCGAACCAGCGGCCTCTCGGTCTCGATTCAAGCACTCTACCACTGAGCCACTGCGCTCCCTAACGAATAGAACTAAAACTCACATACAAAATAAATTGAACGTGTGGAAATAGGCACACAATTAATGTAAGAAGACACAAGTTTTCAGTTAACATAAGCTATTCAGACTTTTGATATGAGCCGTGACATGTGATTTCCAACAATGTGCCATTTTGACAAGTGTAGAATCAGACGTGCATGTGCAGACTCCCTTTACGCTTAGAAACTACAGATGATGTTCCGTTAGTAGCTTAACACTCATAGAGTATTCAGGGGACTAGCAACGGCTCTGATCAGACTGCGCGTATGTGCAGGCTGGTCTGAGCCTTTGCTGATCGCACATACCGCCTTATTGGAAATCTCATGTCCCGGCTCATATATCCTTTTGCAAAAGCTCCACCTCCAAACTGGAAATGAAATAATATGAATATACTGTATGTTTAACGATGTCCGATCACATGTACACCCTGGTAAATGTATATGATGATAGGTATTCGATCGGTACTTGAACCTATTCCTAAATGCTTACATAAATCGCCATGCACATACTGACTACTTAAAATGATTGAAGTCTATAGTCCCTTTGGCATATGGCATTTTTTTCTATACAGTATTAACACCAATTTCTACCACATTCGGTCTGTGAAGTACCGGCAATCACGCGCAAATACCAGCAAATCGGCGTATACATTTACCAATGTGATGTAGGGACTCTGTAATGAAAGTAAGGAATGCAAATATCAGGAATCAATACGAAAGCACCACATACGCATCATACGAAGATACCAAAGACTGTGTTCTGGACAGTGAACATTCATCAGGCCCCAATAGAAGTAATCAGTACTAATTGAATTATATATATATATATATATATATATATATATATATATATATATATATATATATATATATATATATATATATATATATATATATATATATATATATATATATATATATATATATATATATATATATATATATATATATATATATATATATTTGATGCAAGAGTTAACATATTCCTCAAAATAGAAAGCATTATTTTGAATATATCAATACACGGATTGACATAACCTGCCACACAGGCTTACACTGATTGGTGCAAGAGATTAACATATCCTTCGAAAAAGTAAGCAGTATTGATAAATATATGTAGGTATGCGATAACATATCCCTCACAATAGTAAGGAATATATGGAATTAAGATTAACCATTCTTAGTATAGGCGATAAAATTTAGAAAAAGTTTAATAAATTTAATGATACCAATAGCCTAGTCTAAGAAATGTCTAGGTTAACAGTTCAATACAAGCGTGAAAGAGTCAGTATAATGATTGTGAAAGAGGATCAGAATACATTACCGGAGCTATTTCTATTTATATTACAGCTGTCGTATTTGCTGTATGGAGTTCTTAAAACTTCTCAACATCATTCAATATAGTGTTGATATTTTTAGCTCAACTGAGCCAAACTTGAATAATTGGTTCCGATCTGCTGAACACAAGTGCTGCCGGAGCTTCAGATAAGAAATCTCATAAGCAACAGCTTGTTTCTCGTTATGGCTTCTACGAAAACTGCACAAATGGTTCTGCTATTTTCTAATACTTTAGGTATTTCCAGCCTATTTATAACCGTTTATTTATACCATGGTACTCGTCTGTGATTTATGATCGCCTCGTGTTTAACGGACATGGAGTTGTAGCTCTGAAATTCAATGCCTTGGTGCTTGCATTTCGTTTGGAAGAGACGGAAGTCTGGCTCAAACAAATGGAGGTATTTGATGGTCCATACTGCGCCAACGTAGGATTTGTATTGAGACCATTACATATTCCTCTCTGCTGACAAAAGTGGTTTTCTACAACATCCGAATTTACGTAAGCTGGGGTAATGCTGTCACCTCGACCAAGTAGAGACCGGCACAGATTTTGAAAGCCAACTATAGCTGAGTTGATATCATCCCTTGTCTCCTGCGGGAATAGGTGCTTAGCGGGGGTGTACTTGACTGATTTTTGTATACAGCTTTCCCATTTACAGAAGAAGTTAAGTATGTCATCCAGCTCTTTAACTCGCTTGTCCCATGGGTCGCAAATTGGCCTTGTATCTCCAAAAAATTCTACAAGTACAGATGTCTTTTCTAAAAGCTGGATCGTGGCAGAGAGTCGTTCGGGCTCGTTTACTGTTGCTTGATAGGACTTCATAAGAAATAGCATATCCTTATCGAGGACCTGTTCTGCTAGTCGATTTCTCATCTTACTTGCACTGGTCAACTCTATGTGCTCCTTTGTTAGATGCCTGTGAATACGAAGCCCTGACTGCTGATTGAAAGCATATGCATCCTCAAAATGTTCCCAGACAATTGGTTGATCATCCAATGACAGGTGACGACCCGGAGCTGCTCGATTGGCCATTTTACTGGACTCAATACTATTTCTAATCCTCTTAATGACATGCTTACTATCCTGGATTATAAAGACTTTATGATCAATGTTATAAATATCTGTGGTTGTGTAATCTGATCCTCTTGCACGATCATTTAACAGCATATTCATGAATGCTCTGTTCGTTGAAGCCCCGTCTAGCATAACATAATCAACTGTAAACCCATGCTCATCCAGAGCATCAACACATTCCCAGAAATTAATAAAAATTTGGTGTGTAGTTGCTGGGTTAGAGCCATAATACGCCACTGGCCACCTGAAACCACTCAGCCCATGAAAGATGAATTGCAAGCAGTGCGTTGCCAACTCAGCTTTCTTCCCCTTGTTGCTTATTATGGACAGCAAATTATTTGTTTCCCCCATATCCACCCCTCCCACAATACACCATGCATCCCCTTTACGCACTACTTGCAAGTCATCTTGAATGGACATTTCGTCTATAACAAGCCCCCCACGTTTCCCAAAAGCGCTAACATTTTGTCGTTTAGCCTCTTTCTCCATCCGAATTAAATTATCATCGCATAGCCCTGGTTTTTGCTTAACACAATTTTTGTACATACGTAGCAAACTTTCACTGGGTAAAATCAACATTTTTGAGTTCCTTAAATCTGAATAAACGCGGGGAGACTTTACATATATACTTAAACAAAAACTGATGAATTCAGGGTCCCATTTACGTTGATGTTTTTCCAGACCGGGCCTGCTATTCTCCAGCTGCATTCTAAGAAGTAGATGTAATTGTTCTGGGGCCCCCTCATTCAGCAGCTTTTGCAAAGATTCACTGTCCAGAACACAGTCTTTGGTATCTACGGGAATCTTATGTATTTTATTTGGCGGTGCATTTTCTAATTCTTCTCTTGCTGATATTCTTTTCGTGGCTCTTCTTGATTTCTTCGAACATGTTTCGCAACAGTCAACAGTGCCGCAGAAAGACAGAATATTTTTGCAATGATGCGCGCGAACTCTGCATTCCTTATTTCCACCATCAGATACATCAACCCACACCTCGTACATGTTTCCGTCGACACCCTCTTCCACCAAAAATCCTTTACAAATTTTCAGGTTTTCCATGATATATACCATTCCTTCAATATTGCTTTGACATGGTCTCAAACCCCAACTCAAATTGTGTGAGACGCCTCTACATGACAGTGTAGTGTAGTCACGACCAAACAGGACGTCTACTTTCAGGTGGTTCCCATTCACTTTAAATTCTCTCCAGCAAGTTATCTGTATGTCCCCATTGCCGTTGGTGCTGGCTGTACAGCTTTCTGGTACCGTGATTGTGGCTTGGTTCTGTCGAAGATCTCTCATTGCAATACCGAAAAAAGCAATAGACTTGTCTCCGCCACTATAAACAATACATTTCTCGGTGTTAAAAAGACTTGGTATGATTTTGCTGATGAGGTCCTTTGATGGGGGGATGATGTTGTGAGCTTTGAAATCAAGCTCGCAATGGGCGTAAATCTCAAACAAACGCAAGGGTTCTCTTCTTTCAGTGGTTGCTTGATAGTGGGTAGCTAACCTGAAATCGACAGAAAAGCATAAATAGTTAATTTATCTATGTTTGATGCTTAACGCCCCATGCAACGCCTATGGTCATATCGGGATAGTCAGTTCAACTACCAACACTTTTCCTGTTCATGCTCGACTTAGCAGTTAACCGGTACTTCGTGTACATAATTTTCGCTTGTAACTGACAACCACCTTTCTTGATCCAGCAGTAGGGACGGTAGTGGCCTTAGACATTATTTCAGGACTAATCTCCATCATGCAGTCGGTAACTTATTTGGGAGCATACCATAAATAAATAAACTTCATAATTCCGATCAAAGGTTTTTCTTTCTATATTTCAGTTCGAAAAATAATGGGCCAAATGGCACACAAGATTTTGGTACTTATGGCATAATACGAACATGTACGTATATGCGAAAAAATAAGAGAAAATGTTGACGTTTTCAAACCAAAATTGCAATTTTAACTATTTATAATATAACATTCGTGCTCCTGTATTAATGATTTTATTAAATTAGTTCCTAAAGAGATAAAGGCTCGGCAAACCTGGCAAGCCTCGCATTTGATCTTTTTTCCTCAACTCGTTTAATAAATTCAATACAACATGAGCACTCATGTAAGATGCTCTAACCAACTGCGCATGACATTACAAAACTCATAAAAGTGCATGTGCTACTAAAGGGGTACAATCTCACGTTTCAGCGTGTTTTTTGTCTTCTAGTGTTTGCTTGTTATTTTTAGAGAGGATCTAAATACCAAAAAAAAAACAAAAAAACAAGCTACCTGCGAATTGCAATAATGTTTCGCTGGTGGGACGATGATGGCCTGCGTTTAGTGCAAATTAGATCATATATCCTATAATCAACTAAGAGGATAACGTCGTCTGGGTTGGACCCCTCTGGCAAAGCTTTCTGAATCCGTGCATGTGAACTCTCTTACTAGTACATGTACACGATTATTTTGTGACACAGAGTCTGCAAAAAAGCCTAAAATGGCCTATTTTAAGTAGACCTCCTACAAGATAATAATTCCAACTTTTGAATAATTGAGCCGCGACACGAGATTTCCAACAATGTGGTTTGTGCGATCAGCAAAGCCTCAGATCAGCCTGCGCATATGAGCCGTCTGATCAGAGCCTTTGTAGGTCGATTCAATATTCTATGAGTGTTTAGCTACTGAATGAACATCATTTGGAGTTTCTAAGCTTAAAAGGAGGCTGCACAGGCTTATCGTGTCTACACTTGTCAAATTGCCACTTCGTTGGAAATCGCATGCCGTGGCTCATATGTATTATGTAAGCCAACCTTGCTGACTGATCGGCGAATGGACTGCGGCTAGTCGGCGACCATACGAGTAATGGGAAAAAGAGGGCCGTAGGGTCCTGGTTAGCTCACCTGCGTCCTGACACATGAGTAGATGGTGTATTGGCCCGTGACTAAGGAGATATATGATTTAAAAGATATATGAGCCACGACATGAGATTTCCAACAATGTGACATGTGCGACCAGCAAAGCCTAAGGTCAGCCTGCACATACGCACCGTCTGATCAGAGGCTTTGCCAGACGCTTGACTATTCTATGAGTGTTAAGCTACTGACTGAACACAATTTGGAGTTTCTACGCTTAAAAGGAGGCTGCATAGCCTCGTCTGAGTCTACACTTGTCAGAATGCCACATTCTTGGAAATCACATGTTGCGGCTCATATCTATTTTAGCTCTGGTAGGCATGTTGTTCAGCCAATGTGAACATTCTGATCAATTTAAGTAGAGGGCAACATGAGGATCATTTCTGTGAAATTATTTTGAATTTGGACCAGTGGTTCACGAGGAGATGCCTTTTAAAGATATTTCATATCTGGAGCTATGGCAACTCTTTTGTTCGGCGGAGCGGAACCATATATGCAAATTATAGTAGAGGGACTAAATCAAGAGGAAAAATTCTTTGAATTTATTTCGTACTTTGGAACAGTTGTTCAGGGTGTCGTTTAAAATTTTTTATGAATTTTGGACCAGTGGTTCAGGAGTAGATGTCGTTTAAAAGTGTTCTTATCTGGAGCTCTGGTAGCCCTTCTGTTCAGTGGAGCGGGACCAATTATGTAATTCTGAAAGAGGGCATCATGGGGAACATTCATGTTAAGTTGTATGAAATTCGGATCAGTGGTTCAGGAGGAGATGTCGTTTAAAGAAAAGTTTACGGGCGACGGACGACGGACGCCGAACGAAGAGTGATCACAATACCTCACATTGAGTTTTCTGCTCAGGTGAGCTAAATACAGGATGGAAGGGGTCGCAATCAAATTCATCGCGGAGAGATCGTGCCGCGGTCGCAAGCTCTGTGGGACCGGGGCTTAAGGGATTAATGCTGTTCGGTATATAATGGGCTGGCTAAATGAAACCAATCTTAGTTATTGAGTTATGCTATGGCGAAAAATATTCGTGGCGGCCAGTTAAAACTATTTTTATTAGGACTTTCTAGTTTTTCCTAGTTTTCCTATGATGTTCTTTACTTTCTTGAGATTTTGTAATAATGTTCAGGATAACTGCTCCTGGGATGGGCACTAACGCTCGTCAGGCATGACACAGAAGCTAAATGTACTAGGCAGGTCTAGCCCCAGGGGGAGTACTCTGATATTTCCATACATACGTAGGCTCGGGTCATTTTTTGGGGGCTCAAAATTTTGAATTTCAATATTTTGGGGTTTTCAGAAAAATAAATATTTTTGGGGTATGAAGTTTTTGTGGATATTTTTTGCGGTCTTCACAAAATTGGACTAT
Organism: Loripinus fragilis; assembly: GCA_964019695.1. Lineage (NCBI taxonomy): Eukaryota > Metazoa > Mollusca > Bivalvia > Lucinida > Lucinidae > Loripinus > Loripinus fragilis. The sequence goes on from OZ026529.1 coordinate 62,968,748, forward strand.
ATTTAGGGGTCACTTCTATGCATTTTAGTCTTTTCTGAAGGTCAAGGTACAGAATGGGGATATTTTTTGGGGGTGCTAAAATTTCAAATATTTTTTTGGGGGTGCTGATTTTTTTGAGGGTGAACGGGCCCTAGCCTACATATGAAGTAAAATTGAGAGTACCACCACCCCCACCCTTGGGGTCTAGCTGGAGTGAATGTCAAAACGTTCCCGCATCTACAAAGTTCAATTTTAAGCTGTTTAAAAAAAGAAAAACGGGGGTCACTTATAACCTGGAAAAACTGTAATAAACGCTTGCTCTTCAGATTATTTAGTTTCAATGTTGCCGTTCCTTTAATGATACGCTCCATTCCTTAAGTGAAATTTCGATAATGGAATTTTATTGGCAAATTCTATTCACCAAGTCTCTGATCAGACTTCCTATCTGTCAGAGTTCACATAGGGTTAATTATAGGGTTGAATCTCCTTACCTACTCCATATCTACAGCTGGCATTTGTGTGTGTGTGTGTGTGTGTGTGTGTGTGTGTGTGTGTGTGTGTGTGTGTGTGTGTGTGTGTGTGTGTGTGTGTGTGTGTGTGTGTGTGTGTGTGTGTGTGTGTGTGTGTGTGTGTGTACATGCGTGTGTGAGTATATGTGTGTGTGTGATGGTACGTGTGAAGTTGGGGGGGGGGTGTCAGACAAACTCCATATATAATCTCAAATACTTTAAATGTCTTATGATCATAGCAATATTCTAAATGATTAAATAAATACTCCAGCCGCGATTGTCGGCCAATTATCATAAAGAAAAATATCATAATTTAACTAGCGAATATAGGCCTATGTATTTTTTTTAATCTGGCGGTATAGACGGTCAAAAACTCAATCGAGCTTTTAGAGATAATGTTTTCTTTGTTTTACTGTCTCTCTGTCTTAAAATAAAATTTCTTCTCTTATTATTATAGAAGGACTTTCCTTAGTGGAAACCGGGGCCAGTTCGGCCTCGGGGCATGTTCGGCGTGTGGCTATATTCAGCATGTAAACTTAGATATTGGGCTGGGAAACATATTTGGAAATAACCTGTGACGAGTTTGTCTACATGGTACACAGTGAAGACCCAGATCAGACGCCACAGAGTGCGGAGTCTGATCATGGTCTCCATTCATTGTTTACAGATTATAAAATTTGATGAAAGTATCTACCAAATATAGCCTTCGATTCCGGGACATTTTATTTGGCATTAATTGGTTAGACAGGCCCAAAAGCAATTCAAAGAATAAATCGTCCCAGTTTAATTCGACATTTAAGGCTCATTTTCGGTTAATCTGTATTCCGAAACACCAACTCGGATAGTCCATATGTTAGGTGAATGCCGTTACATTTTCCTGACCCTTCGCAATTCCATCTACATAAATTTGATTCAGAATTTTTTTTTGACAAAATGACAGCTGTAAGATCTTAGACAATTTTCCTTATTAAGGCTTTTGTGTATGCATAGATAGTGCTTTCATGGGCCGATCAACTTCTACCACAGCTTTTGATAAATCAATTTGTTACTTTGCCTATACAATATGGACACAGAAGTTTGACTGTATAATAATAGGCCAGGACAGTTCCTTTGCCAAACTTACCCAGAAGGGGTGGCCGAACCATGGCGGGACAAGTTCGGCCATCATGACCTGTTCTCCTTGAAGGAAGATTATCCTTTATCGTACAGAGATACATGATGGGGGTTACCGGGACTGGTACCGCCCTATTGTGCCTTACCAAAATATATACGTTTGGCAGACCTAGATGTTTTAGTATTTCGAAAATTGTACGTTTCTTAAAATGGGGCCGAACTAGCCCCGGTCTCCCCTAATTATTATTTTACAGATACAACAATACAGAATAAGGATAAAACTTTTTATTTCAAAAAATATAATTCAAACTTCGTAGGATCAGTCTGAAATTTCATAAATAATAGAATACAAATCTTGTTAGGGACTTTCCGTTTACTTCTTAGTAGACTAAGGGGATGATTTACTAATTTTTGGGGACGTTTTGACTTGGGGACGTTTTGACTTGGGCTGTTTTGAATGTAATTCCGAGCAGCTTTTTTGCACCTTCTCTAGCTGCTGATTTATCATTGCCTTGTCCAAATGATAATAACTCATAAACGTCAACAACTGTTGTTGTCCTTATGGGGCAGGCTGTGTAGGTACCGGGTATGTACCCCTGCCCTAGCATCCTCTGTTAGTTTGACTCAATACCAACCTCTTACCAGCTCTTCTAGTCAAAGACTCTTCTTCACTTTCTCTTAAATCATATTTTAGAAATAAAATGACCAATGAATGATCAAGTAATAACAGAAAAACAGTACCCACCTTCACCACCCCACAGCACCCACCCTCCAATCACAGCAATGCCGTGACATTTGAAATATCAAAAATTCTATTTCATTCTTACCAACAACTAGCGTCAAAGCTGGTTGTCATATTTACAACTCTGTGCTCAAATATTAGTCTTCTTCTGAAAACAGTTGGACTTTCCGTGTTCTTCTCACTCCGTAGACAGTCGAGCGCGCTCTGTAGTGCTCGGTATTATATTCCGTTCTTTGAAAATAACTGTCGCCGAACCGTTGCCAACGACGCGTTGGGTAAAATACATTACCTACTTTTTATTAACAAACGCATTTCATTTCAAATAAAAATCGTCCTTTAAATTTTTTAGAAAAAACAAACAATCTTCTTGAAACTATAAAATATTTTTTTGTTGATTTCATTTTTTTGTTTACATAATTTACTGCGGTCTCAAGGCATGGCGTATGGCCAACACGGAAGAGTACACGACCAGCCATGTAAAGATGTCTGGTGGGGATAAACTGCGGAGTACCGGTTTCATTTAATCATGGTATTTTGAAAGAATAATTATTATTACAAAAGTTCAACATAATGCCATGCACCGTAGAAAGCAATTGGATATAGAAAATTCTGATTGAATCTAACTTTGAGGTACCCCACCCACTTGGTCCGTTGGAATCCTGGTCAACTTCGTTGACTAGAAGTATATCTTAGGTATTAAATTGGCATTTATTACAGCTGTATCATAATGTCAATGACCTGTGCTCTGTTTATGGTTAGCTAAGTATACGTGATTCTAATTAATGAGGAATCAGAAACACCAACAGACCCAAAGTTAAAGAGAAGACCTTTGTTCTATATTCTGTCAAATGTTTTGCTTATGCCACAAAACACAGCACAGACTTCTTTATAGACTAGTCGGTGGGGCTTCAAAATAGGCTAACCTTGAACTAATTGCAACAGAAATGCCATTTGTTTTATTTGCTATATTAATATGCATGTGATCACATACTGAAAGTTGCAAGTCCTATCTTGTGGGGAAGTGTTCATATTTTCGACTTAAAATTATCACTTTTATGCTTAAAGTGGCCATTGAAGATCATTTTATTCGATGGGTCACTTCTTCTGCAGATGTTTAAAGCCCTTTATGCCTTGATTATAGAATTTGATTTGATTATATGAGTAACACACATTATACATATGACACATATGAAATCATATAAAATGAGCCGAAAAGTTAAAAATCAGAGGTTGAATTACCCCACCCACCAATATTTTAAGATAAGAAACACAATTATTTCTGTTTATATTTCTATTACATTATAATAGTATTATTCTAACATTCATAACAAACTGATAACCCATAGTGACTCTCACAATAAATATATCAGTTGTTGTTGTAGTAGTAGTTGTTGTTGTTGTTGTTGGACGATTTCGCTTTCAACAGTTTTTTTTCCAATCCTACCATGATGGTCAGTTATCATTGCTCCGTTCCACAAGTCGTTTACCAGAACTTAGTGAACACCGTGTACTGTCATCAGTATTAGAAAATCAGTGGCAGGGAGAGAATAATCTTTATGCAAATATGTAACCTTATTAAGATTAAAGCTCACATCCCCTCTATTGCTTTGTCCATACATTTAAAAGTCAGATTATCAATCAGACTCACTACTAGTCGAGGAGCTAAATATTTGAAAATTCGATTGGCACAATTTTCCTGCCAAAAAAGGTTTGACTTTATTAGTTAAAACTAGCCTTCTACAACATTTATAGACACATTGTACGGTCAAATTGTGGTAGCAGTTTTTCAGGAGGATAAGTTTTATACATCTACCCCATTTTTTACTTTTAAAACAAAATTGTGACATTTGAATAAGAAATGGTATCCAGGTGGTGTCCAACTGATGCATACAGTCGTTCGTTACTACCGACAGCTTACTTAGAGGCCTAAGTAAGTATCGAAATAAATTGTTTGCTTCCAGGAACACACCTTTATGTTATTTATGACATTTACGTTACATTTCAACTACACCTATTGAAATCATTAAAATGTGTTCAATAGTTTCATTTATTAAGCTTTATAATGAGTATTTGGGTTTTAGATACAACATTCCTAAACGACAATTAAATGATTATTTCAAAACTGCAAGCAGCTTGTTTATATCATAAATACTTTAAGAATTATAAGCTGTTGAATATATGATGATCCCGAATTAAATGTTGAATGTAGTAAGAACCTTTTCACTTTTAAAGTTATCATGTTATGCTATCTATTAACTTCGAAAACCCATATATGAACATTTGACGGATTAACACATTGAAAAGCTATACATAACATCGTTTCTGGTGTAAAGTAGCATTTGGTTACTTGTACGGAAATATGTAACATACATTACAAACTTTGAGACTTGCTATATATACTGCTAAATACATTATCTTATAGGTCATAGGGTATTTTATTTCATTTAAAAACAGATTTTGTGTTAAATTTATAACAAGATACCAGTTTGTCCTAAAATAATTATCAGTAATTCTCAAGAAACTATATCTATACACTAAATTCGATATATCTATACCCATTTACATTTGTGAAATAGTAAATTTTGGGGTGTTTTTTATCTACAAAGTATTTATTTTGATTTGTCCAAAGTTAAAGATTTTAAAACTCATAACAAATAAAAGGATAGTTCTTTAATGACAGTAGAAGAATACATTCCCATATTCTGTCAAATATATCAAAGAAACATATATAACCTTATAAAATATATCATAAGAACCTATGTTTGTCCAAACTGTTAAAGACAGTCTATAATTGGGCCTGAAAAGCTAATATATTTGTGGGTGTAGATTTTTATAATAATTATCTGAAAAAAGAACTTAATTGAAAAAAATCTATTAAGTTATTTAAAAAATATTTTTGTGTACCCAGTTTACTGTTGTTCACATTATACAAAAACATAGTCAGTAACAGTTTACTTTTATCAGATAGAAAAGTTAAAAGTTTAAAAAAACGTGCAGTCATGAGATCTTACTTAGATTTAGCTAACAATGCTTATATAGCTGATGCTAATTTCCACCATACAGAATGTGGTATTACAAAATTATTACAGGAATATTGTAAATGGAATCCTTGATAACAAAGCGTTATATGCATATAAAACATTAGAATGAATTGTAAACTCACCAGTGTATTGACTTAATGAATAAGTGGAATAAAATCAAAATCAACACAGTTTTTTTACTGTAATATGTATCAGTAATGTTTTCCTTCTTCAGACAGTAAACAAATGCACTACATGTGAGCAGCAAAGGCTTTAATAAGACTGTCCATCTCGTAAATAGGAAATTATGTAAAAGCGCTCAAAAATGTTGAGGTTATTGATTAATAGACACACGCAAAAAAAAATCACCTGTTCTAACAAACATTAGCATTAAGAGGGCCCTTAATTCAGTACAGTCATTGTCACCAATGATAGACTTACATGTAATGTATAGAAAGTACACTTGAACTTAATGAAAGTCTATATACATATCTATGTGCCACGCTTCCTTTTGTTCAATCATCAACATAAGAAATCATATTTCTTTTACTTGTGCATTGTATCAAGGATATTATAATTCTCAGTAGGTTGATAAAGCTGTGTTTCTATTGCCATTTGTGTTATGTGTGTATGATATAGTATATCAAATATTCAATACAATGTTGATTTGTTCTCTTACAGTAGTATAAGTATGATTTCCGTTACCTTTAGATTAAAAAATAATGTTGAATGCCTTTTATGTAATTTATGCAAGCTCAAATAAAAATTTGGAGCAGCATAAGAGATTTGGGTTCTTATCGCACATGGCGAATGCATCTTTAATCACCCATACCGATGCAGCGGGGATAGCGTTCTAAAATTCGGCCTGGGTCTTCATCTACACACTTACTTTGTGTATAAGAGCAGCAAAGATTATGTTGTGTCTAACTACACATTTTTACAGGATCGCCTGCCCCTTCATTGCTCAACACTGGGTTATGAACCAAAATCAAGTGTGTTTGCTCATTTGGTTTACTATTTGTTTACTATTTATAATAAATTTAGATTGCTTTGAAACGTGCAAAGGATGAATTGGGTGTAATTTTTGTATGAATGATTATGTTCTCATTTGACATGCTAAATATCAAAATGATTTTATGTGAACAAAATGTCACGCTTAGACTAAGTCTAATTGATAGAAATAATGCAAAACAAAACTACCAATAATTTATTGGAGTCCATTCATTTTGCAATGGCTACAATATAATACTTACAATGCAAGAGAGTTTTTCTAGATAATAAGCCTAGATCTTTCAAATGAATAACCAAAAACAAGCTTTAGAACAAAATTGGTCCTATTGCAATGCTTCACAACATTGTAGAACCAGACAAAGCATATGATAAGTGTGACCATTTTCGTAAGCACTCTTTTACTTACAGGAGATAGACGTCAGACTTAAGCAATTCTGCTTCTAAGACGCCGACTGTCTAGTGGTGGGGGAAAGCCAGTGCAGTTCTCGGCGATCGGCCGGGAAATACACTGTGAAACCACCGCAACCCGGAAGGTGACAGTCAAACCATTGAGATACATACCACTGCAGGAACAATTTTATAATTTTTCAATAATCGACATTTTTTGCTAGCGACGCTAGCGAGATTCGAACCTGCGTGGCAGAGGTTTCCAGCTAGTCAGAGCTAATCACGCTACCGACTGAGCTATCCAGGCGCTCTTTGTGTAAATGTAACTAAAATAATTTGTATTCTTTCTTCACCAAACTGGATATGCTTAGGACAGGAAGCGATTATAACCATATGGATAGGTGTATCATATGTGGGGCAGTAACCGTCATGATAAAAAAAGTTTTTTGTTTGAAATGACAACTGTAATTTTAGGAGTTTTGAGTTCACGTTTGTCCCTGAATATTATCAATATAGTTGTTGTAGTCGATAGCTGATAAGCTTTACTTATATGTATTTTGGTGACTTACAAGGCAACTATAATTGTTTTATATCAATGTCTCATTTAACTTAAGCTGTAGCCAGTTAAAAATATCTTGTATTTATCATTCCAAAGACAAAAAGAAGGAAACACAAATGTTTCAGAGAGATAAAAAGATATCATGTAAACATTTAAGAAACATAATTTGATCATAAAATATAAGTAGTTTCGAAAAATCCTGTTAACACTCTGACTTGAAATGGTGTTTTATTTGATTTAGGTTCAAGTTTCTTCCTTTTTATCAGTAATTCTTTGTTTGGTTTTATTCTTAGTTACTTGTTTTGTCAAATAATACAATATTCATCATTTCTCTCATTACTCATGACAGTCATTTACATACATTAGTAGTGTAAACTCATATAGTGGTTATTGCATTAAAATATTGTATTTAATAGAAAGTAACATATATAACTGTAATAACAGGTGTCTAAATTAGATAAAATCATATTGCTAATCATTTGCTTTCAATTAATAGATAATATTGATATGTAAGAATAAGGAATAATTTGATATAATAACACTATAGGATTTCCTATTATTTTAGGGTAACATAGTAAATTGTGCTATTGCAGGGTTACGCCTCGACCGCTAAAGAGCTATTATACTTTATTATGTGACTAGTATAATGTGGTTTTAGAACCTGATTCCTAAGAGGTCTTTTGGCAGCCTATGGTCTAAAGATAGTACTGCATTAAATATAAATACATTTGAAAGTAAGTAACATATATAACTGTAATACCATATGATATGTTGTTCGGTCATTAAGTCCAATCACAACAACCTCAACACTGTTAAAATAATACTTATATGTTGTAATAGAAAAGTAAACAGAACTATTATGTTTCTAATCTTAATATAATTGTAATATGGTGGGTGGGGTAATTCAACCCCTGATTTTTAACATTTCGGCTCATTTGATATGGTTTGATATGGTTTTTATCATGTGTAATACTCATATAAGCAAATCAATTTATATAATCAAAGTATAAAGGACTTAAAACAACTGTAGAAGAAGTGTCCAAATGACTAAACAATAATCTTCAATGGCCACTTTAAGCATAAAAGTGATCATTTTTTAAGTCGAAAATACATGTACTTCCCCACAAGATAGGACTTGCAACTTTTAGTATGTTGCTCAAGATAACACAAACAGTCGCAGGATTGCTAAAAAGATTCTGTTGCAATTAGTTCAATCTTATCAGTTCTACTGATTAGACTATTACCTTTGTATAGAGATTTACAAAATGTGTTGTATATGTCAACGAGTTTATTTACTGTTGAATCACCAGGATTTAATTGCACGATGGCGGGTCAGGCCTCAGACTCAATGATGACCCTGACGTAAAGCTTTATTTAATCCGTTAATTTGTGCCTGATGCTTGTCGTTGGCTGGACCCACCGTAGTTCAACTTGTGGTTTCCTTTAACTCTCACTATCTGTGAGTATTGAGCCCTTTTCTCTGTTTCATCATAGTGTGTTTATTTATGCTAAAAACTTTGTAATTTTTATGACGAATGGTTTAGGAAAAGGAAGCTTACTTGTACTAATTATTTCATTATACTGGAAAAAAGATTTTCAAGAAAGCACACCAAAAATTCAAATGCTTATGTTCAGGCTCACCCAGTTATCACATTTTGGGCTGTGGGATATCATTCCCCCCCTCAGTTCCAACTAGCTTTTCACATATATAATGTTAAATATGGGAACACACATACGTGCAAAAGGATTAGTTGGAACTCGGGGAGGAATGATGTTTTTTTTTTTAAAAAAAATCTATTTCCTATATGTATAATGCAAAAAGTGACCATTTTAACCCCAAAATAAAGCCGTACATTCATGGAAATGGGAAATTAAATGCAAAATCATAAAAATAGAGACCAACAGCAAGCTTATATATGAAGATGGAAGCATTTGATCGACTTTAATTTTTATCTCCTTTGATTGTTTCTCTGTGATGATACACTGTATAGTTAGTTAGGAAGCCTCCATGCGAGCTAAACTATTTTGTGTTTTAACAACAACATAATCTAGGGCATAGATTTGGTACCATTTAAATGCAATTAAGCCCCGCCACTGGTGGCTAAGGCTGCTGTCTATTCTTAGGCGGTTGCTCTGAGTTGTTGATCTGATGTTTGGTGTGATTCCCATTGGTTGTGGGGGTTCTGTGTTCTTCTTTGTTTTGTTGTGCATTACTTTGTGAACTGTCTTGTTTTGCAGTCATCTTGAGGAGGAAGAGATAGCTTATTGCTTTGCTTTTATTGTCATACGGAAGTCCTTTTACTGTAGGTGTTCTGTGACTCTTCCTCACGGTGCCGTGGGTTGGTCTGCGGTGTGAGATTGTGGTATTTCCTGATCACACTCACTTGCTTTTTAAACCTGTCCAACAAAAGGACCTCTGACGGTGGTAATGGGAATCACAGTGTATCGCTGCGTATAATTTTGATAAAAATTAAAGTCAATCAAATGCTTCAATCTTCATATATAAGCTCGCTGTTGGTCTCTATTTTATGATTTTGCATATGATTTCCTATTTCTATAAATGTACGGCTTTAATTAGTCACTTCTTGTATTATACATATAGGAAATAGAAAAATATTTTAAAAACATCATTCCGAGTCCCAACTAATCCTTTTGCACGTAAGTGTGTTCTCATATTTTGCATAATATATGTTAAAAGCTAGTTGGGACTCGGAAGAGGGGTAATGATATCACACAGCCCAAAATGTGACGTCTGGGCGAGCCCTAAACAGTAGCATTTAGATTTTTTGTTTGCTCGCTTGAAAAATCTTTTTTCCCAGAATAATGAAAGTATAAGTACAAGTAAGCTCCCTTTTCATAACCTATTAGTCATGAAATATTTCAACGTGTTAGCATATTTTTCTTTAGATAATGAAATTTGTCCTTTTACTATATTCAATTGGCAGATTAGTTTGCACATATACTGTATATATCCAATACACATAATCTACATGGCCATCGACTAGGTTATTTTACGCATGGATGAATGATTATAGTACATTGCTGCATAATATTGCATGTGCATTGTCTTCAAGGTTGAATATGGACTACAGTTGCACTTCATATAAGTTATAATGGAGTATTGATGATATAATACCCTTACACGTGGAAATAATTGATGTCTAAATGTTTTGGTGAAGTCAAATGTTGCAACCCCTATCTCCTTTGGAAGTGTCTCCTGTTTTGTCGTAGAGATCTTCCTGTCTAATTATAACCTTAATTCGTTCCTAATACATCAAGCGTCCTATTCAAAAGGATACCAGGGATTTGTTATGCAAAGGTAAGTTTTGGGAAGCATCTGAAAAATAGGCAGATACCCTATCAAAGTGTCAGAGGTCCTTTCATGATCACGAATAGAGTTGAATAAACGTTATGTACGACTTTATCCAGGACCTTGCCTACTGCACTTAAAGAGAGATAGGTCTATACTTAGAAACGACAGAAGGATCGTACTTTTTTACTGGCCAGAGAGAAATTGAAGACATTTCTTAAAGGTACAGACAGGGGATAGCTAGTGTTTATTTGAATGTTATTTCTTATTTCATCAGGGTCCTGAAACTTTGTCTAGTTGAAGAGATTGTAAATTCCACTGCATGAGGTGATGTTCAAATGGAGTTGAGATTATTTCCAGCAGGATGAATGTTAGGAGGTAGTAGGGCATTTGTTTTGTCAAGGATAGTCTGTTCAACAAAGAAGCCGTTCATCAGATTTTTATCAGTTTCTTTGCTGTAAACGATGTCTTTACAAAGCGGAGGAATGGATGTTGTATGATTTAGTTTGATGAAAAGTTAAAGTGTTTTCCAGTGTCAGTATTTATGAGTTAGCTGCCATTTGTAAATTTCAGATTGTTTTAATTTACGGATTTCAGCTATGGTAATATTTCGTATATGTTTGTAGTTTTCCAGAGTCAGTGGGCCTTTTTGTTTTCTTATATTTTTTGTACAAACGTTTTCGCTTTCTAATCCCCTTCTTCATTTCACATGTTAGCCAGGGGGTGTATATTCACTGTTTTATTTGGAATGTGACTTTTTGTTAATTCAGAGATTCAATCTATAACGATCTATATTTATGCATTGTGTTAAACGACACACTCGGAGTCTCTGTCTTTGTTAGAATTTAGAAAATGCTTTACGAATTTTATGGAATTGATATCCTTGTGTAGGGGTTGGTCTAGTATTTCCTAATCATTAAATATTTAGCTCATTATTTACTCTCATTAACATATTCTCTAATTTATTCTAATTCCACCAGACCTTAACAAAAATGTACCTTATACAATCATGTGATATGTTTCTCTCTATCCTTGTTTCCACTCTTATGCCACTTGGGTCGGTTCCCAATGCTCTACAACTTTCATTTCTTATTGGGCTTTGGCTTTGCAGTGAAGTCAAAGGCAGAAAATATGGTAGGCCTATGCAAAGGTGTTAAAATGAAAGAGAATTAATTTTATAAAAGTTAATCAAAATACTTGTATATGTAGGTCGCTAATAGAAAAATGCACATTGTTTGCGCAGGTGCAATGCTCAAAGTATTTGAAAAATGCTTCCTGTCAGAAACAATGAAAAAAGGCAAGATTGAATAACGTCACAAATTAAATATATTCTTAATGAAAGGCCAGCTTTTTTATATCAGCCAATAGATTTTGAGATAAACAGGTCTTAAGCAACCTTAGATTCGACTTCATTGAGAAAAAACGACTACAATATACCTACACCATAACATTAGGAGGGGGTAGGATGGTGAGAAGCATCTCCATTCACCTTTGTCCTGGACAAGCTTAACTAAGTGGTTAACCAATACTTTGTGCACATACTTTCGCTTGTAACTGACAACATCCCTTCTTGAATCAGTGGAAGGAGGAGAGTATTTCTTAATCAATCTCCATGAAAGTATAGGACATAAGTTGGCTATCTTCTAGTTTAGGTCCATTTGGACTTAAAGTTTTTACCGCTGATCATGATCACACCGGCGCTTGATGATTATATATCTCAGGGAGGTTCACAATCAATTTGCAAACTTTAATGTTTTGCTAGATCCGTATGCAACCATTTATCCCATAAACAATGTTAAGGAGAATTCCTTGAAAATGTGCTCAGTTCATACTGGAGTAGCGTATTTTAGTACAGTTGTGGATTTAAGTAGTGTTTAAGGAAACTGTACATATTAGTGTGGGGAACATGAAACTAAGTGGAGAGGTTGAAATAGATGAATCTGTGTTTGGAAGAAAAGTAAAGTATCATAGGCGCAAACCCACATGTTGGATGCCAGGTTTGGATATTTGGAACGATTGAGAGGGCAACTGATAGATTTATTATCTATTCAGTTGAAGAAAGATCAGGAAAAAGTGTTAGTTGACCTTATACAGAAACATATTGAAAAAAGATCTAGCATTTTCAGTGATGGCTGGTCAGCCTATTATAATCATAATGACAGAGGCTATGATCGGTTCACAGTTCTACATAAATTTAGCTTCAGAAAGATGTGCGTACATAAATTGTCAAATGAACAAAGGGTTGTAAACACAAAAAGAATGATCAAAATGATGTAAGTAACGGCATACCTGAAGATATAATGTTATATCCTAAATAAAAGGAATTATCTAAAGTAATGAGGAGCCGCTGTGAGACTGAGGCATAAAATAGACTGCACAACAGAGAATTTTGTCTATCTGATCTCTTGCAGCAGTTGCAACAAACAGTATGTAGGAGAAACCAAAGGCCAATTGTACAAAAGTATGAATGATCATCTTGATGACTTGATGTATAAATTGAAGAAGATTGTTGGCTCTAACAAGGATCATTGACGGTTTGGGCCTTATACGCCTATTTTTCCGATTCCCAGAACGCTGCTTTTGAGCTTTTAGTGTGGTGCATGTAGTATCAGTGCAATAGGTGAATCTAATGGCAAGAGCCAGCTAGCAAAATATTTTAAAAATTCCGTCGCACTCGAGAGTTATGGCGGGTAGAAAGGGGAGGGGGTCTGAAATTTCATGAAAATAAAAAGTGCTTTAAAAAGTGATTTCTGCACGTTTTCTTGATTTATTTGGTAGGCATTGTGATATCTAATGAACATACCATATGCAGAGTATTAACGAATCACGATAATTGATGAAATTGTTTTAAAAACAAAATATGTTTTGTAATAAAATAATTTTTGGGAGATAATTTAGAAGTTACCTGTACATTTTTGACTTCATGTACCGTAAATAATACAAAACTGAAAGCTCAACAAAAGTAATAAATATTTTTGAAGGAATGAAAGTGTCCCATTTAGCATTGGAAAGTAAAACTGATTCTAACTGGAATCTTTGAATATTACTTTTACTTTGTTTAAAGGGCATAGCATGTTGAATGTATTTAAAGTGTCCTAATATTTATGGTATACATGATGCATGTATATCCCTATATGAGACAATATATTGAACACTAAAGTATTTACCTGTTATAACTCTTTGCATGCCAGTGGATAATTTTGTCGTCTGCCAATAGCCTTTTGCAAACAGTTCGAACCCAGATGAACACCAAAAGAATGCCAGTCTTGATCTGGATCCAAACTGTTTGACACTCTGATGGTGGTCCTTGGTGGTTTATTTTTAAGAAACTTAATTTTGAAGAAAGTCAGCAGACGAAAATAAAAACATGAACAATTCCCTAGCATGCAAATAGTACAGGACGTTTGCAAAATAATGTGTCATTTAATAACAATGAGGTTTTTACTTATGAAAAAATGCATAAAACCTTGCTAATTCTACTTTTAATCTTTAAGTACTTTATATTAAACTAGCACACAATACAAAGCAATTTAGGAGGTTGGTTTTAGAGAACTTCATTACTGTCATTAATTTCTTATTTGGTAGAAAAGGCATTTTACGGGCTTAGGCCCTGGGTTTTTGGGCTGCTGAACATCTTTCCCCCCCCGTGTGCCAGCAAGCCACTTCCATACAAAGTGTAAAATATGGTAACACATATGCAGTCAAAAGCTTTTGCTGGCACACGGGGGGGGGGGGGGAATGATATTTTAAAAAAAGTTTTCGGATTCCTATATATCTTAATGTAAAACTGATTGTTCTACCCAAAATTTTACATCTTTGAAGCATTTAATATCGAAAACGGATTTCACAGCAATAAAGTACTCAGGTCAGGGTAGCTTCAAGGCGAAGAAAGGGACGATTGACAAACTTTTATTTTTACTGTAAACCATAGGCATTTACCCATAGCAAGTGTCAATGATCCTTTTTCAGCGCAGTTCATTAAAATAATTTCCCATTATAAAAAGATTGGCTATAACATTAATGTATTGCAAAAGACTGCATGCTTGGTAGTCAACCCAATCATGGTTGGCAACTTTGCTTTCCTCTTTAATTGCACGCCGGTGGGTCGGACCTCAGACTCTATGATGGTTCCGACTTAAAGACTTATCTATTGATGAGATGGTAGGGGCCTGATGCTTTGGCTGTTTGTCTGGCCCACCGGGGTTTACCTTTTGGATTTCTTTTGCTTCAGTATTCAGTTTAATTTACTGTTGAGTCCTTATCCGTGCTTTATCTCCTTGTTATATCTTGATATATATGTTTAAGGAGATAATGCATTGATAAGTTAGGGGTCTTTCATGCAAACCAAATATCTATGTGTCTTGATCCACATCTGAATTAAGGGTGAGGTTGGCGCCGTTAAACCAGTTAAAGCCCACCTGTAAAATATTTTACTGACCATTCCAAGGCGGTACTTCTTTTGTGGATCTTTTATATTTTTGTACTGTCTTGTGTTTGCTATGTCTTTGAACGCGTCTGTTTATATGTGCTTTGTGGTCACCTGCTGGGAAAGGGCTGACCTCTTGGCTCTTGTTTGTGGTGTCTACTGTGAGTTTTGTCACTATCCCATTGGTATCCTGGGTCAGGTGTGGTACTTGATTGCATTGATTCCTGATCTTTGCACCCTTACTTACTTTGAGACACTGGAGGTCTGAAAGATCACCAACTGCATTTTCACTCTGCAGATCATGACTTCCAGAGTCATGCCTCTGTCTGCTGCCTTGAACACAACAAGGAGTGGTCAGATTCTGCCAGGAAACTCCGTGAGAGCTGCTGGATTTGGCGTCTGAATACTCTGTATCCATTTGGCATCAACAAGGGCAACTGATTCTATCTGGTCATATGTGTCGCAGGGTCATTTTATGCGGACTCTGCACAACTTATTCTGAGACCTTGATCCCATATTCTACTCCCATACTTTCTCCTATAGGCCGTTTTATATGACATTTTCTATCATATTATCATATAAGTCATCTTATGATAAGTAGCGCATATTCAGTAAAAACTGCTCACTGTTTGATTTGCGCGTGTTTCACGTGATTCACGCTTATATGCATGAGCATGCACAAACTCACTTAAGGCGCCCTTTCCTTTAGTCTTCAGTTTGTTGTAAAGGGGTGAGGAACTCACGTTCCTCGCCACAGCAGTTTACTTTAGATAATTCCTTTTATTTAGGATATAACGCTATATCTTCACATATGCATTTACTTATATCATTTTGATCATGTTGTAAATAATTGCATTATATGTGACATTTGTATTTCCCCTCCGTAACCTCCGCATTGCGAGTGAAGATGGTCTTATTTGTTATAAGGGGGTGAGAAAAACTTGCGTTCCTCACCACCGCAGTTAACTTTAGGAAATTCCTATTATTTAGGATATAACATAATATTTTCAGGTGTGTTGAGAGGTTGAATAAATGTTGAACGAATCTCATCCATGTTGTATTAATTGACCCTCGAACCCCCTTGAGAATAGGTGTATCGGCCCACTATGGTTCCTTGCGAGTAACAAACAACCTGTGACGAATGGCGCCCAAACTTACCATTGTGTATGAGCGGCGCTTTATTTTTGCGTGTGATTTACTACGTAGAATTTTGCGTTGTTTATTTCAGAAAGAAGACTTAGATAAAGGCTAGATTGGTAAGAGTCAATAGTGTGTAGCACTCTAGAAAAGTCTTTCAGATTAAAAGTATTTTGTGTTTCATATATACTTGAATGATCTCAAAAGAAATGGCTACTGGTGGTCCCTCAGATAGTAATGCAAAAATAGATTTGCAAACTTTATGGCCAGAAAAAGATGTCCAATTTATGGCTTCAATGTTGAGGGGCACAGGCAAATTTCATGTAGTCCCTATTTATGAAACAGAGGATGAATTAACTTATGTAGAAGAGGTAAATGAAACCAAAATACCTCTTAGGCTATGTATACAACAACTCTTAAGTTCTTTAGTGGCCAGGCCAAGAATTACAGGGTTGTCAAACCACCTACACCCAAGAAGGCATCCACACAGTTGGTATGCCTCCACCCCAGGCCCCCAACCCCACATATGACAATGTTGTTTTTGGTCAGCCACCTTCACAAACTATGGCTAATATGCTTATACAGCCACCTACAACTATGGAAGCAGTTCATGGTCCTGCTGTTCTGAAACCCTATATCAACCCTACTTATAATACAGATGTTCCCACTCTACCTCCACAGCCTGATATGGGACTTCCTGCTATGAAATTTGCTCCCCCGTCCCAAGCCCTAATCACAGAACCCTCAAAAGTACTTCCATTTTATAAACATAGCACACCATATGCCCATTTTCAAGTGTCTGTGTCCTCACAAACAACTGTGAACCAACCAGCACCACCACAGTTTGATGTCAGTTGTATACCATCTACCATTTATGGTCATTTAAAGAGCAATACACCATTACCAATCACAACGGCTGTGTACCATACACACCCTAAAAAACAAAAACAAGTTGACACTTATCCAAAATAGTAAGTGAGCATGATCAGGAAATACCACAATCACAAACCGCAGAAAACCCCAGGGCACCGCGAGGAAGAGCCTCTCAACCAGCACGTGACACCAGGAAGACAAATTAAGCAAAGCAACCAGTTCTCTCTATCCCATCAAGATGATTGCAATACTAGAATGGACACAAAGTAATGTACAACAAAACATAGAACAATTACAGACTCCCAAAAATGGGAGTTACAATAAACAAAAAGTCAACAACAACAGAACCACCGCCTTAGAACGGACAGCAGCCCAAGCCACCAGGGGGCTTAAATGCATTTTACAGGTACCAAATCTTGGCCCTAGATTCTGCTGTTGTTGAAGTACAAGAAATGTTCAGCTTCCATGGAGGCCATCTAACTAAAGCAATGTACGAGGGCTAGTCAAAAATAACTGAGCCCTACCTCATTATATCTTAGCCTCGCATTGTAGACAAGAATTGTGATTATCTTTTATAAGTGCAACATGTCATAGACGTTTTGACCCAAAATAATTACCCCTGTGAAGCTTCTTTTATGGTTGCTTGGCAACTAAGATCGTCAGTCAGAGCGATGCGTTCATGATCTCCGTCACCAGGAATATACAGTATGTCTTAAAAAAGCTTGTGGGCTTGATAGTTTTTGTGAAAGACATATTTGACATTTATTTGAATAGCATATGTCATATTGTCTTTTCATTATACTTGGTTCGTAAATGTTAGGTGAACACTGATTGCATGCGTTGCCTAGCAACAAAATAAGTCAAAATTTCACTATTTTTCAAACTCATGAGGATTGTGTTGCCATGGAAACAGATTTATTTATTAATACAAGAAATTTAATATTTCTGAGGGTTGTATTGTGTATGCAGTACTGCAAAAGCATTATAAGGCTATTATTTTATTTTTCTTTTAAAATTTTGTTAATATGAATGTGGGTGGGGTAAATTATAGGACTTGAGGCACGTAAAAAAATTGCTAAAATCAAAAATCAAACTACCACAGAATCTATAATTTGGGGTCAGACACTTCAGCTAACGATAAGGTCAGTTTTGCTAAGTCAGAAGACGTAGGAACACAGTCTGTCAGCCAGACAGATAAGTATGTGATCCTGCCATAACGACCTGGGTATCAGGGATCCACACTTAATCCTTTAGCCATCCCTTTCACTCCAAGGTCTCAAGGGCCACAGAGGACTCGACCAGCTAGAACAAAGCGGAAGACAAGGTGGCAGGTCAATGGTGACTGGATAGCATAAAGATTTAACCCCTGTGTTTTACCATTCATCAGTTTCTTTTTCGTGCTGTTTGTTTCAGGCCTGGAAGGGCAATACCTGAATGAGTTTTTAACTTTTGCGCAGTTTAAATTCTATATAGTTTTATTTACTGTGTTGCGTCTTCATAGACAGCGCATAGAGAGCACCAAACTGCACAGTTTTGATGATATGCCTTGTGACATACTTTTTTTGCTAAATATTGTCTTGAATGTGTTGGATTAGCCATTGTATTGTCTAGTGCATTCATTTGTGGTGGTCTGACCAATAGCTCTTTGAAACTGTCAGACTGCCATAATCTGATTTTTGTTTTGATGAGCACTGGGGTACAGATATGCAGGCCATGGATGCACTATGTGTTCAGCAGTGCTGTTAGGATGGTTGTGTCATGTTGTTGGTTCTTATCTGGTGTTTAATTCATTGTTTTTAATTTATTCCTAATCCCTCAGCTGAATGTACGTATGCTGAGACGTCATTTTTCAAAGAGGGGGAGGGTAGTATACATTATTTGGCAGCGTACAATTCATCAGTGGGTAGGGGCTTAGATACAAAACTGTCCACTTGTGGTAATTGAGTTAAGGTGGACATATCAGGGCCTTGTGCACTGATATATAAATGCATCTAAATTTGATAATTATTAGCCAATGCCTATGGCAACGTTGATAGTCAGGAGTTGTATATGGACCTTTGGGATGGACATGCCTCATAAGTGTTCCAAATGACTGTGTTGAGTCTCTTGGAATTTATTTACTTTGGTATAAGTATTTCTATTTTGTGTTTATATGAATGAAATATTGTGCCTTTATTTTATGGTTCATTGGTGTTGCCATCTATGATGTTCTGAATTAGCCTATGTTGATGTTTGTCCTGGGTTGGAACACGCTTTCTTTGTGCATTACCTGCAGCTATTAGGATGTGTGGCCCATGGATTCATTGGCAGCACAGAGTGTACCACAGGGTTTTATTTGTTCATTCAGGTAATTCTGCTCCATTAATAGAAACCGGTTGAATTTATGCTTAACATGATATTATTGCAGTTTTTAGGCTTTGGCACAATTTGTAAATAACTATCTATCTTACACTCTTATGAATGTTGATGGAGACTGGCACCTTGCTAGGTATGGCCTGTCTAAATCAGGTAGTTGTCTGTATTATGTTCAGTTGATTGTTGTGCCACCAAAGTTAACTTAAGCTCAATTCTTGTCTGTCTTGCTAAGTAGTTGTAAGATATGCATGAGAATGAGTTGGTATAAGTTGCTAGATATCAACAAGCTCTAGAGTTTAGCCTCAAGGCTCTTATAACAATATGCATTTTTAAAAGACTTATGTTGTCATATTCCACATGAGAGCACTGCGTACTTGTTTTATAGTAGGTTAGTAGAGTGTTGAGGCTTACATTAGATTAAATAGAAGAAATGTATTTGTTCTGATACTTATTTTGGAGTGTGGCGATTTTGCACAAGTAAGAAATAATTGCTTCCATGGCTCGTAACACAAACTCCTCTTTCATGTTTTGACTGAAGCTGTTCATATTTGGCACAATAGTTTCCTGTGGTGTGTAAATAACAACAAAGGTTTAAGATCACTGGTGTCCCTTTTGAGTCAAATGTCACGGTCAAATATACTTAGAATTTGTCTAACAGGTCTTAACGCGTATACTCCACTTTCATACCCTGGAGAGTCCCTACCACCTTGCCGCGGTCTCTGGGGCACACTTCACACAGGGGACGATATTGATTGTAATACTTGTCTCCTCTGGGAGTGCTGAGAGGAGGACCCACCAGTTTGCCGTGGGTGGCTTTCTCATAACTCGAAGACTGAGAGACTGGAAGACTGAGAGCATGCAGAATATGGACGTTTATAAATTCTGTATGACTCAACACGTCTCTTTGGCCTCTTTGACGGGGTAGACTGAGGTGGAAACACGGCCCGATGTTTCTAATCGGCTTTGTCAAGCTGAGCCCCAGGATTCTGAAAATGTAAAAAAAAATATTTCTTATATCTTCGTTCTATAGTATCGTTCTGATGCCAACCATGTGTCCATTATCTTATACTTTCTTTCTTTTATAAAATAATCCTGGAAGGCAGTGGCTTAACGAGTCAATTGTGCAGATTCTATTTGTGCAAGTATACCTTCTATGTAACTCTAGCACTGGAGGTCGGAAATCCAATCCATCAAAGAGCTCCCTTGTTGGGCTCCACGTTGGGTGGAGAGCATAGAGGGTGAATCAAACAACTAAACTACATGGCTAAACAAAAAGCAAAAAAACGTCACATAGCAAATTCAGATACTGACTCTGAAAACTCGTACCCAGCTTCTCAACCAACTAATTCAAGTTCGTCTACAACAACAAAAAAACCTTATGTACCCAGATTTTTAATAATCCATTCAAAAAAAGAAGGAGAGACTATTTCTACTCTTTCTCCGTTTGTTGTACATAAAACAATAATGAGTATTGCAGGAGAACCAAAGAGCATCAAAAATCTAAGGTCTGGTGATCTTTTGATACAATGTGCAAAAGAGTCACACGAAAAAAGTCTACTACAGATGAAGACATTTTGTGGTTTAAAATTTTCCGTAACCCCCTATTCATCCTTGAACACATCCAAGGGTATTATTCGCTGTCCAGCCTTGAGCAGAGTGACAAGCGATGATATCAAGAAAGGCATGGTTGAACAGGGAGTTACGGATGTACGCAGAATCACTGTACGTCGTGGTGGTGTCACAAAATTAACCAACACATCTGTTCTTACATTCAACTCACCTAACCTACCTACAGTTGTTAAAATAGGCTTTATGCAAGTGAAAGTAGATGTCTAAATACCAAACCCTCTTCGATGTTACCATTGTCAAGTGTTTGGTCACCACGAAAATAAATGTGGTAGACACGCTGTATGCTGCAACTGCGGTGAGCCCGAACCCTTGTGGACCATCTGGCGTGTGTGACAAACCAGCCAAATGCGTCAACTGCTCAGGTGATCATCCTGCAAACTCAAAACTATGCCCACAATGGGAGAAAGAGAAGAAAATTCTCAAAATCAAATGTGAAAACAACTTATCATTTCCTGAAGCTCGTAAACAATACGAGCAAATTTACATAGGTCAAACATATACAAGTGCTGTTAAACTAGGCACTTGCAACAAATCTACACAAACTGACAACAAGAGCACACAGACGGACGACAGCTTTACTGAATACTTAAAACAACAGACAACAGAGAAAAACCAAGGTACACAAGAAACATCTCATCATCCAGGAAAAAGTAACTCCTCTCATCCAGGGCCAGCCCTTAAGGCGGCGACTTTAGAAATGATGAAGAAAGATGAGGAGAAGAAGAGAAAAGACGAGAAAGATAAATTCAAACAACAACAAAAAGAAGAAAGAAAACAGCTTTATCTTAAACAACAAGCACAGAAAGAAAGGAAGAAGCACAAAAAGCAAAACAAGCTGAAAAGAATCCATTTTCTGTGTTTGCTGAAAAAGATGGCGAGGAGGTCATGGACGATGAGTCTGTGGTTTTCACAGAGCCATCTTCCAGTGATCACCTCCCTAAAGGCACACTGCCACGATTACCATTAACTAAAATAATGCCAATAGAATTAAAACAGTATTAGACAACATTATAAATAAAGATCAAACAGGTTTTATAAAGGGTAGATCCATTGTGGAAAATATACGATTAATATATGACATGATGAAATTTACAGATAAAAAGAATATTCCAGGACTATTACTGCTGATAAATTTTGAAAAGGCTTTTGACTCTCTATCATGGAATTTCTTACACAAAGCACTTGAACATCTAATTTTTGGGGACTCTATCAGGAAATGGGTAAAAGTATGCTATAAAATTATATCCTCAGCAATATCTGTATCTGGACATCTGTCTGCTTTTTTTAACATAGAGCGTGGATGTCGTCAAGGCGACCCCCTCTCTCTATACCTTTTTGTGATTTGTGCTGAATTCCTTGCAACGAAAATAAGGAAAACAAAACAATAAAAGGCATAAGTATCAATAACATTGAATTTAAAATATCACAGTATGCAGATGACACTTCAGCAATGCTAGATGGCACAGAAAGATCTCTCAATCAGACTCTGGAAGAGCTATCAAGATTTTCAAAAATATAAGGGTTAAATATAAACTTTGATAAGACACAGCTTGTGTGGATTGGTTCAGAAAAATTTTGTATCAGATCAATAAAGACAAAGTGGAAACTTTCATGGGGTAATAACCAATTTAAGTTACTAGGGATTGTTTTTAATACAGACTTAGATAAGATGATAAAAAAATAATTATATACCAAAAGTAACACAAATGGAAAAGATACTAAAACAGTGGAATAAACGAAGTTTATCACCTTTTGGAAAAATAACTGTAATTAAAACTCTTGTTATACCAATATCTAATCTTCTTTTTATATCTCTACCAAATCCTGATGTCAAAATATATGAAACTATAAATAAAACTCTGTATGATTTCTTATGGAATAAAAATCCAAAAATTAAAAAAACAGTTGTGATAAAGAAGTATATAGAAGGAGGACTGAATACGATAAACCTAAATGCCCTTGTAAATGCTTTAAAATCTACATGGATAAGAAGGCTTCTTTTAAATGAAAATAAATGGCAAGAAATAATAAAAATACATATAAATCTAGAAATGTTGACATTTTGTAATGTAGAATATATTCAGGATATTTTAAGCACATTGAATAATCAGTTTTGGAAAGATGTACTAAAGTATTTTCTTGATATAAACTATAAAACGGAAATAGGTGAAGAACAAATTTTAAAAAGTCCTCTGTGTTTTTTATAAAACATGGTATGATAAAGGCATGAGATTTGTGAATGATCTGGTGAACCAGAACGGAAGCTTTTATAGATATCAAGAAGTTGGAATTGATGGCAACCCGTTGAACATTCTAAAATATCAAGGATTTATAGACTCACTAAAACACTTTCTATCACATACACAAATAAGATTAACCAAAAAAGTACAAGCTCCATTCTAACCAAGTCATATCAAAGTCTTTCTGCAACAAAAGTCAGGAACACAGGCAATGTATAATGAACTGAATAAAAACTATGATGAACCGACAAGTAAAAGAAGATGGAATGAGAAATTTAATTTCACAGACCAAGAATGGGAGAAAATTTACAACTAACCTTTTAGTATAATAAAATATCCAGCTATACAATGGTTTCAGACAAGTATTAATCATAATATTTTGGTGACAAACAATCTTCTCTTTAAAATGAAAATAAAGAGCGACTCATCATGCTATTACTGTCATTCCCAAAAAGAAACAATAACCCATCTGTTCTGGACCTGTGAGAGGATTCAGGCTTTTTTGAAGGAATTGTTACAATGGCTGAATAATAATGATATACAGTGTGACTTTGCAAAGGATTTTTTATTTTTGGTCTGGATAGATTAAATATTATAACAAAACCACTTAATATCATAATACTCTATGCCATGTACTTCATATACACTACTCGCTGTAATGAACGTCAACTGGTTCTAGAAGTATACAAGAAGAAGCTTTCTCAATTGTTCAAAATACTCAAAAATATTGCTTTGTCAAAAAGTGAACTAACAGAGTTTAATAAAGATTGGGAACCATATGAAACACTACTTAATAATTAAGAATAGGTATATAAGCATACATACCAACCCTCACATACCAAGAAAGAAAAAGAAAAAACTGACACTCTGAAATACATGTATTAGTGATTCAGTATAGTGACCAGTACAGCCTCAGGAACAGGAAAAGTATACCATAAAAATGTCTTGTTTCTTTTTAGTTTTGTATTACTGTATAAATATTAAATATGTAGTAGGATAAAAATGAAAGTCAGTGAATACTGTTTTTACCTTTATTATATACTGTCCTGCAGGCCGGGAGTGACAGTGAACTTGTGTTTTGTTTGCAAAGTTATCGGGAACATAGAATGGATATGTCACTTGTGTATTAATCCTATCCACAGGAAAGGATTGATACACAAGTGATCTATTGATTCGCATTGGCTTAGGTGGAGTGTTCAAGTTAATGTTTTTTACTTGGCAATTGTAGACAAGACATGATATGATGTCACTGTCACTCTTGGTTGGCATGACAGTAAATATCTTTACTGTATATATATATACAAACATATGTTTGAGAGTCGTATGAGCGAAAGGAGCACCCTTCCTGAATCTTTTCTTAACAAAACATATATGTACGACAGAATCCAGGCTGTCAGGGAGAGTATTGCTTAAGGGTGTTTCATGTATGTATGTACAGTATGTTTGGCTGGATACTCTTCTGTAACAGATTATAGAAAATAAAAGAAAAAAAAACTAAAATAATGGAGGGTTTCAATCTAACCATTATTTTATTACCCCTTTTAATATTATTTTCAAGTATGGATTTTAAACATGAAATTAAACAATAGAATTGTCGAGGTTTGAAACCTAATTATAATGAAGTATCATTATTGATTTCTGAATATAATCCATCTGTATTTTGTTTTCAAGAGACATTTCTTAAACCAGATGATAACATCTCACTAAAAGGTTTTTATGTATATAACTATGTTCATACTGATTGTCTGAGGCCCTCTGGTGGTGCCTCAATATTTGTAAAATCATCTTTCCCACAAAGAAAGATTGATTTACAAACAGAACTACAAGCAACTGCTATTTCTGTCACTCTTTACAGAGAAATAACCATATGTCTTACACTTATCATTCTCCAAGTACAACGTCTTTTACATCTATTGATCTTTCCTTCTGTCATCCATCACTGTATCTTGATTATAATTGGTCTGTATGTGAAGACCAACACAATAGAGATCACTCCCCTATCATCATTGAACAGAACACTTTTTCCACTGAGGATCACAATCCAAAGTGGAAATTTAATAGAGCAAACTGGGATCTATTTAATATTCTAAGCACTGGAAAATTGGTACCAGAAAACGTCAAAGAATCTTCTGATCCTATAGCTGATTTTACCTCTTCTCTTATTGAAATATCTAAAGAATGTATTCCTTAAACTTCAACAAATCCAACTAAAAGTAATCCATGGTACAATGACGACTGTAATGAAGCAATTAAACAGCGCAAGCAAGCTCTATCTAAATTCAAAATATCTCCAAATACCTTTGGGATATGATAAGAAATATCTCTGGAAAAAACAAATCCCCCAGTTACACACATTTAAACATGGTGGGTACTGACAGCAAAGCAACTTCAAAAACAGACATTGCTGACACTTTAGGAGAAACTTTTTGTCAAATTCATCATCATTCAATTACTCTGAATCCTTCAGAAAGATTAAAACCGAACAAGAGAAAGTTAAATTGAATTTTTAAATCACAAAATAATGAAATTTATAACAAATACTTAATTTAGATGAATTAGTTGAAGCTATTCAACTATCACATGACTCAGCCACGGGTCCTGATGAGATCCACTATCAAATGCTTAAACATCTCCCAGATACTTCTCTTGAAACCCTTTTGAATATATTTAATTATATTTGGACTACTGGTAAATTTCCAGATGATTGGCAATATGCAACAATTATTCCTATTCCCAAACCTGGTAAAGATCCTGCGAAACCAAATAATTATAGACCTATAGCTTTAACAAGTTGTCTATGTAAAACACTTGAAAGAATGATAAATAAAAGACTTACTTGGTTTTTAGAATCTAATAATCATATATCGCGGTTCCAGTCTGGTTTCAGATCTGACCGCAGTACAACTGATAATTTAGTTAGATCGGAAACCTTCATACGTGATGCCTTTATTAAAAAGGAACATTAAGTTGCTGTGTTTTTTTTTACTTGGAAAAAGCTTATGATACCACGTGGAGATATGGCATTTTAAAAGGTATCCATGTTGATAACATGAAACAGATATTTCAAGATGTACATATTGATAGTATTATGACATTTTTAAGACAAATAAATCTTTTTAACAAAATCTAAATGCTATTTTCAAAATCATGTTTTGTTTTAAATTTGTATCAGACCATAATATAGTTTCTTTAACGTTGTATTCTGTTCAGTTAAAGAACATGTACAGTTATCTGAATAGCTCTTTGAAACTGTCAGATATTGTACGTGGTCTCTCATGTCAACAATCGTATTGCATCTAATTATCATGATACAAACCCATCATCATCATTCCTTTTATTTTCATCTTATAAATTTTTACTATTTCCATTCACATCATGTTTAGTTTAATACCGTCTGACGCTAATGACCCACAAGGATTGATGCGTCATTAAGCACCAAACAAACAAACAAATCCACTATCATAAACCACCAACCCGAATCGGAGAGGGGATTAAAGGAATGTCTTCAGTCTATCCACCCGTATATCAATAACACTTTATTGTATCTCCTGAAACGTTTACAAATTATCTAAGCTTTGGTGAGGTAAGACGGTGTGCAGAACCCATGACTCAACTACGCAGACACAAGGTCAAAGTGACAATTACAGGTAATGGAATTTAGCCTTTAATTGCGTGTATGCTCTATATCTCCTCAACCCCTCGCAGGATTTTCATTACACTTTGATAAGATGTACACCTCAGTGCGATGGGGTGCAAAATCCATAACTTGAACCTGCAGACTCAAGGTCAAGGTCACAGTAATGGTAATGTGGCTGAACATTGAATTTCATGTCCGCTCCATAACCCTTTTACCCTGGAAGGATATACCTTTAATTTTGGTCGAATATTTGCCTCAGTTAGATGATGTGCGATACCCGTAATTCAATCATGCCTGCTAAAGGTCATGGTCATAAGTGGTGATCACAAGTTTAAGCCTTTAATTATATGTCCGCACCCTATTGCATTTACCCCTGTAATGATATCATAAAATGTTGATGAAATGTCCAGGTCAGTGAGAGGATGTGCAAAATTCATGACAATACGCTGGCTAAAGCTCTATGTAACAATTTAAGGTCACGAGCTTGAACCTTTGACTTCCTGCCTTTATGCCAGAAGTATTTTCATTTTGACTTTAATCGAATATTCACCCTATTAAGACTGTATGCAAAACGTATGTTTCAACCATCCCGACTCAATGTCAAGGTCACAGTTGAAGATAAATAATTTGAACATTCGACTTCATGTTCGTACAATATTTTTACCCCCATAAGGAGTTGCATTAAGTTTCTATTAAATTGGCAAAAGTGGCTTCTTCAGTGAGAAGATGCACTGTTAGGCGAGCCCAAGAGCAATGTCATTGCTTCATGTCAAGCCGTGGAGGATATTCATTTAACTCTGGTAACATATTGGCCTAAGTTGTAGAAAAGGCACAGAACACATCCATCCATCTCTTTGGTTGTTGAGAGGATAAGGCATTAGACCCACGACTGATACCATGAACAGCCAAAGAGTTGGATGAATGCCTTGGTACTTTAAGTCTTTTTCAACAGTATTTCAGTCATTCTACGACAATGTAGAGATGGTTAAAAGGCTGGGTGCAATTAAGTGCTGTATAGGTCGAGCAATAATCAACCCCTGGACGCTGTGATCCACAGCTGGGAGCTATTATCGCTCAGTCACTTCTACAACCAAAGGTCACGCCACTCTGTCATTCTGCGGTTGGGGATATAGCTGACCTTCAGACTGCCTTGATTTGTAATTGAAGGTGTTTATATTTAGCGCAGTGGCTGCTTATGGTGTTTAGATGACAACGAAGGTTTCATATATGATCTCGGGTCAAAAGTCAAGGCCAAGTATACTTGAAACCCGATTTACAGCTCGTTACCCGACCTCCTCTTTCATTTTTTGATGGAAGTTGTTCATATTTAGCACAAAAATGCTTATGGTGTGTAGCCGAGAGAGTCGGTTTGCTTATATGATCTTTATTGTCAAAGATCAGGATAAAATCTACTTAGCAAGCGAAACAGGTAGGATTACAGTTTTGGGCCAAATGGTTATAGTTCAAGGTCTAGATCGGCCTAAT
Organism: Loripinus fragilis; assembly: GCA_964019695.1. Taxonomy (NCBI): domain Eukaryota; kingdom Metazoa; phylum Mollusca; class Bivalvia; order Lucinida; family Lucinidae; genus Loripinus; species Loripinus fragilis. The sequence goes on from OZ026529.1 coordinate 62,997,160, forward strand.
TAAGTCAGTCAAATCATATACATATCTTTACATTCACTTTTGTCAGAAGGTGTTGCTGATATTACAGGATCAATGTCAAGCAAGGTAAAATAATAATTTGGAAAGCTTTTCAGTAACGCAGATTCCTTTGTACATGAAGCTTTCAGGAATTTGGTCATGCCCCACTGGAAGGCAGGACTAAGAATGTTCTCGAACAATATATATATACCTGCTTTATCAGCCAGGAACAATCATTGACAACAGTCCTGAGTTACGATTGAGGATGTCGTAGGAAGCAGGCAGAACCCAATTAGCTACCTCCAACTAAAATTATCTTCTATAGAGAGTCAAAATATCTCATATCAGAAGCAAGAAATGTACCAAATATGAAACCTGTGCAATACAATCTCAAGATATGTACAGAATATGAAACCTGTGCAATACAATCTCGAGATATGTACAAAATATGAAACCTGTGTAACACAATCGCAAGAAATGTACAAAATATGAAACATGTGCATACAATCTCAAGATATGTACAAAATATGAAACCTTTTCAACACAATCGCAAGATATGTACAAAATATGAAACCTGTGCAATACAATCTCAAGATATGTACAAAATATGAAATTTGTGCAATACAATCGTAAGATATGTACAAAATATGAAACCTGTGTAAGACAATCGCAAGAAATGTACAAAATATGAAACCTGTGTAACACAATCGCAAGAAATGTACAAAATATGAAACATGTGCATACAATCTCAAGATATGTACAAAATATGAAACCTTTTCAACACAATCGCAAGATATGTACAAAATATGAAACCTTTTCAACACAATCGCAAGATATGTACAAAATATGAAACCTGTTCAACACAAGATATGTACAAAATATGAAACCTTTTCAACACAATCGCAAGATATGTACAAAATATGAAACCTGTTCAACACATGATATGTACAAAATATGAAACCTGTGCATACAATCTCAAGAATGTATAAAATATTAAACCTGTGTACGTTGCACAGGTTTCAAATTTTATACATTTCTTGCGATTGTACATCTTTATAATTTTGTACAGTTCAGTATTTTCGCTTGTGTCCCTTTTGAGTCTGGTTTACATGTAATGGAGTGTCGGGCCCTCTAGCGCAATTCGGTAGCGATTCCGACTGCTGATCCAGGTCCCAGTCCGCCACATACTTTCGTGGAAACTGATCATGAAATATTTTCTAAGGTCATTCTCTCCGTCTTTACTAGCGAAAGCATGTGCAAGGAGTACTGGTTAATCGCTTAGTCTAAGCTTGATCAGGAAAAGTGTGGTTATGTGACAGTCTCGACATGACCATAGCGGTTGACTGGGACGTCAAACCACAAAACAACGGGGAAAACGCGTCATTACCCCTAGACATGACATTCTATTATATTATTTATGATGATGGTATTCCCAAGTTCATTATTACTGCAATTAACCTTGAGGGATTCTAAAGTAGAAAAATGATAATTAATAAAAATACAAACTCAGTAAATGGAACAAATCGTGTAGATCTAAATCAGACATCATGAGAAATTTGACACCAAAAATTAAGAGGCGTGAGCAAGGCGATCTGGAACTTTTTATAAAAAAAGATGTTTTGTGATACGACAGGCATCATTTTTTTTTATCTAAGTCATGCAATTAATTGTTCATGCCAATATTATGGAGACATGTCCTTCGCTTTAAGCTGAAAAACAATGTCGAAAAGATTATAATCTCAGAGCGTGTTTCCCGCCACAAAGGAGTTTTCAGCCATTAAAAATTTACAGAGGCACTGTTTGCCAATGTCCCCAGGGTGCAAGGCTTTAAAGGGTAAAAGGCGTCAAAATGGGCATATTTTTCGTCAAAAATAAACAATCAAATAAAAAATGATATTGATATGATTATAAATTAGAGGATCTATTGTACAGCACAGTAAATCCATTCTCAGAGACCGACAAAAATACATTTAATCGTATTTTATAAACAGATTTCGTAAGGTCCTGGATAATTTATCTGCGTCCGTCCTAGTTCACGTTTAGGTCATCATTAAGATATATTTTTTAAAGTCTGCCAGCATTCGGGTTTTATTTCAATTAGCGTTTTTTTGCACAATTTTGGTAAAGGGTATTATTTAGAATATATGTAATATATATATTTATTTATTTTTTGATTGAGTTAAAGTCTAAAGTCCCAGTCAACAATTTTTCAGTCATATCAGAAAGGGAATGGGATAGACTAAAAGGCCCTGATCCCACCCAAATTTGCCTCTGGTAAGCAAATTTCATCCTACCAATAAGCCAAGTATGACAGGACCATCTCTCTGAAAGCAACAGCAGAGAGCGCACCACCCTACCACCCACAAGTTTGACCTTTGGTTAAGGAGAGTTATTTCTAACTGGTTGGTTTGTTCAGCGGTATGTGACGTTTAAATGTGTTTCTATCTTTAGCTTTCAGTGGTGGCAATCAAAGCAGTTTTAGATGAATTTATCATATGGCGTCGCATCTGGGAGTGATATAAATAAACTAAACATAACGTTGTCCTGAAAACAATGTTATACTGTATTGTGTATCCTAAGGTGCCTTTTTGCCATGTGTTTTTCATTTCATGCTGGAATTTAGACATCAATTAGCAAGTACATTTGTAAAATACCTTAATTCTGATAGGCAGCCTTACAGGATAATTGATAAATGTACATTTCAAAATACTTCATTCTTATTTTTTAGTAAAAGTGTATGATGTTGGTGTACATTGAAATTGCCTCCTTGAGGTAACTCTAATGTATCCCAACTGCATGCGTTTTGATAAGATTGCTTCACCTAAACCTTCTGAGCACTTTATACTGTTTCAGTGAAATTAATAGGTTTATGTAGTTTGGTATGCACCTGGATAATAATACTTGACAGCTTACATTGTGACACCTCTGTGGTATGAAATGCAAAACTGTGCGGTTGTATTGATGCAGCTTATGCCATGGTATTGATGCAGCGTACGACCATGGACTCCACACGTACATTTAGGCTATGTTTCATTCTCTTGGCGGCAACGACGAATGTTTATATCGCAGAAATAAACAATTATTCCACTTATTCTGTCTACGCAAATAATTATAGAAGTCACAATGATGCGATAGAGGGAGCTAAAACTACACAGACAACACTCTATGACACTGACGAGATGGTTAATGCTTCACAGACGACGCTCTATGACACTGACGAGATGGTTAATGCTACACAGACGACGCTCTATGACACTGACAAGATGGTTAATGTTACACAGACGACGATCTATGACACTGACGAGATGGTTAATGTTACACAGACGACACTTTATGACACTGACGAGATGGTTAATGCTACACAGACGACACTCTTTGACACTTACGAGATGGTTAATGCTACACACACGACACCCTATGATACTAACGAGATGGTTAATGCTACACAGACACCCTATGATACTTACGAAATGATTAATGCTACACACACGACACCCTATGATGCTAACGAGATAGTTAATGCTACACACACGATACCCTATGATACTTACGAGATGGTAAATGCTACACAGACGATACTCTATAATACCGTGATGGTCAATGATACAAAGACGATACTCTGTGACACCAACGGGACGGTTAATGTTACACAGTCAATATTCTGCGATATTAACGATATTGTTAATGCTACACAGACAACACTCGTTTATGTTAATGTCATAGTTAATGCTACACACACAACGCTGAATACGACGACTGAAGAATTAAATGCCACAACAACATTAATGATTGGCTTCTTCGATATGGTTAATGCAACAAGTAGCGGTACGGATGATATATATTTTGTATACCTCACTGCTGGTGTCATCTCAATTGCAGGAAACATCATGATAATCATTATAATGTCAACATCGGACAACAGAGGAAAATCAACATCACTCCTTTTCACTGTACTAGCCATATCAGACACTAGCTTAACAATAAACAATATGTATTACTCTTATGTGCAAGGTACCAAGGTGGCTAGTGTAATTGAGGTGAGGAACTTGATATTTGGCATCATGACCAACTTGATATGGAGAATTAATGTTCACTTCTCGAACTACATTTTAGTGGTAATTACGTTAGAACGTGTCATTAGCATCGCTTTTCCATTCCAAGTCAAAACCATCTGCAGGAAAAAGTATCTACTGGTATTAATATTCAGCATACTGTCTGTTCTAGCTGTAGCAAATATTCCCTTATGGATAAGAGACTGGCCATCTGAGACCATGGAGAATCTGGAACTGGTTGATTTAGTGCTTGGCTTTTTCTTGCCTTTTCTGACAATCTTGGTTGGTGGTATATACATCATTGTTAAAGTTAAGTATGGACGACTTCTATCAAGCTCTTCGTACAATTCATCAGTTACAAACATTGTTCTTGGAGCCAATCTGGCCTTCCTGGTAACCATGTTGCCACGCAGAATCGTATACTTAATTGAAACAGGAAGTAGTGACGAGGAAAAATCAAATTTTTTAATAATATTTTGCCAATGTCTTGAGTGTTTGAATACTGGTGTCAATTTCTTTGTGTATATATTAGCTGGTAGGAAATTTAGAGATGATTTTGTAAATCTTGTTCTGAGAAGAACAAAGAAACGTCCAAGCAGATCAGTTTCAACCAAATCAAGTAACAGTAAATCAAAGTAGATATGTTGGCCATTTTGCAGTTATGACTTAAAGGTGGACAGCTTAGAGAAAGGGTATTGCACAGGTTTATTATGGGCCTCGGTGCTAGAAAACCTGTCTTAAGGATGCAAGGATACTTCTAAATAATGTAGTCAGATAATTGTAGTTCATATTCATGCAAATGGTTTTTAAAGTTCTCCCAGCGTGTCACATAATTGCAAACGGTATCAAATCAGGAAGTAACTCTAAAAAGACTGATAAGCATGCTGCCGATTGCCGTTGTATGTTGGGGCGTAAAGTTGTCTATGTGAGATGTATAATTGTTCATACAACAATGTATCCACGGATGTCCTTCTCCTTGAAAAAAAAAGCAATTGTTGTTTAAACAGGAAAAAGTTCATGCAAGTTAGAGCTTTTGAAAGATATATCCCCTTAAAGGACACATAAAATACCATCGATAGCTCAGGCTAGCTTGTACCGCTGTGTAGTCTTGTAAGAACATTTATCACATTACGTCGCGTCTGGGAGTGATAAAACGCCATGCAAGAAAATCGATAAACCACTAGTATTGCATATAAGCTGTGTCGCACGCTAAAAAAGTAACAGTCATGTTTTAGCAAAAACACATGTATTAATCAGGCCATGCACGTGCTGTTGATGCACGCTTTTCTACTTTAAATATACGCGTTATAGTCCGTCACAAAAAATTGACGCCATCAACAGTAACGGTGAAGTGAACGAAATTTAGTAACGCCAGGATGACGTAAGTGTTTGCTCTGGAATATGCGTTAAAACTTACAAATCATTCATGTTTTACGAGCCATTATAGGTAATACAAACATTTATTTTTGTTTCGAAGCGTTTTTCCAACGTTTTCAAGTGAAAAATGACTTTATGTAAATAATAACGATCAAACATGTTTTCTGATACACTTACATCTGCTAGACCCCTCGGGGGTCGTTAAAACCCTCTCCTTTCAGGTTCGGGTTTCAACATCGCCCTCGGGGTCCAGCAGATGTTAATGCATAGAGATACACGTTTAATCCTTATAGTGGTTTACAGATTTAACTTACGTATTCTAACACACCTCGCCTATATAGAGCCAATGCCAAAAATGTGTGATATGTCAAACAATAATTCACAGTTTTGAAATTGCAAGGAAAGTACGTGCCAGCTGACGTCATTTGTTACTGGAAAATGACGGCATTCGTGGCGTTAGACGATGTAATGCCGTTTTACACTTGAAAGACGTTACAATTACATGTAAACGTATGCGACGTAGGCTAAGTATTGGCGGGAGTTCTTCAGTGCAATGGCGGAAAGTTGAAAGAAGCTGATTTCAAATGTGTTTTCGTCGTTTATATTGTGTTAGAATCGAAATAGAACACCCCCAATGCGTGAATTGTTGAGTAATTATTCACTGTTTGTCGGTAAGTTGTTTGAAGATAAATCACTCGCGCTGTGCGCTCGTGTTTTGATCTTCTTTACAACTGACCTCCAAACAGTGAATTATTATTCAACAATTCACTGCTAGAGCTAATCTATTTCTGAATTGACGTCCAATTTAACGTTGCGTAAAAGATCGCAAAATATTGACTTGTTCACGCCAAAAAGGGCATTTTCAAGTAATGTCATGTGATAAATCAAATCTAACATTCGTGCTCCTGTATTATTGAATTTATTAAAATCGTTGCGAAAAAGAAATAAAAATGCTCGGCAAGCCTCACATTTTATCTCTTTTCCCCAACTCGTTTAATAAATTCAATAAACAAGAGCACTCTTGTAATGTCCTCTATTTATTGGTTCGAGTCATATATGATTGGAGAAAAAGGCCAAGAAAAAAACATTAGGCCAAAACCGAGCATCCACTTTATGCATCATTGCAATCATAGGTCTAAATTTATAAACAAAATATTTTAGAGGAAAATTGTAGAGTCCGTGCTCGATAAGAGTTGAGTTACGTACATGTAGTTGGTCACATTATGGTACCTTTTTCATCTGATTGGACAAGTATAGGGTTTTCATTCATACTTCTAACTGCAAATCTGTTTCGTCACTCTACTCTTATCGAGCACGGGCTATAAATATTCTTAACCATTAGTTTTAACATATGTTTTGGGTGCTCAAAAGAACCGTCTCATTGAGACGGTTCTATTGAGTTCCCACAACATATGTTTTGGTTGAGAAATAAGAAAAAAGGTTACGCACTCTTAACTGAAGACGTGGTAATAGCCTATTCACCTTATTCTTATTGGTAGAAAAATGTCATTTTCTGTATATTTCATGTTCATAAAGTATAAATAAATATTTGCATTACTTCTTTTTTTTTTTACTTTTATAATAATTTGCTTTTTCCCTGCTATTAACGTCTGCTGATTACCTTAATAAGCATACACTAATGACCTAGATCATAACCTTGATCGTAGTAAAACACTTGAAAGAATGATTATCCCCCGACGAAGTCGGAGGGATATAGTTTTGGCGTCGTCCGTGCGTCTGTCCGTCCGTCCGTCCGTCCATTCCGTCCGTCCGTCCGCACTTTTTGTCTGTCCGGAACCATATCTCAGTACCTACTGGTCAGATTTAATTCATTCTTGGTACAAATGATTAGTACTATGGACTCTTGATATCCTATAAGTTTGGTCAAAATCGACCCCTTAACACTTGAGTTATTGCCCTTGTTTAAGTATAGGCAATTATAAGGCAAAACCTATATTAGCTTTTTTGTGTGATGATCTTCACATTTCATCAAAGCTATTATATTTAACAACTTCTCGCTATAGACCATGATTGCCAAGTGCCTGTAGATAAGAATAGCAGTGTCAAAGTTTTACCCCACCCCCTTTGACCCCACCTAAAGGGTCAAAGGTCAAATATCTAAATTTCGCAATAACTAAGGCAATTATTAATATTTTTTGCCGAAATTTTTGCATGCAGGCAGAGCAGCAATAGATATGAAACATATCAAACGGGATTTCAGTTTGAAGGCCTGGGTCCGAGCCCCTTTGGTGGACTTAGGGGTCGGGGCCGAGGCCAAAATTAAACTTTTTCAGAATATGGTCATGTTGCATATCAAATTAAAGCTGACGACGCTGGCAGCAACATGGTAGCAAATATTTTGCCCACAGACACACCCTCGACCCAGGGGGTGGGGTCAAAAGGTCAAACTGTATATTTTTCTGAAAGTAGTCATGTTGCATATCAAATTAAAGCTGACGACGCTGGCAGCAACATGGTAGCAAATATTTTGCCCACAGACACACCCTTGACCCAAGGGGTGGGGTCAAAAGGTCAAACTATATCTTTTACTGAAAGTAGTCATGTTGCATATCAAATTAAAGGGAATTGAGCACAGAGCACCATGAAAGCAAGTGTGCTGTCATTACACACACCAACGACCCCTGGGGTGGGGTCAAAGGGTCATTTTTGTTCTTTTCTAAAAGTGATCATGTTGCATATCAAAGTAAAGTGGAAGAAGTGTAGACCTACATGCAAGGTAACACTTTGAATTTACACACAATCTTGACCTCTGAGGTTGGGTTTAAAGGTCAGATATTGAAATTGTGCAGATGTAAGTATATTTTTTATTGAACTAAGCACTAAAACATACTTGACAGGCGTTTGTTATGATCTGAATGATACTGTAGGTGAACTAAGGGTTAGATAAATGGGATTTATGTTTTGTGATTTACATGTTTCTCTAAAATAACTCTTCGTCGGGGGATATAAATTCGTCGAATTTGCCTTGTTAATACAAGACTTACTTGGTTTTTAGAATCTAATAATCATATATCGCGGTTCCAGTCTGGTTTCAGATCTGACTGCATAACAACTGATAATTTAGTTAGACTAGAAACTTTCATACGTGATGCCTTTACTAAAAAGGGACATGTCGTCGCTGTATTTGTCGATTTAGAAAAAGCGTATGATACCACATGGATATACGGCATTTTAAAAGCTATCCACAAACTAGGATTGAGAGGTAGACTTCCTACATTCATTGAAGACTTTCATGCAAAGCCGAGTTGGCTCCTCTCTGTCTGATCATTATGACCAGGAGCAAGGTGTGCCTAAAGGGGGCGTTCTGTCTACAACATTTTGTAGTATCAAAATTAATGATATTGTGTAATGTTGAGGTAATCTTACTGATTGCTCATTATATGTTGATGACTTCTGTATCTGTTATCGCTCAAAAAGCATGGGGACGACTGAACGTCAACTGCAACAAAATTTGAATAAGATTGAAAATTGGGCAACAAGCAATGGCTTTAAGTTTTCCAGATCAAAAACACAGTGTGTACATTTCTGTCAGTTGCGCAAGCAACACGATGATCCTGTTTTACATTTATATGGATCGCCTATTCCAGTTGTTGAGGAATTTAAATTCATTGGCATTATTTCGATGGAAACTCAGTTTTATACCCCATATTAAATTTCTCAAAGCTAAATGTTTAAAAGCATTGAATCTTTTAAATGTACTTTCCCATACTTCTTGGGGTGCAGACCGAACTACACTTCTTAGGCTTTATTGGTCTCTAGTCCGGTCAAAATTAGACTATGGATGTATTATATATGGCTCTACATAAAAATCATATCTGCAAATGCTTGATCCTATACATAATCAAGGACTTAGGCTAGCTAATAGAGCTTTTAGAACTTCTCCTGTTGCTAGTCTCTATGTGGAAGCAGATGAACCATCACTATACTCACGAAGAGAGAAACTCTCTTTGCAATATGTCATAAGACTTTCTGCTAACCCATCAAATCCTGCTCATTAAGTTACATTCCTACCAAATTATGTAAAATATTTTACTGACCGTTCCAAGGTGGTACTTCTTTTGTGGATCTTTTATGTTTTTGATCTATCTTGTGTTTGCTATGTCTTTGTGCGCGTCTGTTTATATGTGTTTTGTGGTTACCTGCTGGGAAAGGGCTGACCTCTTGGCTCTCGTTCGTGGTGTCTAACTGTGAGTTTGTCACTTTCCCATTGGTATCCTGGGTCAGGTGTGGTACTTGAGTGTATCGATTCCTGATCTTTGCACCCTTACTTACTTTTATATATATGAGCAAAACTCTAAAGCTAGTAAATCATTTGGCATCAGCATTTCACCACTCTTAGAATCTGCCAATATCAAATCACAAAATGTTGAAAAAACATTTTACACCAAATATTCCAGCTTGGTGTGTGAAACAACCTGAAATACTTTTCGATTTGCACACTTAGAAAAATCTGAATCAAATACACACATATTAAATGATGATTTCAGAAGGCTGCAAAGTCGTTATTAGAATTATCAACAGGTTTATACTGATGGGTCAAAGGAAGACTCAAAGGTTGGTTGTGCCGTTATATCAGACAACCATATTAATATGCAACGTATACCTGACGATTCATCACTTTTCACTGCTGAAGCCAAAACAGTTGATCTCGCTTTAGATTTCATGAGAACTTGTGACACTAACAATATATTCATTATATTTTCTTACTCGCTTTCAGTATTGAAAGCTATAAACCATACCAGTTCAATGAACCCACAGATTCAGAAGCTTTTAGAAAACTGTCACGAGCTTTTAGCAAATGAAGAAATTGTACTCTGTTGGATTCCTAGAAATAGGTATCCTAGGGAATTAGATGGTAGATCAGAAAGCAAAAACATCGCTTTCATTAGAACAAACTTTTTTAAGATTCCTTTTTCTAATTTTAAGCCATCATTCAATAGATATGTCTTGGATCAATGGCACTTCTTGAGATAAAACCAACTATTGGTGAACATCAATCAGTTGTTCGAAGCATAAAAAAGGAAGAAGTTGTTTTAGCTCGATTCTGTTTAGGTCATACAAGAGTCACACATCCACACTACTAGGTGAAGAGCATCCCCGATTTGTTGGTTGCGATGCACCATTTGTTTTACATTTGTATTAGACAATAATATAGATTCTTTAATGTTGTATTCTTTTCAGTTAAACAGCATATACAGTTATCTGAATAGCTCTTTGAAACTGTCAGATATTGTACGTGGTCTCTTCTGTCAACAATCATACTGCAACTCGAAATCATTATACAAAATCATCATCATCATCATCATTCCTTTCATTTTATTTAATACAATTTTTTACTTTTTCCATCCAAATCATGTTTAATTTAATACCGTCTGACGCTAATGACCCACAAGGGTTGATGCGTCGTTTAGCACCAAACAAACACATTCTCTTTTCCAGCACTGTATTTTACTAAAGAAAGAAACAATTGCAGTGCTGGTAAAGAAAAAAAAACAACCCATAGTTCTGGCATCTGCGCGAAAAAGGCAAGCAGACTTGTTTTACACCCCTTCAATTTACTTTCGTAGTCTCAGCTACATTTATTACATTATTTTCAAACAAATAAAGTAGGGTTTTTTTTATATTTATCAATTTTGTGTGAAACCAATTATATTTATCCTTACTGTTAGGATTGATAGACGTTCTCTTACATTTTAATGCAGATCAGTATGCAATTAGATCAGGGTTTACACTATATTCCAGCTGTACATTGTATACTCCCAATCAGGCAATCAAATTTAACTTTCCCATGTTTTATGGTAAATAGAGAATAATACATTGTGTTCCACGATATGATAAATCTTTCACGAAGGTTTGACTGCATACGCATACACGACGAGTCCACCAGGACGCGTTGTTGACGCATATACAGTCAAGCCTGAGTGACAGTTTTTTTTATATCATGGAAACGCAATGTATTATTGTGTATACTATATACCTTATTTAGTGCCTCCAAAAAAATAAGAGACAGAAAAAGGTCAAGAGAAGGCAGCAAAGAAAGATAATGCGTAGACAGGATAGTGAAATTTGTCGCTGCTTAAGCTAGTTGTACCAGAGCAAAAAACTAGTTCTGACAAAAATCGTATATCACTTGTGAAACATTTTACTATTTTTACATCAACATTTCTTTCATAAAGATAAATATCAATATTTATCCCTCCTAGAGTCCTCTTTAAAACCATTTGCATTTAGTTCATAACAAGCTTTGATCTGAAAGGGAGAGTCATAACATAATTAGTAAGTGGTTCCAATTTTAAGGTATAAAATTTAGGTCTTTAACACTTTCCTTCATAAAAATGTATGCTAGGCTCTACCCACTATATTTATATAAATAAACTTTCATGTTGGTACATAGAACAAAGAAATTGCTCACTTACTTACTTTTCAGGCCCACTAGTGTAGGATCAGCTTTATCATATTTCCATAAGCAAACATAGTAGACCCTGATAAGGTAGCTCTTAAAAGGCGTCCTTTTTAGGTAAAGGGTAAAAGTCAGGAGATGACTCATTTCAAAGAATTTAATTCCATGCATAATGCTGGTTGCCATGGCAACAGAAAGGAAAAACTTTTATAAATATTCTTGTCTGAAATCGCAAGGCCTAGAGCATTGATATTTGGTTTGTAGCATCATGTAGTAGTTGACCTCTACCAAGTTTGGTCCAACTATGCCCATTAGGCTAAAAATGGCTCTGACCTGGGTGGTCACAAATTTCACATAGGCTTATATCAGGAAAACATGAAAAAGCTTGTATAAAACCACCAGGACTATAACCTTGCTATTTGGGCATGCACATGTAGCATTTTCTTGTAGACCTCTTTCAAGTTTGTTCAAATTACATGAATATAATGCCCTGAGGCTCTAAATGGCTCTAGAAATTACATGTTTTACATATAGACGGATGGCTGAGAATGGGTTTGCTCCCCCCCCCTAGGGAATTTTGCAGACATATCCTATCTTGTAGAGAATTTAAAGCCGAGTCTTTTAAGAGATGTTTGCACTCTGTGCTCCGGGGCATTAGTCTGTGAGAGCCTGTAACATACGTTACTTAATCAAACTAAGAAAAAGTAAATTGAAAGTTTGGGCTACGAATTAAAGACATTAAAATATTTATTTTTAAAAATTATACATATAGTCTGCATACTGGATATCTTAACTATGTATGACAGCCATTTAAACGAAATTGCGGCTTCCTAAGGTGTCATATGCGTTACATAAATCAGATAACCCATTAAAATTTGCAAGTGTGGCTAACATCATTTACATTCACAATCTCTCTGTGTGTTTTGCAAAATGTTTTTAACCATGTCTGACTAACTTATGCAATTGGCTAACAGAAAAATTCAAGTTTGTTTCTCTAGCTTAAATATTTTTTCTGGAATAAGCTATTAAACAACCCTACCCCTACCCAATTTTAAGGTGAAATGTTTGGTATTAAAACTAAAGTAAAAATAGTTAAAAAATATTTGCAGTTGATGAATGTATTTCATTGTTTGGGATTTATTTGCTTATATGAAAAGACTCATAAATCTGCAAGTTTGTTGCAAAATTTTTAATATCAGATGCTGTAACATATGTTACCTGATGTAATAAATGGGCAAGCTCATTGTCTTTACGTAAGATATGCCTAAAAATGTTTTAATCTCCTCGAGGGAATTTTGCAGACATATTCCTTCTTATAGTACAACTCAAGTTGCATCGAATAAGGGATGTTTGCACTCTCTAGGTTGGGGCGTTAGTCTGAAACAGCTTGTTACATGCGTTACTAAATCAAATAAAGGAAATGTAGTTTGAAAGTTTGAGCTAAAATTGTGAAAAAAACTCGCAGCTGTTGGATATCTTACATTGTTTAGGGATTTCAAGCTGGCTCCTATCATAAAGACTTATAGATCTGCTAGTTGTCATCAAGTTTTAAAGTTCAGAGAGTGTTACATATGTTAGCGTGATAAGTAAAATCATCAAACAGTATTTTGACATCAAGCTGAGTAAGGGCCTGCTCCATCCTAATCCCCTTTGGAATTCTGCAGACAAATTACATCTTATGTAACCATTCAAGGTGCATTTAATAAGAAATGTTTGCACTCTGTTAGTCGGGGCATTGGCCTGTAACAGCTTGTTACATATGTTACTATATCAATTTGAGAATAAGAAATTTGAATATTTGAGCTACCAAAAGAAGACATTAAAATTATCTAATAAATTGACATTCTTATAGTCTGCATACTGGATGTCTTTACTACATATGGAAGCTGTTTAACATTAATACGGCTAACTGTGGTGTTATGTGCGTTACATGAACCTAATTATAATTTAAAAGCTATAATTGTGGCTATCGTCATTTAGTTAAATAACTACTATGACTTGGTTTCAAACTGTTTCATTAGATTTTACAAACATATACTCAATTGATGAATAAGAAAAACCAAGTTTGCTTTTCTATCTTAAATATATTGTCTTATAGAAGCTAATACACAGCCCTACTCCCAGTTTTACAGAGAAGCGAATTTTATTATTACCGTTTAAGTAAAACACATGAAAGCGATTACAGCGTGTGGATATTTTTTCATTTTCTTAGTCTGTCTTGCTCATATATCTACAAGATGTCATTAAGTTAAAGATCAGGACACTTAATGTGTACTTATAAGTCTTTGGTGCCAAAACACTAGAAATTATATTCATTTCTAATTATCAAGCCCATGGACTGGTGTTACAGATGTTATCAATGACCTTTTGGACACATTTCCTAATACTGTGCATATAATGCTAAATAAAGAGCCACAAATAGAAAAGATAGTTTTACATTTTACAAGAAAATACAATAAATGAAATGGTCCAATCTATTTATCATCGATTTAACACTCATGTTAAACGTTTGTCGTTGTCTGCTTCTGTGGTAATCATTATTATCACACCCCTAATTATACAAAATCATCATCATCATCATCATTCCTTTCATTTTATTTAATACAATTTTTTACTTTTTCCATCCAAATCATGTTTAATTTAATACCGTCTGACGCTAATGACCCACAAGGGTTGATGCGTCGTTTAGCACCAAACAAACACATTCTCTTTTCCAGCACTGTATTTTACTAAAGAAAGAAACAATTGCAGTGCTGGTAAAGAAAAAAAACAACCCATAGTTCTGGCATCTGCGCGAAAAAGGCAAGCAGACTTGTTTTACACCCCTTCAATTTACTTTCGTAGTCTCAGCTACATTTATTACATTATTTTCAAACAAATAAAGTAGGGTTTTTTTTATATTTATCAATTTTGTGTGAAACCAATTATATTTATCCTTACTGTTAGGATTGATAGACGTTCTCTTACATTTTAATGCAGATCAGTATGCAATTAGATCAGGGTTTACACTATATTCCAGCTGTACATTGTATACTCCCAATCAGGCAATCAAATTTAACTTTCCCATGTTTTATGGTAAATAGAGAATAATACATTGTGTTCCACGATATGATAAATCTTTCACGAAGGTTTGACTGCATACGCATACACGACGAGTCCACCAGGACGCGTTGTTGACGCATATACAGTCAAGCCTGAGTGACAGTTTTTTTTATATCATGGAAACGCAATGTATTATTGTGTATACTATATACCTTATTTAGTGCCTCCAAAAAAATAAGAGACAGAAAAAGGTCAAGAGAAGGCAGCAAAGAAAGATAATGCGTAGACAGGATAGTGAAATTTGTCGCTGCTTAAGCTAGTTGTACCAGAGCAAAAAACTAGTTCTGACAAAAATCGTATATCACTTGTGAAACATTTTACTATTTTTACATCAACATTTCTTTCATAAAGATAAATATCAATATTTATCCCTCCTAGAGTCCTCTTTAAAACCATTTGCATTTAGTTCATAACAAGCTTTGATCTGAAAGGGAGAGTCATAACATAATTAGTAAGTGGTTCCAATTTTAAGGTATAAAATTTAGGTCTTTAACACTTTCCTTCATAAAAATGTATGCTAGGCTCTACCCACTATATTTATATAAATAAACTTTCATGTTGGTACATAGAACAAAGAAATTGCTCACTTACTTACTTTTCAGGCCCACTAGTGTAGGATCAGCTTTATCATATTTCCATAAGCAAACATAGTAGACCCTGATAAGGTAGCTCTTAAAAGGCGTCCTTTTTAGGTAAAGAGTAAAAGTCAGGAGATGACTCATTTCAAGGAATTTAATTCCATGCATAATGCTGGTTGCCATGGCAACAGAAAGGAAAAACTTTTATAAATATTCTTGTCTGAAATCGCAAGGCCTAGAGCATTGATATTTGGTTTGTAGCATCATGTAGTAGTTGACCTCTACCAAGTTTGGTCCAACTATGCCCATTAGGCTAAAAATGGCTCTGACCTGGGTGGTCACAAATTTCACATAGGCTTATATCAGGAAAACATGAAAAGGCTTGTATAAAACCACCAGGCCTATAACCTTGCTATTTGGGCATGCACATGTAGCATTTTCTTGTAGACCTCTTTCAAGTTTGTTCAAATTACATGAATATAATGCCCTGAGGCTCTAAATGGCCCTAGAAATTACATGTTTTACATATAGACGGATGGCTGAGAATGGGTTTGCTCCCCCCCCTAGGGAATTTTGCAGACATATCCTATCTTGTAGAGAATTTAAAGCCGAGTCTTTTAAGAGATGTTTGCACTCTGTGCTCCGGGGCATCAGTCTGTGAGAGCCTGTAACATACGTTACTTAATCAAACTAAGAAAAAGTAAATTGAAAGTTTGGGCTACGAATTAAAGACATTAAAATATTTATTTTTAAAAATTATACATATAGTCTGCATACTGGATATCTTAACTATGTATGACAGCCATTTAAACGAAATTGCGGCTTCCTAAGGTGTCATATGCGTTACATAAATCAGATAACCCATTAAAATTTGCAAGTGTGGCTAACATCATTTACATTCACAATCTCTCTGTGTGTTTTGCAAAATGTTTTTAACCATGTCTGACTAACTTATGCAATTGGCTAACAGAAAAATTCAAGTTTGTTTCTCTAGCTTAAATATTTTTTCTGGAATAAGCTATTAAACAACCCTACCCCTACCCAATTTTAAGGTGAAATGTTTGGTATTAAAACTAAAGTAAAAATAGTTAAAAAATATTTGCAGTTGATGAATGTATTTCATTGTTTGGGATTTATTTGCTTATATGAAAAGACTCATAAATCTGCAAGTTTGTTGCAAAATTTTTAATATCAGATGCTGTAACATATGTTACCTGATGTAATAAATGGGCAAGCTCATTGTCTTTACGTAAGATATGCCTAAAAATGTTTTAATCTCCTCGAGGGAATTTTGCAGACATATTCCTTCTTATAGTACAACTCAAGTTGCATCGAATAAGGGATGTTTGCACTCTCTAGGTTGGGGCGTTAGTCTGAAACAGCTTGTTACATGCGTTACTAAATCAAATAAAGGAAATGTAGTTTGAAAG
Source organism: Loripinus fragilis (assembly GCA_964019695.1). Lineage (NCBI taxonomy): Eukaryota > Metazoa > Mollusca > Bivalvia > Lucinida > Lucinidae > Loripinus > Loripinus fragilis. The sequence continues at coordinate 63,014,117 of OZ026529.1, forward strand.
TTTGAGCTAAAATTGTGAAAAAAACTCGCAGCTGTTGGATATCTTACATTGTTTAGGGATTTCAAGCTGGCTCCTATCATAAAGACTTATAGATCTGCTAGTTGTCATCAAGTTTTAAAGTTCAGAGAGTGTTACATATGTTAGCGTGATAAGTAAAATCATCAAACAGTATTTTGACATCAAGCTGAGTAAGGGCCTGCTCCATCCTAATCCCCTTTGGAATTCTGCAGACAAATTACATCTTATGTAACCATTCAAGGTGCATTTAATAAGAAATGTTTGCACTCTGTTAGTCGGGGCATTGGCCTGTAACAGCTTGTTACATATGTTACTATATCAATTTGAGAATAAGAAATTTGAATATTTGAGCTACCAAAAGAAGACATTAAAATTATCTAATAAATTGACATTCTTATAGTCTGCATACTGGATGTCTTTACTACATATGGAAGCTGTTTAACATTAATACGGCTAACTGTGGTGTTATGTGCGTTACATGAACCTAATTATAATTTAAAAGCTATAATTGTGGCTATCGTCATTTAGTTAAACAACTACTATGACTTGGTTTCAAACTGTTTCATTAGATTTTACAAACATATACTCAATTGGTGAATAAGAAAAACCAAGTTTGCTTTTCTATCTTAAATATATTGTCTTATAGAAGCTAATACACAGCCCTACTCCCAGTTTTACAGAGAAGCAAATTTTATTATTACCGTTTAAGTAAAACACATGAAAGCGATTACAGCGTGTGGATATTTTTTCATTTTCTTAGTCTGTCTTGCTCATATATCTACAAGATGTCATTAAGTTAAAGATCAGGACACTTAATGTGTACTTATAAGTCTTTGGTGCCAAAACACTAGAAATTATATTCATTTCTAATTATCAAGCCCATGGACTGGTGTTACAGATGTTATCAATGACCTTTTGGACACATTTCCTAATACTGTGCATATAATGCTAAATAAAGAGCCACAAATAGAAAAGATAGTTTTACATTTTACAAGAAAATACAATAAATGAAATGGTCCAATCTATTTATCATCGATTTAACACTCATGTTAAACGTTTGTCGTTGTCTGCTTCTGTGGTAATCATTATTATCACACCCCTCCTGCAACTAGTAGAATCATCACACAATATTTCAATCATTTACTGTTATTCAATTTTACCACCAGTCCACTCAAAATTGATGAGCCATTATCAACATTCCAATTTTGCCATTTATGGCTTGGAACATTCGGAAACTGATATGAATTCCTAATAGTTGGCTCTTTGAGTATGTGTTTCAAGTGATACTCTGCAAGTAGGGGAAAGACTAAAGCTTTACAAAGAGGAAAACTATGCCATTAAGAGCAATGAGTACCTGGACTGTTGTACCTTGATATTTCTGTGATAAAGAATCATATCTTTTATAAATGTAGCCATACATGCAACCCGCATATTTCATCTAATAATGTCTCTGCACTTATTATCTTTCCCCAAGCATTCAAAAACTTATTTGAAGTCTTAGTACTTCTGAAGTGCTGAAACAGAGGTAACTCTTTCCCTTCAGATAAACGAGCTAGATGAATCACAGAAGGTAAAGCAATGAAATGCAGGATGAACAGAGCGCAAATTAGACCCTTTCAATTCAATGATTCACTAAGTTTCTAAGATAAGAGAGCTTATTAAAGGATGTAACATATATAACTCGTCATAATAAATGAGCAAGGGCATTGTCGTGACATCTTCTTAGATTACACAGTCAGAGGCAAGTGTTTTCAATTTCAGTGTTTTCAATGGATCATGAAATAATGTACCTTATCAACTTGTTTACTCTGTATAAATCTTCCATAGAGCATAATATAGAACTACTGGTTATCCCATTCTACCTATAGTCCACTTTCCTTCTTTTGAATGCAACAGCTAATGATATGGCTGCAAAAACTGAGAAATCATAGGTTATACATTATTTTAAGACATGCTTCAATGTACTGACATCTAAAAACGACCAACTGCAAACATAATTGATGGCAATGTCCAACTTCATATTCTTTCTCTTATACCAGATAACTTTCAAGGTGTAACAGAAATTGTTTCAGATGGTCTGCCAAAACCATCAAGAGTCAACATTGTAACTGAAGAAAACTTTTAAAGTTCTTTTGGCGCAGCAAAATACTATTGATCTAAAACCTGAGGACTTAAGCACCAAAAGACTGGATAGTTTCCATGGCAAATGATGCCAAAAAGCAGCCTATCAAATTTCTGTTTGACCAATGTAAGAAATCTTAAAGTATTATTTGAGGTACACGGTAGAGACATAGATTTTGCAAAATCAGAGCAAAGTTATCATTTGACTATCACAGATGCAGAGGCAGCTGCAGTTAGATTGTTCTTGCCACTTCACAGGAAGGGATATATACCAGAGTCATACTCCATTGTATGCATATATGTGAAATGGCATTAAACCCATATTTAATCAGGTGTTTGGTCCCATTACACTGACATGCTGTTTCTGCTTTTGAAGAATGCTAAGGATTCAAGTTTGGCTGAGCCAAGTTGTTTGACGCTGGCACTGGCCACACATACAAAGAAAATTAAGTCTTTTGATGGCTAAAGAGGAGGATCACATGAAATGCTTATAAGTGATGTTTGTCACAATTACCAATTTTAAAAAGTAATCTTAATTAATGTAACACATATAACACTATAGGAAGCTGTATATTTGTTAAAAAATCTTTTCTTATGTATCAAAGGTATTCAGCATGCAAACTACATGAATAATTCAAATAAATAGATAGTTTTATGTCTTCTTTCTGTTTCTCAGACTTTCAATTTATTTATTCTTAAATTGATATGGTAACATACGTATCATACCATTACAGGCTAACCCCCTAGTTAATAGAGTGCAAACATCTCTTATTTGATGCGGCTTGAATTGTTCTTTAAGGTAGGATATGTCTGCACAATTCCCAAAGGGGTGGAGAGGAACAGGATTGTACTCAGTTTGCAGTCCTAAAACAATGCCATGATTCTACTGGTTGTGATGAAATGGGTGATTATTTTGCAATAGAAGCAGACACAATGATAGACACTGTGAGGGTGATTTGAATAAAGATTGTTTTTGAATAATTTTATTTAATAGGAATATTTATTAAATTGTGTCATTTAAATGAGAACTATTATTTTCTTTCTATATGTCTATATATTTTAATATTATAGGCAATAGGAAATATGTGATTAAAAAGGTTATATATAACATAGGTAACAAAATTCCATGGGCTTGTTATCAGCAATGACAGTAATTACTAAGACTAAGGCACCAGAGGCTAGAGATTAATAGGAAAACATGTGAAAAACGGTATTTTTCTGAAAGATCAGGTCTTACTTCCAAGAAAATTTCCAAGCGCATTCATTATGCCATGTAACATACGTTACATACTTTAATAAGTGCTCTGATCCTGATGTCAAACTTGCAAATGTATGATTCTTTATTGCATTAACAAGACAGTGCCAAAAATGTAAGATATCCACGAGCGTCAAATATTTTCATATATTTTTCTTCAATAATAGATACCGAAATTGGATACTTAAAATTGGGGGTAGGGTTGTTTAATAGCTCATATAAAACAATGTATTTGAGATAGAAAAGCAAACTTTGTTTTTTCTATTAGTCAAATGAGTATTTTAGTTAACTAAGATTTAAAACACTTGTAAAAATGCACAAATCGTCTGTAAAATGAATGATGTTAGTCACAATTTCAACTTTCCAAGGGAAATTTAATCTATGTAACGCATATAACACCATTGAAGGATGTAATTTTGTTTAAAATGCTGCTTTTTATGTAGCTTAGGCATCCAGCTTGCAAACTACATAAGAAATTTGAATAATTAGATGGTTTAATGTCTTCTTTCTGTAGCTCAAACTTTCATTTTGATTTTTTCCTCAGTTTGTTACAGTAACATATGTAACAGGCTGTCAGAGACTAACGCCCCGGAGCACAGAGTGCAAACATCTCTTAAAAGATGCGGCTTGAAATTTTCTTCAAGATAGGGTATGTCTGCGAAATTCCCTAGGGGGGGGGGGGGGGGAGCAGGACCTTTTTTAGCTTGAAGTCTAATAGCCTTATATATAGAGAAACATAAAAAGTCTTCTTGTCTGAAACCACATGGCCTAAAGCCTTGATATTTGGTGTTTAGCAACATGCAGTAGACCACTACCAAGTTTTTTTCAAACTATGGCTCATGGGCTAAAAATGACCCAACCCCAGGGACCACATAGGTTTAATAGAGGAGGGTCTGGGTGAGGGGTCTGGTAATCACTATTCATTAAAATTTAGCCAATTAGTCATCTCATTAAAATTTGGGGTTATTCATTAAAATAAGACCCATAGTTCATTTAAAACTGATTATTCATTATTCATTATTTTTCTTCTATTCATTAAAAATAGGATTGTTCATTATTTTAGGCACTCGTTATTCTCTATTCATTTATTGCTCATTATTCACTATTCATTATAAAAAGGGCCATTATTTACTAATCATTATACCCCATCCTGACCCTCATAGAGCGAAAACATGAAAATGTCTTGTCTGAAACCACAAGACATAGAGCCTTGATATTTTAGTATGTAGCATTAACCTAGTGGACCTCTATCAAGTTTGGTCAAATTATTGCCCTTGTTCTAAAAATGGCCCCTCCCCAGGAGTCTCTTGTTTTATATAGGATGATTATAGTGCAAAAGCTATATTGACTTTTTGTGTAAGGAAATTCAAACTTCCCTGAAGCTATTACATCTTAAAACTTCTTACAATATGACATGATTATCTAGAGCCTGTAGATAAGCACAGCAGTGTCAAAAACTTTACCCCACCTCCTGACCGCGTAATCGAGGTAAGGTCAAATATTTAAATTTCACAATAACTGAGTTAGTTGTCAATATTTTAATCGAAATTTTACAGAGGAACAATATATATGAAACCTATCAAACAAAAGCCAGAGTACAATCCCCTAAATGGACCCAGGAGTTTGTGCAGATGCCAAAAATAAACCTTATCAGAACATGGTCATGTTACATAGCAAATGAAAGGGAATGAAGTATATAATAACATGCTAGCATATGTTTTCCCTTACACCCACCTCGAATCATGGGATGGAGTTAAAGGGTAGTGGTTTTTTTTTTCGTATTTTAAAGTAGTCACGTTGCATATCAAATTAACGAGAATGAAGCATAAAACACCATGCAAGCAAATATTCTGCCCTTTTACACACCATTGATCCCTGGTGTGGCCAAATATTTTTCTGAAAGTGATCATGTATATCAAATTAAAGGGAAAGAAGTGTGAACAACATGCAAGCAAAATGTTTTACCGTATGTACACCCCTGACCTCTTAGGTTTGGTAAAAAGGTCAGTCATTGAAAGTGTGCAGATAAGTATATTTTGGTTAAACTTAGTATGTTGACACTTAAACATTGGCTGCAGTACAACTTAGTTATGATCTGGGTGATGCCCAATATGGACTTAGATGTTGGAGAAGTATCAATGGACTGTACAAAACCATAGTCCCACAATGCAGGTATCAACAGACTGTACAATATGGGCTTACATGGCTATGTAGAGATGTAGCCTTCAATTATTTGCCTGACCGTTGTTGATGAATACGTTCCCGCTTCAGCCCAGATCCGATCGATGCTGCTACATTCTATACACCATCCTATGCCCTTTCTTTAATACGCTAAAAGTGTATGCTGTTCACCAATCCGTAATACAAACTTTCCAGTCATAGTTAAGAGGAAGGCGTTACAATCAAGTACCACATCTGACCCGGGACATGATATGGGAAAGTGACAAAAACACATGAAAACACAACACACAAGAGAACACAGAGGTCAGCCAGATCCCAGCATGCTATCACAAGGCTGCTAGGAACAGACAAGACAGTATAACAAAGACAAAAACATGAAACGTAAATATAGAAAAGTATCCATAAAAGAAGCACCGCCTTGGAACGGTCAGTAAAACATTACTGGAGATTTTAAACATGTTTCACGGTACCAACCTTTTTTGGGTCAAGACACCTAGATGTTTGTTTGCATGAAAGATCCCTAATTAAGTACTACATCATCTCCAAGGATATATAAAAGAGATAAAAACAAAGATAAGGACTCAACAGTACATACAACTGAATACCAGAGCAAAGGAAAGCAACAGTTAATCCCCACTGAGCTGACCGAAGACATACCACCACGCCAACCCTCCCAAGGGAGCTCAGTGGTAGAGGGCTTGTCTTGAGACTGAAGGGTCGTGGGTTCGAGCCTAACCGGCGTCACTGCGTTGTGGTCCTTGAGCAAGACACATTTATCCTAGCTTAGTACCGGTTCAACCCAGGACGACCCGTCCCTATATAACTGAAAGATTGTTGATGGAACGTAAAGAATCAAACCAAACCAACCCTCTCATCTATAGATAAGTCTTCAAGTCCCAACTGTCGTAGAGTCTGAGGTTCGACCCACCAGCATGCAATTAACGAGGAGAGCAAAGTTGCCAGCCATGATTGGGTTGACCACCAAGAATGCAATAGTAAGTGAGTATGACCAGGAAATGCCACAAACACATACTACAGACCGCGAATAAGAGTCAAAGAACAATAACATCGACATGACATTCAAAACACAACAAAAGTAACAAAATCAGCTCTCTTCCCCAGCGAGACGATTGCAAAACTAGAGAAGACACAAAGTACAAGTATCTAACACTCAGCCCCACTCCCCAGACCCCCTCCCCCCCCCCCAAAAAAAAAAAAAGAAGAAAAAAAAAAAAAAAAAAAAAACAATGGGGCAACAACAAACAATGAATGAACAAAAGCCGAACCACCGCCTTAGAATGGACTGCAGCTGAAGCCACAGGAGGGCTTAAATTAAATTTACTGCCCAAATCTTCACCCTAGATTCTGCTGTTGTAAAACACAAAATTAGTTTAGCTCGCATGGAGGCTTCGTATTACGAGAGTAAAATGAAAAACATACGAGTATAAATAATTTTTAAATGTTAATCTTCCATTCCTTCAAGGCATCAGGTTCAACATTTTCTCGTTTAAACCAACTATTACTGAAGTCGTTTAAAGAAGCAGCCATCTCTCTCTACGTCATTTAGGGAAATCATATTAGAGGGAAATCTATATTTAGGATCTTTAGAAATAATATTGCGAACTCTAGCATTTCCTTATGGTAAACAACAATGCTCTTCACTAGATTGTAAAGTTTCTAAACCGTTGTCCTGGAGGGACACAAAATCTGACACGAAACATGTCACATCAGGCGTTCCTCAATAGACAGTCCTGGGTCCCATACTATGCTTAATCTATACATGTATAAATGACTTTCCTGAATATATTAACCACAGTACATTACGTCTCTTAGCAGATGGCAGTGTCATCTATAAAGAGGTAAACTGCATAGGTGACGCCAGGCAACATAATCTTGAGGCAGCTGCAAGATGGAAAACAAGATTTGATCATAACCTTCCGTCCTTATTAGGGCAATGACTTATGTGCCACACAGAAAAAGAAACCTATTCACATTCTGTACAATCTTTATGGCCCTCCCTCCAGAAAACTGTATCTATAAAGAATCTTGGTGTCACAATACAATCAAATCTCGAATAAATAATATTACTTCTAAAGCTCACCAGACACTGGGCTTTCTTCGTCGAAATCTTAAGGTATCTTTCCAGAAAATACCACAATCACAAACTGCAGACAAACCCGTGGCGTCGTGATGAAGAGCCACACAACAATCACGAGACACCAGGAAGACAAACAAAGCAAAGCAACCAACTCTCTCTTCCCCATCAAGATGATTGCAAAACTAGAATGGACACAACGTAACGCACAACAAAACATAGAACAATTACAGAATCCCACAATGGAAGTAACCATCAACAACGAACCAACAACAACAGAACCACCGCCTTAGAACGGGCAGCAGCCAAAGCCTTTGGGGGGCTTAAATTCATTTTACTGGTACCAAATCTTCGCCCTAGATTCTGATGTTGTTGCTAAGCACTTGAAAGACCTAGGCTGGAATACTCATCTTGTGTGTGGGTCCCCCAGCATCAAATCAGATAAGTCAACTAAAATGATTATATGGCGTGCAGCTAGATACACATGTAATCGATGTAATAATACCAGCTCTGTTTATGAAAATGATCACAGACCTCGACTGGCCACCACTCCAAACCCGAAGACTGAGAGTCAGACTTATTACAAATGTATGTTTAACAAGAGTGTACACTATCAGGTTGCAATATACCCTTTAGACCTTCTCTATTCCGTAGATCCTAGAACTAGATATGCAAATCCAAATGGCTATATTTCACATCCAGACAAAAAAGGGCATACATGTACATGTATATAGATACTCATTTTTATCCTAATATTGTTACGTGTGCAGTGGAACCAGCTGTCCACTTCTATCACCGCTGCTGAAACGGTAGATGGCTTCGAAAGCTCCCTTAACGTTAATGTCCTCATTGCTATACTCAACTAAATGCTCATCCCTGTAAATAGTTTTAACTTACTCTGCATAGTTGAAAGACTTTAGGTTACTTTTGGCACCAAAATTAATTTCATTGTAAATATTCCAGCGCTCAGTGATTGAGGGAGTGTCATTAATACCTATGTGAAGAAGAGAGTGTGTAATTAAAAATATTTTTCTTGTTTTTCATCTAAAACATAAATTTTGTGGGTACTCAAAACTTTTAAAGAACCATCTCAACAAAACAGCTGTTTTGAGCACCAAAAACGTGTATTATACGCAATATTTATTTCTGCAGACTGACGTCAAACCGAAGTCAATTTGACGTTAAATTGAAGACCACATTAAATGAACTTCTCATTTTAGCTTCCTATAGACGATTTCAATCGCTTCAACGCAATGAACAACACAAAAATCCGATTATTTAAGGTGTACATAATGCTATCACACTAGTATAAGCTATTTGATTCGTGCATGGGCCTTATACCAATATGCGTAGAAAGACCCTGATTCATGCGAAAAGACGGAACATCATTTTCATCACGAAACTTTGACATTAATTAATATTCTATCTATCTTTCTTTGCTCTATACAGGCCTCGCTCATACTTGAGCATTACGCCAGGGCTCTGCAATAAAAAAATGAAACATATTTTCCTGAAGCAGCATATTATTTCTCTAGGTGAAAATCGATGTGGACTGAAAATACAAACTATCGCCCGAATTTCGACACAGTGGTCTACTTCATGCACGGATCCAGAAGTGGGGAACAGGACCCCTGTTGTCCAGAATCGACCAGAATCCCCCTGGAACATCACAAGTTCTATTTATTTATTTATTTATTTATTTATTTATTTATTTATTTACATTATTTAATGAGGGTAAAACACATTTAGCTAATATAAAACTATTCTACCATGTGGCCCTCAGTAACACGCAACAAATATACATAAAAAATCCCATGACATATCTAAAATGATAAAACCTACACTACCATAAGCACAGTCATTAATGAAATGATCAGCATGCGCATAGAGGAGTGCCAAGCTTCTGAACTCAGTCGCTCAGATTCAGCAGATGGATACAAAAAGACAACGAATTTGGGTCCAACAATAGCCTGGGACCGAGCCTGGGTTGTGCTTTTGGTGTAAAAAGGCAACTTACAGTGGAAGGGCGTATAAAACTATAATATTTAAATCTTTGCATTGGACAAAATATTATTCAGTTAAAAATTAAGTGGACTATTGATATAGTCACGAAATATCACAGCAAACTATTTATAACATGGATTTGAACTTGTTAGAGATGATGCATTGCGAATTGGAATCGGAATCGAATTCCAGAGTTTGGGTGCTGTATACGAATATGACCCGTCAAACAAGGAAGAGCGAGACCTTGGAACAGCTAATGCACCATTGACCGACGATCGCAGTGTACGATTATGGGTTTCAGCGGGGGGGGGGGGGGGGGGGTACTTTCAATTTTTCTGCATACGTAGGCTCGGGCCCAGCATCTACCCTTCACCCCCAAAAAATATCAGGAATTTCAAGCACCCAAAAAAATATTTGAAATTTTAGCAACCCAATATATATCCCCATTCTGTACCATGACCTTTAGTATCGAGCCTGAAATGCATAGAAATGACCCTTAATGTGATGACCCCAAACAAATATCCACAATATCTTCATACCCCAGAAAATATTTATTTTTCTAAAAACCCCAAAAAATATTTAAATTCAAACTTTTTAACCCAAAAAATGACCCGAGCATACGTATGTATGAAAATATCAGAGTACCCCCCCCCCCCCACACACACACACACACCTCCTCGCTGGGGGTTTCTCAGCTACTGGCTTCAGTCAAATTACTCATGACTTTGTATGTAAAGACTGCCTTGCTGTAGATTTCCATAGGAATTAGCCAGATAGATCCCCAGCCCTCGAAAAAGTTGGACCCCTTCTGGAAAATGTTGGACCCCTCTGGAACCATGGACCTCAAAAAACGTTAAGTTTTTCTGTCTTCTGGATCCGCACATGGGCTTATCCTGCAGAACTTGAGAAGGAACATTCCTTCCGGTATTTAGATATACCTTCATCGAAGGGAGATAACTTTTAGCATCATACGAAAATGTCAACACCACCTATTTTTCATTATTTTAGCCGAAATTAAGCGCCCATTGTCTTCACTTTCAAGGATTTGATACCCATGATAAATGGACACGTTTTCTGTGATTTTTTTCAGCAGGATCAAAGCAGTAATCACCCGTGTCCTAACTGCAGCGCATTTGAGAAAATTTTTAATTTACAAGTATGAGCTTTTAAAATATGTTTCATAACCCGGTATTCAGTGAGCTTACGGCTAACACTGTTTTACATAGGAACACCATTGTGGTTTCATACTTCAAATAACAATCCCTTGTCTATATTCAGCAAAAAAGAAATGGATGAATATTTAACTGAGTGTGGAGAAGGTACAGAGGGGTGCGTTTACTGGGTACTGGTCAACTCGTACCTAAGTCAACTCGTACCTTAGTCAACACGTACCCATTTTTGGTCAACTCGTACCTTAGTCAACTCGTACCTAAGTCAACTCATACCTTAGTTTATTTATAATAGAATATGAAAGATTTTTATGCCATTGTCTAAGTGTGTTACTCTTGAAAAAAGCAAATTGATAAGTTTTGTTACGACTTAGGCGAATTCTGCACTCAAAAGGATTGTTCAATTACAAATGGGTAAATACAGTTTACTGCCCAGGTGATGCTTGCTCTTACAAATTACAGTAGATGATGAAATAGCTAGGCTCTACATTGTAATGTAAAAGAAATAAACGTAACGTAACACCCACTTTGGTGGCAGCCGAACTGCCACTGGTCTTGACGTATTTAACGTAAATGTATGGGCTGTTCTGTAATAACAAGGATAACTGTTTAAAAACTATTATTGGTTAAATGTTAGCCTCTGGTAGCGTCGTCTTAGTATGAAAGTGTAGCTAAATGAACATCCAAAATGGGTGGCAACTACGCAGCCACATCTTTTAGTGTTAACTTACAAGGATAGCACATTCCAAACTTATCATCGCAAATAGCACTTGTCCCATTGAAAGTCATAAAATCTGGTTTTGTTGTATGCAAACAATAAAGGTACAGACCCGATGAGATAGACCGATTAGAGCATCCAAGCAGTCTATTTCAGCGCATGTGTTATTCGATCTCTAAAACTTTAATAGCTAAACTTGCTATGCGCATTATTCATATTGAAACCTAGTCTTTGTAACTGAGCATGCTGGATGTGTCCTTATAGGGTAGCTAATAACCCCTGAAGATATGTTTTCTCGTTGCGCAGGTTTTGTGTACATAAAGCCGCTTTACAGCTACTGTTCATTCACGATATATTGGCTCAAAGAAACCGTTAGGTGGATTTTGCCATTACATCACTATAGGGTAGCTTCTTCTTCATGTTCAAGATAAATATGGTATTAAGCCATATACGGGATGCATTTTCCAATCAATATGAGTGGTGTAGAGGATAGCGTAGAGAACTATCAATCATATTTGGATGCATCTTGGTGTTCGAGTCCAACAAAATTCTTTTTTTTTTCGTTTTGTCATTCGTATCTCGATCTCTCTCATGATTTTCATGCTCAAATATGCTTTCACTCATATTTTTACACTGTGCATACTTCTCTTGGCTGTAGAAAAGTTCTGATAGGAATGCAATTCGATCGCAAGCCAGACAAATTGCTGTCACAGACCCAATATAAGACCCGTGTTGCTGCGAATGTTATTTTAAAAGTACGCGAAGAAGATGCCATGAATGATGCACTATTTGCGCCATTATCAAATTATAGAGAGGGAGCCAGAAAGCTGACTGGCATATCAAACAAAACGTTATCACGCATCAAAGCTGAGCCGGAGAAGCTGGTCCTCGCGCCTCGGAAACCACGAAGCGACAGGAAGAAGCCTAGCGATTTTGACAAGTGCGAAATATGTATGAATTGAAAAATCGCACACAACCAAGACAACAAACTATATATGATAATAAAAAAAGAACTTTGATTTTGGGTTTCGACACATTTTCTCTTCAATACTCTTCAAAAAGATATAACCAATATGTATGTGCGCCCTACCGACTGAGCCACGAAGTCATTTAGAATTCCAATGTGATATAAACTGTTTTGTTATAATTATACCGTTATTATGCATCAAACCTCATGTTCGTTAACGGTATCATTGAGCCAAGATATCGTGAATGAACAGTATGTGGGTGTGAAAAACAGTATTTGGTACCTAATCAATGATGAACTAATTAAGCTGTTATAAGGAATTAACATTGTCTGACAGTGTAAAACTTGAATAATTAAAAAAAACAGTACAATCTTATCAAAGAAAATTCGGAATGTAATAAACTGAATTATCAGTCGTCCCTAATATTAACTGCATTGTTTCAATATAGCCTAATAAACGTTTCCTATCTCACGACATGTTACCTTTATCAGGTCATGATGACGTTGCACTTTTTAAATGACGTCGCTAATGACGCTGAATCAACACAAAAATAAAAAAAATACGTCATAATCTCTAGTTTGAAGAGTGTTCAACAATGGGTAAACTGATAAATAGAATACCAGGTTTGCGTCCTTTGATATCAAGTTTACCAGGCTCGGCTTTGAGAACGCATGTTGAATCGCTCGGCAAGCCTCGCGATGTCAAGAAGCGTTCTCAAAGCCTTGCCTGGTAAACTTGATATCAAAAGACACTCACCTAGTATTCTCTATATCTCTCTGGTTTATAACTGATTAAAACATATTAAAAATAAACCCAGCTCACGTCAGAGGGTTTGGTTCTTCAATTTAGAAAGTCCAAGTGAGTCTCTCATCATGCAGTCTCATCAGAGCCATCGCTACTTAAATGACTCCAAATTTGCATTTTGTTTTGTCGTCTGCTGACTTATTTTGAAATGAGTAGTTCAAAATTTTAATGCTAGCTGAAAAAAAACCCACTGTGTGCTATCATAACAGACCTATGTCCGAAATTCAAAACTTTGTGTATACGAGCAGGGAAGACCCTTCGGAGCCATCATTATATATAAAGGGCTAAGATATTGGAACAGGCAAATCCGAAACTCCTCTAATCGCAGCCTCACAGGTCGTAGTTTATAGGTTTCTTTTAATTTAATATTTGAACAGGCTGGTCCGAATCTCTCCTTATTGCAGATAGCATAACTGTGTTGATTTGGTCGTTTAAGCAGGCTATTCCGAACATAGACCCATTGGGAAGGGAACTTGCCACAGCTGGCCTGAACCTCGTCCGAACGCAAATACTAAATTGTGATGATTATGTATGGTTGAACAAGCTCCCAGAACGCCGCCCCATAGGCATAAGATTTGAGATGTTTGAACAGGCTGGCCCAAACCTTACCTAGGCACAGATAGTAAATTGTGATGTTTTTTGTGTTTGAAAAGGCTTGTTAGGGCCTAGACTTACCAACTCTCAGTCTATCATGCTCAACCCTGCCCCGTTTTTTGACTCGGGTACGAGTTGACTTGGGGTAGGTACGAGTTGACAAAAGGTCAGGTACGAGCTGACCAAAAATGGGTACGAGTTGACTTAGGTACGAGTTAACTAAGGTACGAGTTGACTAGAAACTCATTTACTAACCGGAATGGGCTTCCATAACCGGAATGGACCTCAAAATACACCCTAAAATACATGTTTTAAGTGTACTTGACAAGAAATTTTGGTTAAGTAATGTAAAAATATCAAATATCTTCGATGTCCAGACAGTTTCAATGCAGAAAATATTTTCTGTCTTACCCTCCTATCCGGGCCATTGAAACATCCCAAACCTCAACCAAACCACCCTCCAAGCATACTCATACCATATGGTAAACCACTTCAAAACAAATTTTATACTTTATTATCACCACACAAGGGGTCAAAAACTACATTACAAATACCTAACTGCATGATCTTTACTGGAAAGAATGTAATGGTTTGACAGTTGGCCATGGCCCCCAAACAAAATAATACTACATCAAAACCATCCCCGAACATCTACATACCATATGCCAAACCTTTTTAAAACTCATTTTAAACTTTCTTATTACCATAAAACGCATCAAGCCAAATAAGTATCAAATGTCTCTCTATATTGGTCACACTGGAGAGAGGCCTATAACACTTAATTGAATTCAATCTATAGGTGCATGTATTTGAATCAGGGAAATGATACTATCATACCCATGAAATTGTAGTACAATAATATAGTTAATAATCTCAAATGTTTGAAGATTCTTTGACAGCACATTAATGAGAGAATATAGCTGGTAGGAAGCAAAAAGGGGAAATACATGTTGTGGTTGTCTTGGTGTGTGGGGTAGATACGTAGGGGTGTTAGGTGTGCTTGTACATCCTGAGAAGCTGGTCTGATGTGGTTTGTGGAGCTTTGGTGGAGGTTTAGGGTGTTTCACAATGGACCGCTTCTCTTCTAGTACTAAACTAGGGCTTACTTACACCAGTCGCCTATAATGTATGCAATGAGGATAACTGCATTTCAATTGCTTTTTCATAGTATGTGCATATTTCTATTGTAGTAAAATCATTTTGGATGCAGTGATTGTCAAAGCACTCAAATAACGAAATGCTGTACCAGCAAACATGCATATATTGGTCTCATATGGGCTATTTATGTGGAGTTACCCAGATTGGCCTCACATAACAGTGCCTTAAAAATGATATCAACATATTTATTTTAACTTATTTTCTTGTCTATAAAGTATGGCTGGCCTGATATTTATAAACTTCCACTATTTATTTCATGATGCGTGTATCATATTTATTTAATGCACCCAAGGACCATTCCCCATTGGAATAGTTTGACTCCAACTGTGGTCACAGTTGAGACAGTGGTCACAGTTGAGACCGCAGAGGAGTTCAAGGCACTCATTTAAAGGACTCTGCCACAAGATTTTTTTTATCAAAATTCAAATTTTTTACACTCACATCAGATAATGATCATATCCCAAAGATCATATATGATCAACTGAATATCAGAAGATAGATAGGGACATTTTGTGCCCTTGTGACGTAGCATGGCATTAAGCGTTTTCAACAGTCTAAGGGCAAACTGCCCAGAATTTAACAAATTGACATACAATGAGTAATAGTCCTAGTTAAACAAATTGAACAGCACAAATGCTTAATTTTCATGGTAAAATCAATGTCTTTACATTGTATTTTGTGTTATTAAGAATTTGGCTATTGGACAGATTTTTCTATCCAATGCTCACACGAATAATGGATTTTTTTCTTGCTCGCCACTAAATACCGCATTTTGTATTGGAATAACATGAAAAAGGCTTCCAGAAAATCCTGAATATGCTTTAAGTCTGAAATAAACTTAAAATACTTGGGGTTTTTTGTGTTTTTTTTTCAGGCTACAGCTATTAAAAGAGAGACCATCTAGCACTACAGTTGCGATTGCTTGGTTTCCCGTTTCCACTTGACATCGTTTAGCATGGGGAACCAGCTTACTGGAATAGCTCCATCCCAGATTCTGCCTGTAGAACAGTATTTAACAGACATACAAGACTATCGCTTTGATTGCAGGTACTGTCAACACAGATTTGCATTTCCTTTTAAAGTTATACGGAACTACATGAAATGTACAGAATATGAAACCTGTGTAATTATAGCAATCCAACTTTTTCCAAATGCTTTGATATTTGCTAGGTTCATCAGGAGCAGGGAATAAGTAAGCTAGGGGCCACTACGGGCAAAATAGTCGCCCTAGGGGCCAAAATTTTGTCCTAAATGGGACCCAGGGAGAAGTGGGAGTCTCCTTAAAAAAAAAGAAATTACAATTTTCATTCAGTCACTTCTCCCTAATTTTCCTGGAGGGAGAAGTCACTTTTCCCTATGTCAGGGCCCAGCTTGAACCCTGCAGGAAATTTCAAAAACCTCTGGTTTTCATCTTTTCTCTTGTGACCTGGCGAATGTTAATGCATTAAAACCAATGATGCTTGATCCTAATTGTGTATATAGAGGATCTTACATGAGTGCTCATGTTTATTGAATTTATTAAACGAGTTAGGGAAAAAAGATAAAATGTGAGGGTTGCAGAGCTTTTTATCTCTTTTTCGCAACAAGTTTTATAAATTCATTGATACAGAACCATGAATGTTAGATTATATTTATCAGTTGACTTAAAAGGTAATTAAAATCACATTTTTGGCCTGAAAACGTCAAGATTTTGCCATCTTTTACGCAAAATTATAACGGATGTCATTACGTAAGGTTACAAAATCTGTAAACCACTAGTGGTTTATCGATTTTATTGCACATCATTTTACCACTCGCAGATGGGACGGCATGTGATAAGCTGGTTTCACCCTCTGTTTTCAACTCCCGCAGGACAGGGCGAATGTTTATGCATTAAAACCGATGATGTTTGATCCTAATTCTGTATATCCCTGACTGTGTCTTCTGTCTTTCTTGCTTACAGTTTAGGTAGTACAAGATTTTTTAAGGTCGCAAGAGCCAAAACAGATGAGGGCCATGCTGTTGTGAAAGTTTTTGTCATTCATGATCCCTCACTTCCACTTGCCTCACATAGGGATCAACTCGAAGGTAGGTTTATTGATTAAAATCATTTTCATTCTGGATACGTTTGCAAACAGTGGAGACTCAGATGAAATGCCACATAATGCATCCCTTATCACGCAAAATGGACAAGTCCATGCTTACTGTATCAGTATGTATGGGCAAATTTACCATAATGAAAAGTGTTAATTGAAACTTGATGATCACTCATAAGGGCTTGTTTAGGGTTTTCCATGATCTGTTTTAAAACTTTTATTCCTAGGAATTAGACAGAACTGTGCTCATTGCAAAACGTGTAAGATTTATTTTTCTATAATCTATACTTTTTTCTAACCTACATGTTATACCATGTAGTTCTATTGTATCCACATTCACACTACACTACAGACCTATTTACATGATTAGATTAACTTGTTTAAGCTCCGGATGCGATTATTTTGCGACTTGCAAGCACAAGTGAGTCTCAAAGCGGTCTTGAAACCATCGCAGTGACTCACAATTTTCTCGCAAACGGTTGAACATGTTCCAAAATTTTGTGTGACAAAATTCCTTGCTAAATAGTTGCAAAGTCATTGCAGTTGTCTCAAACCTGCAATTTGGTTTCCAGTAGTTGTAATGGCTTTGGAAGACAACAGTTTTGCGAAATAATTAAGACTAAATTGCAAACTAATTGTGACATAAATAAGACGTTTTGTGACTAAAATTGCTGGTAAATAAAACTGAGCAACATTCAGACCAAATTTTGTAAGACAATCACATGAACATCTCACAATTATCATGCAAATGTCTCAAATTACACACAGCTTTGTCCTGAATGGTTTGTCTTTTTGTCCCTCGTTACCCAGGTATATATAATAGTGTCATGTCTTAAAAGTAGTTTGCTCACAAAAGAAACAGTTTCTTCATGCCAGCAATCTTGAAAAAAAAAGCCCCAGTTTGCAAATGATTTGTGTGACATTAGTGTAACTGTCACAAATATGACGTAATCACCCATTCAGTGTAGCGGGAATGTGAAAGTGGTCACAATGTCGCATTTTTTTCACAAATATTTGTCTCAAAATAGGTGCCAGTTTTCCCATCCCTGTAAGATACTAACTTTAATTTTTAGGATGAATATAGAGGATCTTACATGAGTGTTCATGTCTTATTTTATTTTTCAATAGAGTTGTTGAAAACAGATCTGTAAAATGTGAGGCTTGCCAAGCAATTTATCGCTTTTTCCCAACAAGTTTAATAAATTCAGTAATACAGAAGCACAAATTTTTGCTTTCTATAAATTATATCATTTGACATTATAATTACTTTGAAATCATTATGAATTCTTATAAATGATTACATGAAAAGCAAACAGGGAAGACCCTGATCAGACTGCTTCTTTAGAAGCAGTCTGATCTGGGTCTGCACTGTTTGTGTAGGCCATTGTGGCAGGCAACGTGTGTTGGTAACTTTACTATATTGGAGAGGAATGGTAGAAATCATTCAATATGACCCAAAATTCACATCTAGCTGAGCAGGGACAGAGTTTAAAAATCCATTGTGAACTCTTATCATGCCACAATTTTGTTTTGTCCTGAAAATGTTGTCTGCTTCTTATGTCTGCTGCATATATTCAATTACACTTATGACTGGATTTTTTCAACTGATCAAGCAATATGAACATTCCCAAGGGAGCAGTCTGATCTGGGTCCATATTGTTTGCAATAAAGGGTACAGGTCTAAGGAAGGATTGTGACTGGCTGGATAAAGGGTAAATTAGTAAAATGAAGCTAAAGAGTAATGTATTTATTTTTCAGACATAGGTAAAACTTTACAAGGGACCTCAAACTGTCTGCCATTTCAACACCCTGTGGTATGTAAACCTAACTCTTGATTCGCCAATCACAACTGCAGCAGACGACAAATTTTGCGACATCTTTCCTCATTTAGAAAAAATAGGTATGATATTTCCTGATAATTGTCTGCCAGCAGACAATTCTCATGAAATATCATGCCTTATTTGTTTAATATTTTTGAAACAGCAGCAAAATTTGACATTGTTGTCTGCTGCAAATTATAGGTGGCGCTTTTTGGGCTAATTTGGATTACCCTTATTTGACTTAGCTTTGCATTCTGAGTACTTTTTATGTTTTGTTGTCTGCTGACAACTTTTTCATGATGGTGGAGGTGGTGGTTTTGATGATGATGATGATGCATCACAAAATATGTAACAGCCTGAGAACTGCTCTGCACCAACAAAATAGTGTTTTATATTCATAAGTTATATACATGTTATAAAAAAATGATGGACAGCCTGAGAGCAGCTCTGCACCAATAAAATAGTGTTTTCTATTTTTAAGTTATATAATAAATGAATGATGGATCAATATACATGTGAGGAGCACTCTGGCTCATTGGTAGAATGCTTGACTCATCATTGAGGGGTCACAGGTTTGAGCTTCACCAGAGGCACTGTGTTGTGTCCTTGACCAAGACACTTAATCCTCTGCTTAGAACTGTTAAACCCAGGGAGACCTGTAGCTATAATTATGTAGCTGAACTGTGAATTTTATATGTTTATACAATACAGGGATATAAGTGTTTAAGAAAGTCACATCTTGTTTTTTTCAGCAAACAGATAAAGCAGCTTTCCTATTCCGTCAGTATGTGAAAGATAGCCTGTATGACAGGATCAGCACACGACCATTCCTCAACAACGTAGAAAAGAAATGGATAGCTTTTCAACTCCTCTGTGCTCTAAATCAGTGCCATAAATTAAAGGTAATTTACCCTTGGGTGAAAGTTTTCAGGATTATTCCTAAATTCAGTATTTTGAGGCTGACTTTCCATAAATAGTCAGCCTCAAAATGCTGAATTAGAAGAATTATATTTAGGTTTTCCTATTTATATACAGTCTGTCTGAAGACAATTGGCCATTTAAACTTGAACTTGTGAAGATTTTGTAGGCACACTGCAAGTTTTAAGATTTTGAGTTTCAAATGTTCAGGATTTTGGATGGTTACCCAGCATTGTTTTCCTATAACTCTTTGCATGCTAGCAGCAAATTTTGTCGTTTGGTGATGATCTTTGCTAACAGTTTGCCACCAGATCAGGCCCAACAGAATGTCCAACCTGATCTGGATCCAAGCTGTTTTGACACTCTGGTGTTCCTGTGGAAAGAATATTTTGCCAAAAGTAATGTTGAAATATATCTGCAAACAACCAAAAAATCATGAAAAATTACCCAGCATGCAAAGAGTTAATTTAACAGAATTATGATTAACATGACCATAAACTGAATTGTAAATTTTGAACATTGGGATCTGAAGCTGAAATTATAGCTGAGTAGTGTTTAATCGTCCCATCCCCTCCTACACACACGCCTTTAGCTGTGCTGATAGCTTTTCTAGAAATAAATGGTCAAATTTAGCCCAAAATTACCATTTTGATAAGTTAAATTTATTTTAGGGGTTTAGGGTCATTTTCTGTTACTTTAGCAATGGTACATATCAGTTTAAAGATTAACTTATGCACATATGATTAGTAGTTGTATCATTTTCCCATGGATCAGTTTGAGTCTCCTGGGGGAGGAAGTCTATCTTTGATGTTTGCGACAAGGTAGAGCTCAAACCAGCCAGCTCAGATACAGAGACTAGCTAGAATATTGAGAATTTACGTGTAGGAAGTTCAGCTATTAGGTGCTGACCATACTTAATCCTTTAAAGACCATTGGGATTTTCCATAAAGTTTGATACAGTTACATCAGGATGGTCCATTGTATATTGTGCAAAAATGTAAATTATTAGGTTATAATTAGCAAAAAAAATGTATTTCTTTCTCAAATGATCGATTTTGTCTTAGCAAACAGTGCAGATCCTGATGAAATGCTGCCTTATGGGACATTTCATCTAGGTCTTCACTGTTTGCCTTAGTACCTGTTTAGGGTTTTCGAATCCTCTAAGCCTTTGTTATTCTAATGCAACAAAACCAGGATTTTGCTTGAAAAGGCCTATTTCATCTTTTGATTATTTCGTTGAGAGATAATTTCAGAAAATATGATTATAACCAGATATATTGCTGAGCTGTTCATGTGAATGTTAGAGGCAAACACATGTTGTTTTAGTAATGCATTTTCGTGTAGGAAGTTCAGCTATGTACTTAACCCTTTGAAGATCATTGGGATTTTCCATAAAGATTGATACAGTTAAATCAGGATGATCCATTGTATATATTGTCCCCTGATGTATCAATTCAAGATCCCATTATATGCTGAGAGCTTAGGCTGGAGGGCTAAACATTTTGCCTACTGGGTAATTTTGCATGTTTCTTTTGTCGTCCTGATTTAACTGTATCAACTTTTTCAAAAATTCTTTCAGGATCCAGATCAGGTCAAATGTTTAATCGGGCCTGATCTGGATCCAAACTGTTGGTATAGGTTATCAGCAGACTACACTAGTAAGCAAAGAGTAAATGACACAAGTTGAATATCGTCTTTGCTACAGGTTTGCCATGGAGATATAAAGTCAGAGAATGTGATGATAACTGGCTGGAACTGGCTGCTACTGACAGACTTCGCCAGTTTCAAACCCACATACCTTCCAGTGGTAAGTAGGCGCTTTTCTACCTTCAGCCAAAGTTTCATCTGGGATATACTGTTGTCATCATAGGTCTAGATAAAAAAAGTATGTTCAAAATTGTGAGTATTTTTTTATCCATTGATTTTAACATTTCTTTTGTGTGCCCAAAAGAACCTTCTCATTGAGGAGGTTCTTTTGAGTACACATAACATATGTTATGGTTGAGAAATAAGAAAATTGATTTTTTGATTGCACTCTTTTATCTAGAGGCCTATTTATTACGTTTCAGGATTATAACGAAATTCAGAATTTGAGACTGACTGTCCATGGAAAGTCAGCTTCAAAATCCTGAATTAAGCAGATTAGATTAGCTTCTCTGATTTATTTTGAGTATATCTAAAGTCATTTGACCACTTAAACTTGACATTGTCAATATTTTATTGGCAAACTGCAAGTTTTAAGATTTGAAGTTCGAAAGTTCAGAATTTTTAAAACTTCAGGATTTAGAAATTTTGAACTTTCACCCATTTAAACTTGAAACAGGGCTGGAAATTTTTTCTAAAGTCCACTTGTCCCATAGGATGAGTGCCATAATTTTTTTTTTATCTGTGCTTACTCGATTCTGCTCGTCTTACATCAAATTGCCTCAGAAATTTTTAAACCAAAAATCTGACCAAATACTTGTCAATTTTAACAGTTCATTTCATACTGTAGGGGGGGTTAATAGAAAGTGCTGGGGTAATATAAAAACATTGATGAAAATTTGTTTCGTGCATTTATGACAAATTCGGCAAAATAAAGCACTTGCTGTCTCATGTCTTTCTATTCAGCTCCCATTAAAACCTTTCAAAACTCACTGCCTTTTTTGTTTACTCATGCTTGCTAAACGTTTTTTCACTATCCCCACCACCTTGTTTTGGCCCAAAGTTGGTGTCATCGGCTCCTGTAGAGCCCTCGCTCTGTTTGAAAAACAAGCAAATGTCTGGGTTTTTCCAATAGGAATTACTGGACTGGCTTTAAATTTTTCCGATAGAAAATAAATTACTGATATTGATTATTGAGTGTGATACATTGTCTCCTTTTGGGGGAAAGCGTTGCTATGGACAACGGTAGTTTACGCATTGGGTTTTCTGACTTTAACAAATCAATTACGATGTTTCCAGATAAAATAAATCAAATTCCTTTGTGTATATGACTCTTTCCTGTTTCTACGGCACAGACCACAAATTCTTTATTTTCAGAGAGCGATTTTCACTCCCCCTTAAGGACAATCAGATTTAAAAGTTTACTTGTCAGTGAGAATTTCCACTCGCCATGGCGAGTCAACGAGTAGAATTTTCCAGCCCTGTTGAAATTGTCAATATTGTATAGCAGATTTCATAGGCCTTCCGTAATTTATGTATTTCCATCGGGACTCAAGTCACATGGACTTATATCACATGACTTTCTCAGCCAATGGAAATTTGGTCCATTACCACAAGACCGAGCAGCTAGTGCTCGAGGCCAGCATCAAAACACCAAAAGAAATTCTGTTTTGTAAGCAAACAGGCTTGTATATATGCATACGAAGTGAGGATTAGTTGTAAGGGACCACTTAGAGCCGCTTTGTATGTTTATTGTTACCTCGAAAACCAATTTTATGTTTTCAAACAGCACCCGTGGTTGTTTACAGGCAGATGACGTCAGTATTTAGTATGTCACAGCGCCGGTGTTACTGACTGAGTTGGTATTTAGTATGTCACAGCGCCGGTGTTACATAAACATTTCACCATTTGAAGAATGACTCAAAATATCGTCAAAAACATAATTGGTAATGTGGCATCGAGCTATCAAGTCAATCTAGCAATAGAAATTCCCAATATAACCGAAAACTACATAATAAGCAGGTTTTCACTTGTCGACATTGGGTATCTGCAATGCTCATTTAAATATACGTCACACTGTTGGGAAATATTTTTGATTGGCCAGAAATTTTTCTAATCGGGAGAGCTCGGAGCTAATCGGAACATGTCATCAAAACTCGGTATGAAATTAGCTATACTATATAAGGCATACTGCAGTTTTAAGATTTGAAGTTTGAGAGTTCAGGATTTTGTAAATTTTGAACTTTTACCCATGGGATTATGTTTCAGGACAACCCATCTGACTTCTCATACTTCTTTGACACATCAAGGCGGCGGACATGCTACATAGCCCCAGAGAGGTTCGTGGAGAGCGGCAGTAGTAAGCTAGACACTGGAAACCAGGCGGGAAACGTTGACCTTACCTCTAGTTCAGAGGTCAAGAGTGGAGACCTTACACCAGCCATGGATATATTTGCAGCTGGGTTAGTATAATAATACTGGACATCAAAGATGCACTTCCAGAGGTCTTCTATGGTTCTAACAAGGTTATTTAAGGATTTTAAACAAAGATGCTGTTACATGCTAAAAATGCATGAGTACCAAAAAGTAATTCTGCAGATTGGTATGCAAATATTATTCGATGTTATTGCCATTTGGTCCATTTCACCTCCATTTGGGCAATACACAAATGCCAGTCAGTAATGATTTTTTTTTTTACTAGCTTATGGGCAGTTTTTATATACCGGTTTTATGAATAAGATATCGGCACACAGTCAAGTATTTTAGGGAATGACATTGTAAGTGAAACTTGCAAAGTGTGACCGAGCCGCAAATGTCAACAAGGGGACAAGATTTACTTTAGAGGAACGAAAAATCCGCTAATTTGATACTCTAGAAAGACAGACGATAAGAGTGAAAAAAATATGTAGGCATATTCACGATGGCTTCTTTCAATAAGAAAACATGGCAGATACTATGTGTAATCACAAAAAAGTGGGTTAAAAAAATATGCAATTGTTTTTGCAAAAAGCATTTGAGGATAATCAGGTTGCATAAATACCCAATTTACCAGAAAGCTTATCTGGAGCTCTGTATTTCGTAGAATTTTATCTCCAGCCTAGACAGTATATGCAAGAATGGTAGCCCTCTCTTTGTTTTTAGTTTCCCTTGAACAAACTTTAAGCCAGAATATGATGAACTCCACAACTTTGACACACTTTGTGATATTTTGATAAGATTTGGTTGAATTACATATCAGGATGAGATATGTCACACACAAGAATGTTTACTCTTGTCTGCTGACTTGACTTATCATCTTTGATTGGTGTTGTAAGGCTAAATTTTGGCAGGATTGAATGAAAAGTGTCAGTTATGCACAGTATACATACACAAAGCCACTTTAATATTTCACTAGCACAATTACACAAAAACTTTCTATTAAATTTAGCAGTCATTTGTCAGTGATAGACATGGTCTCTGACAGTCGGGAAAGCCCGGCACAATTTGAGAATTGAATAAATCCTTGGATGTACGTAAGGCACATTACATGTCTTACTATGTACGAAAAAGCTACATTTTGTTAGCCGGAACCGGTGTAAGGAAAATTATTTCTGTAGCATGTAGGTTCAGCTCTATTAAAATCCATTTTTTCTGATTACCCGAAAGTTTAATCACCAGAATAAATTAAGTTTAGCGATATTTTAATGAAAAAACATAAACTTCATTTATAACCGTTTGTTTTGCTGCAATCAGACTTGTTATTGTGTTTGCATGGTTTCTGTGATGTCAGCGTCACATTATGTAATGTCAGCGTCACATTATCAAAGTAGGTCCTAGATGTACATCCAAGGTCTGATTCTACCGAATTGGCCGAGGCAGTTCCAATTGGGTCTCTGACTGTCATCCTTAAAAAATCTTAGTATACTGACCACCTAAAGTGAGATCTATTGTCCAATGAAATTGGAGTTAACGATAAAAGAACTGTTGGTTTTTATTTTAGATTCTAAGCTTTGTAAACTTGAACACATAATTCTTTTTCTAGGTGTGTCATAACTGAGTTATTTACAGAGGGAACTCCACCCTTTGATCTCTCACAGCTATTGGCGTACAGGAACAGAGAATACAGCCCTTGGAAAGTTCTAGATAAAATAGAAGACATGAGCGTGAGAGTAGGTATTATTACAATGGTAGTCAGTACAATAAATGTTCTAAAAGTTTGAACACTTTCCACTCTCTGTTCTCAATATGTTGGTTATCAGGGCTCAAATTCACAAAGTTTTAGAATAGCAAACAGGGATGACTCTGATCAGACTGCTTCTAAAGAAGCAGTCTGATTTGGGTCTGCACTGTTAGTGTAGGCCTTTTTAGCATACAAGTGTATGAAATTTTAAAACATCTATCTTTTTTCTTCTCAAAACAACAAGGTCTAAAAATTTGGAACTCCTGTATTTTTATTACTGCTTTCTTTGCAAATATTGATAAACATTTGTCTATAAATAAGATCATCAGAATTTCAGATAATTTAAAAACCAATTTAAATTTCTATTTGCCATTTTTAATGATCATTTTTTTCTCTAAAATATTTACAATTACTAAACACACCATCTGTATATAGACTCTATCATAAAGTCAGAGGATTTTGAATGATTGGACTTCATTTTTATGCCCCCCCCCCCCCATGCCAATGGCTCGGGCATTAAGTGTAACTTTGTCCGTTCATCTGTATGTAACACCAAAGATGGATGCTCTCTTAGTTGAATAGTTTTGATCATATGAAACTTAGTCACATTGTTTAGTACCATAATACCCTCTTTAAGTTTGATAATGGTTCATATTGCACCATGCCTTAAAGAGTTATTGCCCTTTGTTCATGAAAATTCACAGTTTTTGATGGTGACCAGTCTATAAGTCCATTAATTTGAATCACAACTTTATGAAACTTGGTCACATTGTTTAGTATCATGTCTTCTTCAACTTCGAAAATGATTGCTATCGTACCATGACTACAACATTTATTGCCCTTTGTTCATCAAAATATGTCATTTTTGGCTTTGTGAGAATATGCGAATTTTGCATCAGTGGGGTCATCCGTGTCCCATGGTCACATTCTAGTTTCAACCTTGCTAGCTGCCAAATCTCTATCAAGTACATTAACTGGTTGCTATCTATTATATTTGCTCATTTACGATAGACTGTCAGTCCAATTAATTAACTTGTAATTTACATGCTAATTTTGCATATGTTTGATATAAACAAGAGGGCATATTTATGAAGTAATTGGATTTTCTATTAAAATATATGGACTTGGGTGTAATGGGAGAGACTTATTCATATCTGTTTTAGGATATGGTACGTCACATGATGCAGAAAGATCCTAATCACCGGCTGTCTGCAGAGGAGTACCTTATCCAGCAGAGGGTGAAAACATTCCCAGAATATTTCTACACATTCTTGAAGTTGTACATACAGAGGTTTGCTACACAACCTATACTGTGTCCAGATGACAGAATATCCAGGTACACAGTTTTTCACTGATACAACCTTATTAGCTAGTGGTACAGTGTGAGACTTGAGATTGAAGATTCTCTGGATAGAGACTGACAAGAGTCACTTCATTTTGTCCTGGAGCAAGACACTTTATCTTCTACTTAGTACTGGTTCACCCAATAAGAAAATTGTCCCAACATGACTGAAAAATTGTTGACTCCGGTGTAAAGCATCAGCACAAATAGATTAACAAATGTGATTCAAGATAATGTAACTTCTTGAATAAAAATTAAGAGTATGGTCTTAGATAATGGATTTACATAGTAAAACAGGTTGAAAATATGGTTAGTCAAATATACCCTTCAGAGCTCCAACTTAATAAAGCCAATGCCTCTGATACCGAAGCCGCATTTTTAGACTTGCATTTGTCAATTTCTAATGATATTGTTTCTACCAAAATTTATGATAAACGTGACGACTTTGATTTTGAAATTGTCAATTTCCCATTTTTAGATGGTGATGTTCCTCGTTCTACATCCTATGGAGTCTATATCTCTCAACTCATTCGTTTTGCTAGAGCATCTAGCTATGTTACTGACTTCAACACTCGCAATAAATTGTTAACTCAGAAACTTCTTAAACAGGGCTATCGGTATCATAAACTTCGCAAAACATTTTCAAAATTTTATAGACGATACTATGATTTGATTTCTAAATTCCAAGTTGGACTTAAATCTCTCTTGCGCCAAGGACTTTCGGAACCTGATTTCTATGGTGACTTGGTGTATAAGTTGAAGAAGATTGTTGGCTCTAATAATTTTTCAGCGCAGTTCATTAAAATAATTTCCCATTATAAAAAGATTGGCTATAACATTAATGTATTGCAACAGACTGCATGCTTGGTAGTCAACCCAATCACGGTTGGCAACTTTGCTTTCCTCTTTAATTGCACGCCAGTGGGTCGGACTTCAGACTCTATGATGGTTCCGACTTAAAGACTTATCTATTGATGAGATGGTAGGGGCCTTATGCTTTGGCTGTTTGTCGGGCCCACCGGGGTTTACCTGTTGGATTTCTTTTGCTCCGGTATTCAGTTTAATTTACTGTTGAGTCCTTATCCTTGCTTTATCTCCTTGTTATATCTTGATTTATATGTTTTAGGAGATGATGCATTGATAAGATAGGGGTCTTTCATGCAAACCAAATATTTATGTGTCTTGATCCACATCTGAATTAAGGGTGAGGTTGGCGCCGTTAAACCGGTTTAAGCCCTCCAGTAAAATATTTTACTGACCGTTCCAAGGCGGTACTTCTTTTGTGGATCTTTTATGTTTTTGTTCTGTCTTGTGTTTGCTATGTTTTGTGCGTGTCTGTTTATATGTGCTTCGTGGTCACCTGCTGGGAAAGGGCTGACCTCTTGGCTCTCGTTTGTGGTGTCTTCTGTGAGTTTGTCACTTTCCCATTGGTATCCTGGGTCAGGTGTGGTACTTGATTGTATCGATTCCTGATCTTTGCAACCTTATTACTTTTATACATAGTAGTAGATAAACACAATGAGTGTAAAATTGTACTCACAACATATGTTTTTGTTTGTGGCCTTGTTTGTACTGGCCTGGTGGGTTTATGTCTTTTGTGGTTTTTATGTCCAGGAGCACCAGAAGGCTCAACCGGCAGTGGTTCTGGTTTTAAAGTGTCTCAGAAGACGGGTCTCATCCGACAGACTGGGAGAAGCCGGGAATTGAACCTACGACCCCTGGTTTACAAGGCATAGGCTTATCTCCTACACCATTTTGGTAGAGAAATAAGAAAATTAACTTTTTGGTGCGCTTAATTAAAGGCCTGGTCTTATAACTCTGCTGTTACTTATTTAATAGAGGTGTCATATTTAGAATTTTCTTCTTCTGTAATTTAAAATCTAAAGTTTTTTTTGCAATTGAAAGTGTGTTTTTTTATATTGTAGAATCAAGAAAGACTTGGACCTAATACTGCGGACCATTAAGATTGACATCAAGCATCCTGAAGAGAATACTGCTCTGGTTCTGCTTATCTCCCTTGTTGGCTCTTCAGGAAGACAGGCACATGTAAGAATATTTCTGTTAATGAGTTTTGCACCACTCTTTCAGTAAGGAAAGAGTACTCAAGAAGCAGTCACAATGATAAACCTCTAGATTTCCCAAGGTGCAGGCCTTTAGTTATGAGTGTGTAAGAGAATGTAACATACATAATTGGGCCAGGATATGACATAAGGTACCTTATGGTTGTGTTCATCAAAATCTAGCTAATGTTGCCGCTTTAATGCCCTATCTCTTAAGAGCATTTCCTGAAAAGTTGAAGCAGTTATCTTCAATATTGACGAATATATGGAGGTTTGAAGCAGCATATGTAATCCGGTTTGGAATGTGAAATCAATAATATGACGTCAGAGTGCTGGTCTCCAGTTGCTTGTTAGTTATTTTGACTCAGTATAAACATCTAGCAAATATAAATTAATGTATTCACAAGCGTTATCTATGTTATAAAGTAAATGCAAATGAAATTGTATGAATTTATACTTTCTGTGTTGTTTTATAGGCAATTAAAGTGACCCACTCTTCATTATGAGCCCTTGTAGGTGTTATGGCCTAATTGTTACCATGGCAACAGGCAGTATACAAAACTTTATATTTAATCAGAAACATTTGCTACTTTGATGGCATCAAGCGATAGGAACATTTTCTTGGTAATATAAAAGCATGTGAAATTTCATCATTTTATGCGTTTTTCAAATGTCTATTATGTAATTATTGCTGGAATGCCTTAAGGACCCTTTTCTCAGATCTGGGCTTATATGCTTAGATAGGAAGCTCAGTAGCTCATTTTGAGATAAAGCATCCTGGGTCTTAACAAAATATGCTTTTAACATTTTCTAAATTTTATAGACGATACTATGATTTGATTTCTAAATTCCAAGTTGGACTTAAATCTCTCTTGCGCCAAGGACTTTCGGAACCTGATTTCTATGGTGACTTGGTGTATAAATTGAAGAAGATTGTTGGCTCTAATAATTTTTCAGCGCAGTTCATTAAAATAATTTCTCATTATAAAGAGATTGGCTATAACATTAATGTATTGCAACAGACTGCATGCTTGGTAGTCAACCCAATCACGGTTGGCAACTTTGCTTTCCTCTTTAATTGCACGCCGGTGGGTCGGACTTAGACTCTATGATGGTTCCGACTTAAAGACTTATCTATTGATGAGATGGTAGGGGCCTGATGCTTTGGCTGTTTGTCGGGCCCACCGGGGTTTACCTGTTGGATTTCTTTTGCTCCGGTATTCAGTTTAATTTACTGTTGAGTCCTTATCCTTGCTTTATCTCCTTGTTAAATCTTGATTTATATGTTTTAGGAGATGATGCATTGATAAGTTAGGGGTCTTTCATGCAAACCAAATATCTATGTGTCTTGATCCACATCTGAATTAAGGGTGAGGTTGGCGCCGTTAAACCGGTTTAAGTCCTCCAGTAAAATATTTTACTGACCGTTCCAAGGCGGTACTTCTTTTGTGGATCTTTTATGTTTTTGTTCTGTCTTGTGTTTGCTATGTCTGTGCGCGTCTGTTTATATGTGCTTTGTGGTCACCTGCTGGGAAAGGGCTGACCTCTTGGCTCTCGTTTGTGGTGTCTTCTGTGAGTTTGTCACTTTCCCATTGGTATCCTGGGTCAGGTGTGGTACTTGATTGTATCGATTCCTGATCTTTGCACCTTTACTTACTTGGATATATGTATATGCTCAGGTTTGCAAGTTTCCATGTTTCTTTTTAGCTCACCTGAGCCATTAGCTCAATGTGAGCTATTTTGACCATTGGATGTGTGTTGTCAGTCGTCCTTCGTGCGTCATCAACATTTGCTTCTAAGGACATCTCCTGGATTTTTTTTCAAACTTGGCAGGAATGTATCGCCTTCTGAAGTAATTGTTCAAATAGTTACGGTCCGTTGCATAGGTCACACAGGCTAAAAATAGATTTTCGAGATGAAAACTTAAACATCTTCTTGTCTGAAAGATTCCTAGAGCCTTGATATGTGGTATGTAGCATCACTACTAGTGGACTTCTACCAAGTTTGTTCAAAATATGTCCCTGGGGCCAAAAATTGCCCCGGTATGGAGTCACATGTTTTACTTAGGCTTATATAAGGAAAACATGAAAAAAACTTCTTGTCTGAAACCACAAGGCCTAGAGCCTTGACATTTGGTATGTAGCATCACTAGTAGGCTTCTTCCAAGTCTGTTCAAATTATATCCCTGGGGCCAAAAATGGCCACACCCCAGGGGTCACGTGTTTTACATATAATAGGCTTATTTTGGGAAAACATGAAAAAAATCTTCTTACCTGAAACTACAAGGCCTAGCGCCTTGACAATTGGTATGTAGCATCATCTAGTGGACCTCTACCAAGTTTGTTCAAATTATGCCCCTGGGACCCAAAATGGCCCTACCCCGGGGGTCACATGTTTTACATAGGCTAATATAGGGAAATGTGAAAAAAAAATCTTGTCTGAAACCACAAAGCCTAGAGCCTTGATATTAAGTATGTAGCACCACCTAGTGGACCTCTACCAAGTTTGCTCAAATTAAGTCCCTGGGGCCAAAAATGGCCCTACCTCGAATGTCACATGTTTTACATAGGCTTATATAGGGAAAACATGAAAAAATCTTCTTGTCTGAAACCACAAGACATAGAGTCTTGATATTTGGTAGGTAGCATCATCTAGTGGACCTCTACCAAGTTTATTCAAATTATGCCACTGGGGCAAAAAATGGACCCGCCGCAGGGGTCACATAGGCTTATATAAAATCAACTTTTTCAGAATATGATCATTTTGCATATCAAATTAAAGTCAATGAAGCATTCAATAACATGTTAGCAAATAGTTTGCTCTTACACTTACCCTTGACCCCTGGGGTATCAAAATGTTAATTTGTTTTCTTTTCTGAAAGAAGTCATGTTGCATATCAAATTAATTAGAATGAAGTATAGAACACCATTCAAGCAAATGTTCTACCCTTTTACACACCCTCGCCCCCTGTATGGGGTCAAAAGGTCAAACCATTTTTTTCTGAAGAAGGTTATGTTGCATATCACATGATGCAATTAAAATGTTTCACCTTCTGCACACCCTTGATCTTTTGGGCTCGGTAAAAAGGTCAGACGTTGAAATTGTGCAGATAAGTATAATTTTATTGAACCTATTAGTGACTTGATAGGCTTTGGTTATGATCTGAGTAATACCAAAGATTGACTCAAGTGTTGGAGAATGGGATTTATATTTTGTGGTGAACATCCTCTCCTCATGACAAGATTACAGGTGAAGGATTCAGATCCAGGGCCCATGGGCCCTCTTGTTTTGTTATTGTTGTTGTTGTTGAATAACAACAGCTTTCCATCTTGATAAAGTCTAAATCATTTTTCCCTATGTCTTTGAAACAAAATTTTCCTGGGTTTGACCAGTACTAAGCAACTTAAGAGATGAATTTAAAGTGCCTTGCTCAAGAACACAAAACCCCACTGCTGATCGGATTTGAACCCATGACCTCTATGTCACAACTCCAGTACTCTATCATCAATCTACTGTATATGGGCCTCGGCGCAACAAAATCTGTCTTCTGGGTTTCTGACAAAGTGAGACTCAAACCAGCCTGCTAAACTAAGGAGACTAGCTGGAAATATTAAAATTTGCTTGTAGCAAGTTTAGATATACTTTCCAATAAGCGAATAACAAAGGTGTTGATCAGACTGCGCAAATGTGTAGGCTGGTCTGCGGCTTTGTTGTTCACAAACACCGAAGACAGGTTTTCTCACATCAAGACCCATACAATACATGTCCAAATGGAAAGATTTTTATTTCCTTATATGCATTTCTATAATTATGTCAGTTCTAGGTTACAAAAGTGACGTTTTATTGATTCTGCTGTATGCTTGTTTCAGTTTTGTAACACAAAGTTGATGGCACTGAACCTGATGACAGAACTGTCGAAGTATGTTACAGCAGACATTATACTAGATAGAATACTGCCTTACATGGTAAGAAATCATTCATAATTTTTGCATAATTGATTTAACTTTTTGCATGCCCCGTGTTTTTTAATGCTTTTAAAAAATTCATTCAGGAACACTACAGTTTTGGATCCAGATAAGGACTGGGTCTAAACTGTTTGCAATGGTGATCAGCAGACAACAAAAATTGCCACTGGCAAAGAAAGGGTTAAACTATCCAGTCTTGAACACTTTCAACAAATTTTTGCAATTTGCTGATAATGAGTGCAGTGGCGGATCCAGAGGGGGTTCAAGTAGTTCGCTTGAACCCCCATTTCAGACAAAATTATTTCATTAATGGAGAATTACAAAAGATATGACACTATATCCGCACATATACCAAAACGTGTATTGCAGTTTGCTTCAGAAAAACTTCAGTATACAGGAATGGTCATTATATAAGCGTTTGTAACTCAAGAAATATAGTGAGCGCTTCTATATGTCATTTTAAAGTTGAAAAACAGTTCTTTCTAGAAAGGTATACCATTTTGTTGTAGCATATATGTGAAGAAGTTATGAAGCTGCTTGCATTCATATTCGAACATCCCTCGTATAAACAGATTCTTCACTAGTGAATATACAATAGATATTTTCACTGTAGTAACTTATGACATATTTCTGTGCTATGTATAGAAAGGTAAATAATATCTAAATGTGTTAGCGTTTATTAGGAAGTTATCTTCAATAGAAAATTAGTCAAACATGTCAAAAATACTCTTTACACACTAAGCATATGGGGTAGTGGATGAACCACTCAGCTTGTAAACCAGGGGTCATAGTCGATCCCAAGCTTCTCCAGTTGAATGAGACAAAGATGTGACTTGTCTCCATATGCATTAAACTTCTTGATTGCTTGTGTTGATGCTTTATGTCCCAGTCAAGAATTTCAGTCATGTTGGGATGCTTCTTGTCTTCCTGGGTTGAATCAGTACTAAGCAGAGGATTTATTTATTTATTTGTTTACAGTGAGCCACTTTAGTTACACACAATTTTTTCAGGGCCCACATTTTTTGACAAAAATGCTGGAATCGAACATTCTCTATGATAGTTTACTTATTGACATTTTATCTGTTTGATGACATCGAAAAAAGTATCGAAATCATTCATGTTAATCGTTCTGAATCGTCAAAGACAATTTTGACAAAAATGCACGTGCAGCCTGAACGTCTATATTTTCTATTTGAGTTTTGCCCTAGGCATTATCCATGGTGACCGTTGTGACAGAAAAACAACAAAAACAATTATTTTATTCAATTAACGTCATATTAACGTCAGTTACAATAATCAAACAGGTTTTCCTTCGCAAATTGTTTTGTTATGAGTCACTTCTTGACATAGAAGTATCAAAACACTAAAACATCTTTTCATTGACATGTCTTATAGCCTTGGTAGTAGTGACGTCATCACTAACGTCAACGCCATGACACCAATAAATCTATTATTTTTTTTGCGAAAATAAACGGCGAGTACATGGTTGTTTAAAATGAAATTATAAAATAAGTGTTTTGATAACTAGTTTAATCAGAATTATACGAAATTTTAACTAACTTTAAAAAAAGTACTAAAACAAACTTTTTTCAAACCTTGGCCAGCTGGGAACCAAACTAGTAAAACGTTTAAAAAAAAATGATGAAGTTAACAAGCACATTCCAGTCTTAGATATTGCCAAGAATAAATGGACTCTTATCTCTGGCATAGCAGAAATTCGACCCTGAAAAAAGTGAAATGGTGTTTTGAGGGTAGTGCCCTTCAAGATCCATTTTCTCATTCGTTTCTGATCTGATCACTATGAAATTTCATTGGCTATTGCAAATATAGATGCGCTTTACGCTGGTAGTCTCAGAATAAAAATATCGTATCATTTTTTCCGAGTAATTTTACATTTTATAAGTGGTGCGTAACTAAAGTGGATCACTGTATTTATACAATATTTCAAGAGGGTGACATATTTAGCTCGACGGCCAGTCTACCATATGGCCCTCTGAGGATAAAGCGCATGGGTGAAAGTTTTCAGGATTAATCCTGAATTCAGGATTTTGAGGCTTTCCATAGAAAGTCAGCCTCAAAATGCTGAACTAGGGAGATTATAGTAGCTTCTCCTATTAATTTTTAGATTATCTAAACACAATTAACCATTAAATCATGAAATTATTCATTTTTGTAGGTTTGTTTGTTTGATTTGATTCTTTACGTCCCATCAACAATCTTTCAGTTAAACAGGGACAGGTCTTCCTGGGTTGAACCAGTACTAAGCTAGGATAAATGTGTCTTGCTCAAGGACCACAATGCAGTGATGCCAGTGAGGCTCAAACCCACAGCCTCTTGGTCTCGAGTCAAGCACTCTACCACTGAGCCACTGCCCTCCCAACACATTTTTGTAGGCATCTAGCACGTTTAAAAATATGAATTTCTAAAGTTCAGGATTTTGGAAATTTTGAACGTTCACCCATGAAAGTGTCTTGCTCAAAGACACAATAAAGTACAAGCAGTGAGTCTCAAACTAGCAACCCTTCCATCTCAAGTCTAACACTTTACCACTAGGCCACTTCACTCCACTTAAGCTGGTAGTGGGACGGTCAACTCAAACACATACACACGCTAAGCATATAGCCTGTACATTCTTTTGCAAAAAAATGCTGAACCAGATTAGCTGGCTATTGGCTTTGGCTATTGATGAAGCCAACTGAACTTGATCAGGGCCTTGTCCAGCAATTTTTTTTTTCTGAAATTTGGAAAAATGATCGACTTAACGTCAAAATTGGGAAAAATTAACAACATAAAACATAACAATGGGAGCAAAATTTATCCTCAAAATCAAATAATTTTTTAGATTGTTTAATGCCAAGCCTAAGTGTTTGAGCATCATTCTGATATTTGCCATGTTTCTCATAAATAGTTGTGGTCTCTAAAAAAAAGGCAAAAAAAACAACAAAAAAAAAACATTTTTTTTTTACTTTTCTTAATTGGGAAAAACAGACATGAAATTCGGAAAAAAAGGTGGCTTTTTTTATTGGGAATGGGGCCGAGTCCTAGAGAACTGCAGAAAATCCCCTGTTGATTCACTTTATTTTTATCCACTCAAATGAATCCATATAAATAATGAAATTACAGCACTGTATTGGTAATCATTATAGTGGCCGATATATTTTCATTCTTTTTCTTTGCATAAATTGATTTTTTTTTGATAATGTATTTCAGATAACATTTGCTGTTGATAAAGAGGCTTCTGTTAGGGCAGAAATGTTGAGTTGTATCACAGTTTGTTTGAAAGATATACACAATGTACCTAGAAGGTAAGTAATTATTGTAAATGTGATCAGATGATAAGGCCAAAATAAAAAATACCTGTGTTTAGGGTAACCCTACCTAAATTTACTGGTGAAACCTAGAATTTTTTCAGGTTTTCTGGAAAAAATATCATTTTATGCATTTTGAAAGGCGAAATGCCTTTCAAAATGCATAACATTATATATTTTTTCCAGAAAAAAAGATTTAAAAAAAATATGTGTGCCTACCCTACCTAAAATTTTCAGACCCGTTACCCGAAACACACTTATTTGGCTTAAGCCAGAACTGTGATTTTTGTTCTTATCCATCAAGTACACTGCAGCTTTCAATATGGTTTTATATTGTTGAGTCCTTGTCTTTGCTTTATCTCCTTGTTATATCTTGATTTATATGTTTTAGGAGATGATGCATTGATAAGTTAGGCAAGCAAGCCAAATATCTATGTGTCTTGATCCACATCTGAATTAAGGGTGAGGTTGGCGCCGTTAAACCGGTTTAAGCCCTCCAGTAAAACATTTTACTGACCGTTCCAAGGCGGTACTTCTTTTTTTGACCTTTTATGTTTTTTCTGTCTTGTGTTTGCTATGCCTTTGTGCACGTCTGTTTATATGTGCTTTGTGGTCACCTGCTGGGAAAGGGCTGACCTCTTGGCTCTCGTTTGTGGTGTCTAACTGTGAGTTTGTCACTTTCCCATTGGTATCCTGGGTCAGGTGTGGTGCTTGATTGTATGGATTCCTGATCTTTGCACCCTTTCTTACTTTGATGTCTATTTTAAACTCTTATATGCAAATGCAAGCAGGTATGGCTCTGGGGAGACTTGGGAGTGTCTCATTAGCACTTTTCAGGCCCCCAGATAAAAGTGTGTAACTGAAAATTATTTTTCTTATTTCTCAACCAAAACATATGTTGTGGGTACTCGAAAGAACTGTCTCATCATTCTTTTGAGTACCCAAAACACATGTTTAAAGTGATGGAAAAGAAAAAAATCGCAATTTTACGCTAAATTGTTTTGCTTAACTGGTCCTATCATGCCTTTTCATTATGATGATTTATTCCTTACATTATGGAATTGTCCATTTTGTATTTTTGAAGTATTGCTGGCCAACATTTCTGTAAAATGATGTATTTTTGTCCCTGAAGATTGTATTTATCTTTAGCAAACAGTGCAGACCCTGATAAAATGTCACTTTATGTGGCATTTCATCTGGATCTTCACTGTTTCTCAGCGAACCTATTTATTGGTGAATCAAAAATGAAAAGGGTAAACTACTTGATATATTTTTCTCTTCCATTTACAGTGATTCCAATGTATTTCCAGAGTACATATTTCCAAATTTGGTAAGCAGTTTATTAAGTTATTTCATTTTCAAACTATAACCCAGGAAGACAGAAAATCGTCCTGACATGACTGATAAATTGTTGACTGGGACATAAAGCATCAACACAAACAAACAAACTATAAATATCATGTTTTCGGTAATTATTGCACTTTTTATAGAAATCTATCAGTGCTGATCTAATCAATGTGATCTCTTCATGAATATTCATGCTAAGCTCCATCTACTATGAATAATTATATAAATAAACATTCATATTGTACATAGAACTAAAAAATTACGTGTCAGGTTCACTAGTGAAGGATCAAATCTAATTATATTTCTATAAGCAAACAGATTAGACCCTGGTCAGGCAGCTCTTACAAGAGCTGTCTGATCTGGGTCTGCTCTGCTTGCAAAAGTGTTAAAAAGGCGTCCCTATGAGATAACAGGTTAAGAGGCCTGTTCATTCTTATTGCAAAAAATGTTAAGAGGTTAGGATTTAGATGCATAGTGATGCAGTCTGTCATTGGGTCAAAGTCTGTCATTGGGACATAGTATGGATTTTAGGCAGAGCCTGTACTGAATTCTCTGCTTAATGTTTTGCAAGCTGGGCAATTTAGCATGCATTTTTGTCATCTGCAGATATTTTAAATTAAAATTTCAAATAAGTTTTTTCAAAGTATCAAAAAGTTTGGATCCCATTACCAACTACTAGTTGTTACTAGTATGGAAGGGCTTGATATAGAAAAAAAAGCAGTAGAAAAGTTTTCAGTGCATGTTTGCTGCGTTTAAAATGAGGTTTTGACTAGAATGTGCATTTATAAAGTTGAATACAATACCCCCAACAATGTTTATACAAGTGATTTTATCACATGATGTCCAGTCTGGGAGTGATATTATTCCATGAGATAAATTACACAAACCACTAGTGGTTTACATAAAATAATAATTGAACCACAACATGAGATTTCCAACAATGTGGTAAGTATGACCAGCAAAGGCTCAGACCAGTCTGCACATACGCGCAGTTTGATCAGAGCCATTGCTAGTCGCTTGAATTTTATATGATTCTTAGGCCAGTAATTGAACATCAATTGGAGTTTCTAAGCTTAAAAGGGGACTGCACAAGCTCATCCGAGTCTACTCTCGTAAAATGTCACATTGTTGGAAATCACATGTCACGGCTCAATTATTAGCTCACCTGAGCCGAAGGCTCATGGGTGAGCTAATAGTATACCAGTCACTCCGGCGTCCATCCGTCGTCCGTCCGTCCACAATTTCAAACATCTTCTCCTCTGAAACCACTGGGCCAATTGAACTCAAATTTCACATGGAGACTCCTTAGGATGGGGGAACAAAAGTTTGTTCTAAAGGTTCTGGTCACATGACCAAGATGACCGCCATGCCCATATATGGTAAAAACCCTTTAAAAATCTCGTTCTCCAGAACCAGAAGGCTGATGACCCCAGGACTTGGTATGTAGCATTGGGGATGTGGGGCCTACCAAGTTTGTTCAAATGATGATCCTAGGTTGACCTTGACCTACTTAACGTCAAGGTCAAATTTGCTTTCTAATGCATTTAAATGGGAAATTTTTTGAAAAGTTGATTTTTTTGAAAACTGTAGAAGCCAAAGTCATTATTCTCACTTGATATGTTTAACCTAATGAGACAATGGCTATAAATAAGTTTAACCTAATGAGAAAATGGCTATAAATAAGTTCCAAAGGTCAAGGTTGACCTTTGACCTTTCAGCTAAGTCGCTCATATTGGAGTCCCATCAATATATTAAAACATAGTTTTCTCACAAACCATTGGCCCAATTGAACTCAAATTTCATGTGAAGACTCATTATGATAAGTTAGCCAAAATTAATACAAAATATTTTGGTTACATGTTCAAGATGGCCGCCACGCCCATTTTTGGTAAAAACCCTTTAAAAATCTTCTACTCC
The DNA here is from genome assembly GCA_964019695.1 of Loripinus fragilis. Classification (NCBI taxonomy): domain Eukaryota; kingdom Metazoa; phylum Mollusca; class Bivalvia; order Lucinida; family Lucinidae; genus Loripinus; species Loripinus fragilis. The sequence goes on from OZ026529.1 coordinate 63,053,757, forward strand.
AGAACCAGAAGGCTGATGAGCTCGGAACTTGGTATGTAGCATTGGGGATGTTGGGCCTACCAAGTTTGTTCAAATGATGATCCTAGGTTGACCTTGACCTACTTAACGTCAAGGTTAAATTTGCTTCTAATGCATTTGAATGGGATTTTTTTTTGAAAAGTTGATTTTTTGAATACTATTGAAGCCAAAGTCATTATTCTCACTTGATATGTTAAACCTAATGAGACAATTGCTATATATAAGTTTCAAAGGTCAAGGTTGACCTTTAACTTTTCAGCCAAGGTCACTTATATTGGAATCCTAAATACGCATTAAAACATAGTTTCTTCAGAAACCACAAGGCCAATTGAACTCAAATTTCATATGAAGACTCCTTATGATAGGTTAGCCAAAATTTATACCAATTGTACTGGTCACTTGACCAAGATGGCCACTGCGCCCATATATGGTAAAACCCCTTAAATATCTTCTTCTCTGGAACCAAAAGGCCAATGGCCTTGGGACTTGGTATGTAGCATTGGGGATGTATGCCCTACCAGATTTGCACAAAAGATGAATCTAGGTTGACCTTGACCTACTTTATGGCAAGAACAAATTTGATTCCTAATGCATTTATATGGGAAAAATCTTAAATTTGTTCATTTTTCTATAACTGTTTAGGCCGAAATCATAATACTTGCAAGAAATGTTTAACCTAATGAGACAACCATTTTACATAAGTACCAAATGTCAAGTTGACCTGTGACCTTTTATCCAAGGCCACTCATTTGGACTGCCACATACCTATCTTAACATGTTTTCCTCAGAAATCACTGGGCTGTTTGATGGATTATTCATTAGATTGCTTTAGGTCACTTGACCAAAATGGCCGCAACCCCCATAAAAACAAAATATGTTTCATTATAAGCTGTAGTTGTTTTTCACCTATTTTAACAATATTAATGTGATCAGGTGAGCGCTTTAGGACCGTCAGGTCCTCTAGTTTTGTACTATTATGCAATCATAACACCATTGCATATATAAATGGCAAAATCTTGGGCATTGCATGGGAAAGAACATGATTTCAAAGAATTTTTAAGTGTGACATGGTAAGCCTTTCATTTTATCCCCTTTCCTCATTTTGTTAAATAAATTCAGTAATACATGAGCACTCATGTTAGATTTATACATTTCCAGTCTCCCCTAACGCAAGATCCTGCTACAGTAGTAAGAGTGGCCTATGCGGAGAACATAGCTCAGTTAGCGGAAACAGCTCTCAGGTGAGTTAACCCTTAGATTGTCAATTATGACAACTCCTCTGGAGAAAATTAGGCTTGATATTTTATATGAATCGTCTGCACAGGGTTTCATGTCTTTTACATTTCATGCCATTGCACATCTTTAAAGGGAAAACTCTAAGTCTAGAGTTGTAGTAGAAGTAGTAGATATTATTATAAGCAGATTTTGGATAATTTACCATGATCAACTCCTCTGGGTAAAATTGGGCTTGATACTTTATATCAAGCACAGGGTTTCATGTCTTTACATTTCATACCATTGCACATCTTTTAAGGGAATAAGTCTTAGAGTTGTAGTAGAAGTAGTAGATATTAAGTGGATTTTGGATAATTTACCATGATCATGCTTATCAATTGTAGGGTTTTGGAGATGATGCAGTTAAATGAGATAGAAGAATCTGAGGAAGGGGAGACAACTGACTTGGTAAGAATAAGGGCATAAAATGGGGCTTGTAGCTGCATTTAGACAATTCTAATGTCTAAATTAATTTGTGTTGCTTAAAATAAGGTTTTTTAATGTCTCTGTAAATATTGAAATAGCACGAAAGAATATCTCCAGGGTTCGCACAGGCTTGAAAAGTACTTGATTTTAGAGAGCTTTCTTGAAAAGTCCTTGAAAATTAAATCTGCCTTGAAAAGTACTGGAAAATCACTCAAAAGCCTTTAAAAGTCTTTGAATTCTTCTATTTTCTGTAGGACTTAGCACTGTTGATAAAAACCTAAATCAGTATAAAATTGTTGTGCCTTTATTTGGTGCAGCATATGCTGCACCAAATATAGGCGCAACAATTTTATACTTATTTTCCAGTACTAATGTCTCCATTATCTCAGTCTAGCATTTCTAAGGAAGAATTTTAACACTTAGATTGGTATTTTTCATTAGCTTTAAGTCCTTGAAAACTGTTGGAAAGGCTTTTAGAATTCCTTGAATTTTACTCATTCTTGCCTGTATGAACCCTGATCTCTGAAAAGCTTGAGATAACCATATATGTCAATGACTTTGAGACATAGTCTGCAAATGCCATGATCATAATTGTAACACCTCACCTATATAGCCAATGCTAAACATTTGTGTTATATGAAAAAACAAAGTCACAGTTTTGAAACCGTGTGCCATCTGACGTCAATTGCCACTGCAAAATGACGTCAGTCATGCTGTTAGACGGTGTAACATTGTTTTGACATTTGAAAGACATTACTTACAATGTTGCAGAAGTGTGCAGCCCCCATTAGTTGTAAAATGTTACAAAAGATAATTACAAATGTTGCAGGGGTGTTTGGGCACCAGCCCCCATTTATTTGTAAAATGTTGGAACTAATTTAAAACAGAGACTGGTAAAGTGCAGTTGTCCGGATGATATTAATATGTGGTGTGCATTTCCCAAAACTCTGCCACTAAAAATAGCAAGTGAAAGAAAAAGGTTTATCATTTTTGGAAAGCAAAACAGAAATAATTACTGAATTGTACAATGTATACCTACATGATAGCAATAGAGTGTATTACTGGATTTAGCAATAGAATGACACTATTTTCTACATTTGAAACATTTTTGAAAAAATTGACACACAGTTATTACAGTGACACCTGAACAAATCACATGACTTTGCAATGCATTTATTAAGCAAATGTGACACATGTTCTTGTACCTGGAATGCTAAAATTAGTTCATTTTTTAAAAAATAGCACCTATCAGAGGATAATGATCTTCGAGAAGTTTGAAAATATTACATTTAATGTATACCGGGCCTGTAGGGCAATCGGTAGGGTCTGATTGCTGATCCCACCCCGGCCCCATACTTTCATGGAGATTTATTGTGAACCTTTTCCTATGAAAATGTCTCCTTTCGCTGATTCAAGAAAGGCTGTTGTCAGTTACAATTGAAGGTATGTGCACAAATTATGGTTAACAACTTAATCTAAGGTTGCCCAGGTAGAAAAGGGGATAGGTTAACTGACCCTCTCAACTTGACCACAGCTGTTGACTGGAATGTAAAACTGCAATCCAAACAAAACATATAAAGCTTGAAGTAATACCGTTTTAATGTTTGAAAAACTTTTAACCATCTAGTTCACTCAAAAGTTAGTATCTGACACCATCTTTTACTCCAAATATCTCTGTTTTAATGATAAGTCATTGAAAATACAGAGACGATTCGAAGTACAAACTAGAATGTTTCATTAACTCTTGTCATGCCAATTGTTCTTACTTGCTTTTGCAGTCAAATGCTGAATTTTTTTGTGAAATTTAAAAAAAAATCTTTTCAGGAATACTATGAAGGTGTCAAACATTTTTGATCCTGATTCTGTTGGTCTAACTGTTTGCAAATGTTATCAGCAGACAATAAAGTTATTTTGGTCTGATCTCGGTCCAAACTGTTTGAAATGGTTATCTGCAGACAACACAGTTGTGTCGGTCTGATCTGGGTCCAAACTGTTTGCAAAGGTTATCAGCTGATGACAAAGTCACTACTAGCAAGGAAAGAGTTAAAGTCATAGAAAATTTAGCAATAATACTGGTACCACTCATTATGATTCTCTCCAGGGGTCATACTGGACAGATCAAAGGCTAATCTTTATTATGTGATTATGACTTCCTTACAGGGGCAATAAAGTGGTCCCATGAAGGGATTAAGTATTTTCTGATAAAATATTGATCTTTATCTTAGCGAAAGAAATTGTGTTGTATACAGGTAAGTCCACTCTTGAGGCCCCTTTAAGTTTGTGAGATACTGAAACTGTCCCTTATCAGTAAATTCACTAATGATTCCATATATCACAAAATATATGCCTTTAAAGGCAGTTGCAGGTTCAATAAAATGTAATTATTTTCATCCTCAGTCCAGTTATGACATGGAGCTGCAAGCTCTTCAGGAGATGATTCAGGAGAAAGTTGTTATGCTTCTAAATGACCCAGACAACTCTGTGAAAAGAACACTGTTAGATAATGGTATTACCAGGCTCTGTGTGTTCTTTGGTCGACAGAAAGGTGAGTACCCAAGAAAATTTACAGTAAAACATCGAAAACTCCAACTTCTATTTGATCCGTGACATGTGGTTTCCAACAATGTGGCATTTTGACAAATATAGACTCAGAGGAGCCTGTGCAGCCTCCTTTTAAGCTTAGAAACTCAAAAATGATGTTCCCTCAGTAGCTTAAAAGTCATAGAATATTCAAGCAACAAGCAAAGGCTCTGATCAGAATGGGCGTATGCACAGGATGTGCTGAGCCTTTGCTGGTTGTACAAACCACATTGTTGGGGCTCATTATTTGTAATTCTTGCTTATTCAAAATAAATTTGGGACAAACTGAATTCAGAGAATAGGACCTATTTATGATCAATGCTAATAGCTCTCTATAATAACATATGTTTTGGGCATTATAAGAATGTCTCATGGATAAAAGAAATGTTTCCATGAGACATTTCTTTTACATGCCCAAAACTTATGTTTGATAGAAGAAAAAAATGATAATACTTATTTTGGGGTTTATATATTTTTATATCAACCTCCCTGTTATTTAAACTACTGATAATGCAAAATAAAGCCTTTGGTACTGAGGACTTGGAATTAACAAGATTCTACTTATTACAGCTTGTTTGAGCACCCAAAACTGATGCATAAGAAAAGAATTGGAGTTTCATGTGCAAAACACTTGCTTATCTGGATGTGTGTAACAAACATACGAGGGATGTTCTGAAAGTTCTGATTCTGGCATAATTTCTGTGTAACCAGCAAGGCCACATGCCTGAAAATTGTACCATATAAACAAATATTATTTTTCTATACACAGCTCTAACAGTTTTTATGTTACTTGAAGGATTGACCTACTTTGGTGACATGTTATAAGTATGAACACCATGGTTTCAATTCAATGTTAAAGTGACATGGTGTTTATTCTTTCATTAACATCTGAAATCAGAACTTCATTACTTAACTATAGTAGTAATTACAGAGGATCTTACATAAGTGATCATTTCATATGAAATTTATTAAACAAGCCTTTGAAATGATCATGAGTTTATCATATGATTATTTAAATTTGATTTTATTGTTTTCAAAGTTTGGTTATTTCAATGAAAATTTGTGTTGTTGTCACTGATGTCAAGTGGAGTAACTTTTCCCGCCAAAAGTGTTATGTAACGTGTGGTCATGATATTATTTATGACATGATGTTATCCACTGAATAACTGTAAGGTCATATGATAAACAAAGTTACTTCTCTCAGCTGAAAGTATGTTGTCTTAATCTAAAGAAATTGAGTATACTCTCAGTCTTGAGCATCTATATTTAAGTAATAAATTCAATTTTTGGTATGTCCATGGAATCATTAACACATCAGGTTGCTTGCAAAGTATGTGAAGGGCTTTACATTAATTTGCAAGAGACCTAATGCGTCCATGATATTATGAACAAACCAAAAATTGAATTAATTACTTATATTTACATTTTATATTATCATTCAAGTATTAAATTTCAATTTTCACCTAATTAGGCTAGATTTCTGGATATTTTGAATTAAATCAGGTTTCAGAATAGCCAAAACGTCAAATTTTCGTGCTTAGCGTCATGGTGATACATGCTCAACATCACACAAATGTCAGTAAACAAACAACATACTAGTTGGATGGTGTTGACATTTGTCCGTCCAAATGGCATATGGCTAAAATTGATCCATTCATGAAGGTATGAACAACATCTCAAATGTTCATTTAAAGACTCTAGGGGTAATGTAAATAATATAGCATGAAGACCAATATAAAAGTGATGTGTATTTTTTCTTTATTTTTCAGCCAATGATGTATTGCTATCTCACATGATTACGTTCCTGAATGATAAGGTATGTGTGCTTGAATTACCATATTTGTCCTAATTAACACACCATGTACACTACTTTTCAAAGTGTAGATCTGCATCAGCTGGCATTCTGCAGCATTTCATCTGGGTCTTCACTGTTTGCCAAAGTACATGTACTTGTTCACAGGTTTCTAATTTACAAAAGATTAAATATCCATATTCATTAGCTAAACTCAGTATTAAACTTTGGATACACTGTGAACAGCGGACCTTCTTAAAAAAAGATTACCAGTCTTATGGACAAGCATATGGTTAGAAGCATGCTCAATAAAAACACCAAAACTACAAGGGTGATCCAAGAAGTAATGTTAACTATGGTGTAACTTTTTAAATCTGCAACCTAGAATAATGAAACTTACTCATTACGTAATTGAATCCAATTGCGACTTTCACACGATGTTTTATGATGTCAGTGTCTTTGACATTATCTACACATGACGTCAAATGATGCCACTAAAAACCATCATGGCTGCATTCACATCTAGAACAGAGGGCTTACATAAAAATAGAAAGTTACAGACAGAAGAACGCAAGGCAGATTCACACTGCCTTGGAGTAATCTTGTGGCAACCAAGCACTTTCATATTCTCAGGTCGCTAGATGGGTAGTGGACTTTAGGAAAGGCAGGGAGGCAATTCAAAATGACCACCGTAGCGGTAGGCCTGCAACTATGACTGATGGATACAACATCAAAAAAGTTAGTGATTTATTGAAGTCAGATCGCAGATTCACATGTGATGAAATAGCCATGGAAGTAGGCATCAATAAAGGCTCAGTTCATACCTTAATTCGAGACCATTTTGGAATGAAGAAGGTAGCAGCGGTACCCCATCATCTGATGTCGGATCAAATTTAACGTCATTTAAAGATCACCACCCACCTACTTTTGCACTTCAATGAAGAAGGAAATGACTTTCTTTCTAGGATTGTAGCAATCGATGAAACATGGGTAAGGGGATATGACCAGAACTTAAGTCACAGGCATCTGAGTGGCACACACCAAATTCACCGAGGCCTGCAAAATTTCGACTCACTCAGGGGAAAATCAAAATGTTGATGATATTTGCCTATGATATTCATGGAATACTGATGAGCCATGGAGTTCCAAACGGTCAAACTGTTATATGTAAATACTACAGAGAATACATTAAAAAACACCTACGACCAAGAAAGCCGTTGAAAGCAGGTCCAATTATTCAGCATGACAATGCCACACCACACGTTTCAGAGGGGGGGGGGGGGGGGGGGTTGATGTCACTTCTCAGCTCCTACAGTTGGGAGAAATTAGCTCATCCTGCTTATATGCCGGATATAAGTACCTGTGACTTCAAACTATTTCCTGTGCTATAAAAAGAACTTCGCGGAATTCGATACAATACTCTAGATGAATTGGAAGATGCCGTGGCCAAGCAAATGAGGGTATACGAACACGGTTGCCTAGCAACAGGGGTTTCCATATTACCACATCGTTGGAATTCTCAAAGTTTATTTTGATACCACATTTGTATGGATACATCCTCTTATAAGGCAGGATTCCACATAGGTCCACTATATTAAAGTATGTCCGATTTAGTGCCATCTAGCCGACGAAAGCAGATGAATCATTCAATGAAATTTCAATCAACCATACTGGGTCCGAGCTTCATATTGCTGATAAGAAATTGTGGGCGTATTTAAAGAGCATTTAACAAAAGTTATTTTCAGTTGTTGTTTCCCGCACAATCAGTTTACCTTGTGAGAATCGTTGAGAATAATGGGAAATTTTGTTTTTACTGACGATGAACGCTACCGGAAGATAAACAAAAGACCGGTACACTACTGTTTTAATCCGCGTAAGCGTACATTTTAGTATGTTATCTGGGTGAATTAAATGTTAACCAGTCAACCGGAAACGACTAAAACGAGATTCAGCTGTTCTCGCGAGAAACTTTGAGAAAATTGGCCCACAAAAACAAACTTCCATAGGTTGCATACATTCGGAACTCTTCGGCCAATTCCGTAGAAAACAGGCCCAACACGTTAATCTATAGGCGGACATAAGCCGATGCCTTCTCTTATCAAACACAAGGGACAATACTTCGAAGGATTTTATAAAGGTAAGTCTTAAACATTTTGACTGTAAAAAGATATATGTTCGCATTACTTCTTGGATCACCCTCGTACCATGATTTATTGAACAAATAAAAGCTATAATTTTGTCTATTGACAAAATGATTTATTTCTTCCTGATAGATAAATCTTTTAAGCCTGAACTATTTTTTCGATGAACAGAAGTGACTCTTTGTTTTGATGAGATGAAACACATGTCATATTCATGACTGAAATTGAATTTTATTTTATACAATTTAAAAACATAATGAGTGTTTGCACTATTGATGTCACACATGATGTCATATATATTTGATGATGTTAGAAACCATTTCTGTCTTGCAATACTGAAATCCCTTGATAAGCAGGAGCTTGATGTCAAAAACTTAGAATAGCACAATAAATTTGGTATCAAAATGTTCTTTACAATCTAAATCGTTGATGTAGACTTTCAAAATTGCCATCTTCCAATTTTTTGAGTAGAGTAAAGCTGATGCATTAATATGCCCGTTAAGTACATTCTAGATTTACTTCAGGTCATATTGTAGTATTTTTTCTTAAACTTGGTGCAATGTGTTTAAACAGAATGCATGTAGTATACAGTTTGTTGAATGGGTCCCTTTAGTACATGCGATTTACAAACCTTGGAAGGTGAAATATCTGATAAAGAAACTTGGGCTCAGACACTTATTTCTATGTCAGATTTTTCACCTCCTTCAGTTTATAAATCTCATATTTTCAATAGAAATATTAACAAACCATATTGATATTTTCAGGCTGACTGGCATCTCCGGGTATCATTCTTTGACACCATTGTTGGCATAGCAGCATATGTTGGCTGGCAGAGCTCAGAGATCATTAAGCCTCTACTAGAACAGGGTCTGTCTGACCAGGAAGAGTTTATCGTACACAAGACACTCATTGCTCTTAAACATCTCACAGAGCTGGGGCTACTACACAAACAGATCCTTCATCACTTTGTAAAAATAGTTCTACCATTATTAGCTCATCCGGTAAGTTTGTGAGACAGACCTTAAACAGTACTTGAAAGTATTGAATGCTATTTTAGGATTTACAGTCAAACTTTGTTAGTTGGAAGAGCAAGAGACCTCAATCTGAACTCGAGAAATCAATGGTTCAAGCAATAGATTTGGCAATTTCTGCCAGCTATCCAATATACAGAACAACATAAACGTTTTTTTATATATCTACCAATTAAGGGTTTAGCACAAGCTAGAAAGTTGATTTTATGAACCAAAATGTCACTGGCCATGGTAGAGATGTATTAATAAAAAAAATCAATATACTAAATTTATCTTCAATATTTCAATAAGTTCTATCAAAAAGTAGGATTATCAGCACACTACTGACGGATCCACAATCACATTGCGGAGGCTCTAGTTAGACTATGCTTAGGTGCAGTCTCATCTGAGCACCCCTGTGTGCTCCATGATACTGGGCTTTTATGCTATGAGAAAAGTGAATTTCTACACGGTCTGATATAAATCTCAGTATGCCCCCGTTGAGCTGCAGAGAACTGGACTTGCAAGAGAGCGCAGTAGCTCAGTGGTAGAGTGCTCCACTCCAGAGACGGAGGGGACGCGAGTTCGAGCGTTGTGTCCTTGAGCAAAACATACTAATCCTAGCTTAGTACTGGGTCAACCCAGGAAGGACCGTCCCTACATAACTGAAAGATTGATGATGGGAGGTAAAGAATAGAATCAAACAAACAAAACTGGACTTAAAATGGAATAACTTTATTGAATGATCTGTGAAGAATTAGGGCTAATAAGTATCAGCAGAGTATTTGCCTAAACTGATCTAGATCTACACATGATTTCTATGTAGATTAAGGTCAGTCTGTCCAGAGATAATGCTTATAAATAGAATCATATCTGGCATTGTCTGTCCAGCTTGTTAAAAACAAGGAGACTTGCTGTCGGAAAAGTAATGTTACTCTAGGTAAACGCCAAACTTGCCAAGAAAATTATCACTTATGATGCCGAAATTTTAATGGGCTTTGCTTATAAGCAAACAACAAATATCAAAGTACCACATGCTGAGCTGTTTTTCAATTATTAATTGGAAGATAAAATAAAGTAACTTCTAATCTTTAGTCCTATCTGTTTCTTTCAGGGTGTTTGGATCCGACAGGGCAGTGTTGGGTTTATTTCCGCTGTGGCTGGGAAGTTAAATGTAGTTGATGTACATTGTAACCTTCTTCCATCACTAGAACCTTTCTTACACCAGAAAATATTGCAGATTGATAAAGAGGTAGGAACACTGCAGATGACTTATTAGCTCTTAACCCATTTAACCCTTCATGAATATTCATGCTAGGCTCCACCCACTATGAATAGTTATATATAATAAACTTCAATGTTGTTACATGGAACAAAAAAATTACTTGTCAGGCCCATGTGTGTATGATTTCCATGAGCAAACAGAGATCTGGGTCTGTTCTGTTTGCAAAAGTGATTAAAGGCTTATCTATGAGGTAACAGGCTAAGCTAAATGGAATTTCCAACTCTTTTCGAATGGACCAGTTTATTTCTATTCAAAGGGTTTGTTGGATGATATATTTCATTTTTATTCAAATTTTGATAGAACAATTTTTAAGCAACCATTGGAGACCCTGAGCAGATGCCACATTCTGGGGCACCTGGTCTATGTCTGCACTCCCTGGAATTGAACCAGCACAAACAAAGACTTTATCCTCTGCTTAGCACTGGTTCAACCCAAAAAGACAGGAAATTGCCCCAGCATGACTGAAAACTGTTGACTGGGATGTAAAGCACCTACACAGACAGACAAAACTGATTGGTCCTGAACAAGCAATCATACGGTATATTTTAATTCTAATGCACATGCTTTTATAACGCAATGTCTGATTGGATGTAAAATAATTGCAACAGTATATCCTGCAATACACTGTCGGTAATAGTTTGACATCATTAATAACATCTAAGTGGTAGAGTGCTTGACTGGAGACGATGGGGCCGCAGGTTCGATTCTCACCGGCGTCACTGCATTGTGTCCTTGAGCAAGACACATTAATCCTAGCTTAGTACTGGTTCAACCCAGGAAGACCCATCCCTACATAACTGAAAGATTGTTGATGGGACGTAAAGAATCAAATCAAACAAAATCATTAATAACATCACATTCGTTGGATGATGTGTGGCTTTATGTTGCTTTGAGAGGAGACGATAGAAGCCCATTAGAATGGGGATATCAATATTTAAAAAATTTCAGTTCTGGTAGTATAGCACTGGATAAACAGTTGGAAATCTCGTTTTACGGCTCCTCTCTCATGTCGCTATAAAACCAAATTTACGACCATATATCTGTCAATATACCTCTCTAAATGAAAATTTTGAATATAGACAAATTACTACTGCTGGGATTCTGTGCATGATTAAAACGTGACTATAGTGGTGATGACTATCATACAAGACTATGAACTATCATTTGTTACAGGTTTTACTATTGAATGCCCTGCAAGATCCAATACCAAGGCCAGTATTTGACTATATACTCAGATCTCAGCTGCTGGAACGAGTCTTCTCAACATTACAAGAACGTCAGCGAATACGAGACTTAAGTGGACAGAAACACAAAGTTGTATATCGTGAGTTGGATGATTCCATGTCACAGGTAGGTTTCGTTAAGAATATATAACAGGTAGGGGTGCAACGATACATCAAAAAGCGTATTGCGATATGGAAAAACGGTATTGCGATACATATTGCGATACACCCGGTATCTTTATTTCTGTCTATTACTGCCCTAGTTTAGTATTATAATATAATTCAAGGGTCATAAAATTGGCATCTATTACACACTGTCATATTTTCAGTCACTCCTTCTGTCCCTTGGCTGCTTTTCAAGGAGAAATGATCAAATTTGTGCCTTCCCTTTTATAATTGGTGATTGCCTGTCCGCCATCTTTTTTGAAACCGAAAATTGCTGTTGCCTGTTGGTCTAATTTGCAACACGAACAGATATGTACAGGTTTTAACAATAAAGCGTCGGTTTTTGAAATGCCGAAATAACTTGAAGGGGTGGATAGAAAATGTGTTAACTATCCATAAACAATGTGTTATGGCTCACATTGATGTCTGTCGTACAGAATAAACAACTTCCAATGCTTGAAAGTTGGCGATATGCTGTTAGACACAGTCAACATTTGTGTAGTTTGTGTCAGGAATTATACCACAGCGTCTTTTTTTCCCTTTTTTTTTACCGCTTCTGGTTTTAAAAACGACCTGATTTTCAGGCAATTTCAAAGCCAATAATGGATATTTTCTTGCAAATTTTAGATGAAAACTGGCTATATGACGCATAGGGAAGGCTTGTGTACCAGTATAGCTGAAAGAGTATCGCGATACAATATTTATTTAGAGTGATACGCAGTTTACCTGTATATTGGTTTCTCGTTGCACCCCTAATTACAGGAAAAATATTTTTTTTTATTTCTCAACCAAAACATATGTTGTGGGTACTCAAAAGAACCGTCTCAATAAGACGGTTCTTTTGAACACCCAAAACATATGCAAAACATGATGCATAAGAAAATATTTAAAATTTAATGCTGGGAAGTTTTGTTTATCTAAACCTTTGTGTATCCCCTCCCTGACTGATGGATTTGTCCGTCCTGTTGATACAATACTGTTTAGATGGTCCATTTTACACATAACCCTAATCCTTTCAACATTTTTTGTTCTGAAAATGCCGTCTGCTTCAAATATTCAAATGCACTTCAGATTATGTTTTATAATGGAAGCAAACACTATGAGCCCTGATCAGACTGCTCCTAAGGGAGTAGTCTGAACTGGGGTCATATTGTTTGCAATATTGGCTAATTACATCAGCAGATGAGCTAGCAGATGACATCTGTCACAAATGGCAGGAAAATGATTAAGGGCTCACATGCTATAATTTCAAAATCATAATATATTTCTGCCCATAACATTTGTAATAAGCTTAGTTAACAGTTTAGAAACCTATGGAAGGCCAGATCTAGCATCATTTCATCTGAGTTCACCCAGGCTATTACAAGGGGACTTTTCATTGGTTGCATTGGACCAACATGCATGGTCATCAAGTGACATCACTCTTTAGTTAAAGTGAGGTGATTGTGTGATATTGCATCTCAGCATATTCAGGGACTTCTGGAAGCTTATTTTAAAAGGAAAAGTCAATGATGCGCAAGAAAAAGAATCCATTATTTCTGCGAGGATGGGTTAGCCTTGTGATGCAAAATGGTGATCATTGGGACAGATTTTTCTAGAAAGAATCTTATATTATACGACCTGTGGTCTTTTCAACTTAGTTTAAGGTTCAGGTGGGGTAATCTCTATCTTTAAAATAAAATCTCTACTTTCTTTTGATTTTTTTTCCCAGATTTTCAAGAAGATTACATTCCTTGGTTGGACGGAAGCGCATGAAGATAAACTTCTAGCAATGATGGACTTTATACTGAAACTACATAGAGCTAGAGCAGGGTAAGTTAAGGCAAAGCATCATGGGCAATGGGTTTACCAAGATTTTACCCAATGTAACCTAGGCAGCCCAAGTAGTGTATTTTTCATGCAAACATATATTGCCTTGCCTGTTGAGTTACAATGAACATAGCTTCAACGTTATAAGACTTTCTTTTCATTCTCAACTTGAATGAGCATGAACTTTGCACTGGTTATAAGTTTTCAAATTTACTATCAGGACAAGTTAAAGACATTGTTTCCAAATTAAGGATGATTGAAAATATTATGCTCAAATGAGTTTTCAACACACTTCAGGGTTGCCGTGTCAGGGAAAAAATTAGAATCAGAAAAGTCAGGAAAAAGAAAAAGACGCATTTTTGCTTAAATATTGTTTTTTTGCAGTCTTCTTTTGTTAAGTTTCTGACAGTTACTTTTATGAAACAATCCTGGTTTGGGTGTTATTTTACATATAAATCCTGCAAAGAGTTTATAATTATCCCTAGACGAAGTCGGAGGATATAGTTTTGACGTCGTCCGTCCGTCCGTCCGTCCCGTCCGTCCGTCCTCACTTTTTGTCTGTCGGGTACCATATCTCAGTACCTATTGGTCAGATTTGATTCATTCTTGGTACAAATGATAAGTACCATGAACTCTCGATATCCTATAAGTTTGGTCAAAATCGACCCCTTAACACTTGAATTATTGCCCTTGTTTTAGTATAGGCAATTATAAAGCAAAACCTTCATTAGCTTTTTTGTGTGATGATCTTCACATTTCATCAAAGCTATTATATTTAACAACTTCTCACTATTAGACCATAATTGCCAAGTGCCTGTAGATAAGCATGGCAGTGTCAAAGTTTTGCCCCACCCCCTTTGACCCCACCTAAGGGGTCAAAGGTCAAATATTTAAATTTTGCAATAACTAAGGCAATTGTTAATATTTTTTGCTGAAATTTTGCATACAGGCAGAGCAGCAATAGATATGAAACATATCAAACGGGATTTTAGTTAGAAGGCCTGGGTCCGAGCCTGTTGGGTGGACTTAGGGGGTGGGGCCGAGGTCAAAATTAAGTTTTTTTCAGAATATGGTCATGTTGCATATCAAATTAAAGCTGACGACTCCGGCAACAACATGGTAGCAAATATTTTGCCCACAGACACACCCTCGACCCAGGGGGTGGGGTCAAAAGGTCAAACTATATATTTTTCTGAAGGTAGTCATGTTGCATATCAAATTAAAGCTGACAATGCTGGCAGCAATATCGTAGCAAATATTTTGCCCACAGACACACCCTCGACCCTGGGGACGGGGTCAAAAGGTCAAACTATATCTTTTTCTGAAAGTAGTCATGTTGCATATCAAATTAAAGGGAATTGAGCACAGAGCACCATGAAAGCAAACATGCTGTCATTACACACACCAATGACCTCTGGGGTGGGGTCAAAAGGTCATTTTCTTTTTCTTTTCTAAAAGTGGTCATGTTGCATATCAAATTAAAGTGGAAGAAGTGTAGACCTTCATGCAAGGTAACACTTTGAATTTACACGCACCCTTGACCTCTGGGGTTGGGTTTTAAGGTCAGATAATGAAATTGTGCAGATTTAAGTATATTTTTATTAAACTAAGCACTAAGATATACTTGACAGGTGTTTGTTATGATCTGAATAATACTGAAGGTGAACAAAGGGTTAGATAAATGGGATTTATGTTTTGTGATTTACATGTTTCTCTAAAATAACCCTTCGTCGGGGGATATAAATTCGTCGAATTTGTCTTGTTTTTAATGGTTCCGTAGTTGGATTCTGGTTGCCATGGATTTTAAAAATACTTAAACTGTAAGGGAGCAAAAAAGTCACCAATAAGGTTTGTAAAATATCCAAAAGTCAAAGAAAAGCCATTGAAAAGTCAGGGAATTTTGAAATACGCCTCGGGAGGCTACTCTTGAGGAAAAATTTCAAGTTTTGTGCCTTTTATAAACTAAACATTAAAGCCTATTAATGATATTTTGATATTTATGCGACATTTTTGAACATGCATGTACATATACCTAGTAGGGCTAGAAGCCTTATTTTGGTTTAAGTATTTGTCTCTGATACTGTGTGTATGTGCAGATTTGCAGGCTTGTTTGAGCCTTGACTGCTCTCTGATGCAACAGGTAGTACCTAAGTTTCATGTATGGGCCCAACTATACTTAGTCTATTTATTTTACAGTTCTACAGAGACCAGTTCTAGCAGTGGTTCATCAGGCATGTCTGACTCTAGACGGTCTGGAATGCTGAATATCTATGCCTCAGGCAAGGTCCCGACCAGAAGACATGCTGACCTTCACCAGCAGAAACAGAAGGACAAGTCGAACCAGTCATCACCGAGCAGGTATGAGAAATTTACGTGTCATGTGACATCAGCTTCATTTAACCTTTTCCCCGCCAGTCATGACTTTTGTTGTTCTCTCCTCTAATCTGCTTATCTTCTAAGGTAGCTTTAATTGCAAACAATATAGACCAAGATCAGACTGCTCCCTTGGTAGCAGTCTGATCAGGGTTCATGTTGTTTGCTTCCATAAAAAAATCTAGTCTAATTTAATTACATGCAGCAGATTTATAAAACAGACAACATTTTCATGACAAAATAACAATGGCAGGACAAGGGTTATCGATAAAAAATGTGATACATCTCTTTTCACAGAATAACAAATACATTTTTTAACACTTTCCTTGCTGGCGGTGAGTTTTGTCATCCGCTGATAACTTATGTTTTTATTAAACCAAATCACAGAGGAAATCCTGGTGTACTTTACCAGTATCTGACAACATCTATTTTACTTATTTTCCATTGAAATGTTTTGATTTGAGATGCTCCTATAACTATCCAAAATGTTACTATTATGTACTTTTCTATTATCGTATGTTCATATATTTTGTATTCAGAGGTATTAGAAAGAAATCATTCACTGATCTATTAGCTTTGTCAGTTCACTGAAATCATAGACAGAACATTGGGTAGAGATATTTTCCAAATGTAATAATCTGTCATATTATAAAGCTCTGGATAATTCTTTGCTTTCATATTAGTACATCTATTCCAGTCGCAGAAAAAAGAAACCAACTCCAGAGCCACAGACACCTAGCATGGTAAGCATTCATTTTTAAATGGAAATTATTTGGAAATTACGATATTAGATACCTGACACCCCTGAATTTAAAAATGGACATTGTAAAGTAGAAGTATCTGCTAATAAAAATTGATTAATGTGTAAACTTCTTAAAAGATATTATGCTATGCATTAACCCTTTGTATACTACTGAATTCTTAACTTTGGTTTGATACAATAGACTTGGGTTAGTCTATTGTACATATCTAGGGATGTCAAGATATAATTTTTAAAAATATGGTATTTTTCGTCTGAAGATCTTTTTTTACCTTTACAAACAGTGTAGACCCTGATGAAATGCAGCATCATGCTGCATTTCATCTTGGTCTTCACTGTTTGCAAAAGTACTCATTTAGGGGTTTCCCGAATACAAAGGGTTGGATTTGAAAAAAGCTTTTTATCTTTTGATGATGAATTAAATTAGAAGCAGTCCATATGGGGTCTCATTTGAGTATTGAGGTTTGTTTTGGAGACTTAAATAATTGGTAGATCTTGTTTCAGACTGGTGTTTTCCAATGGATGTATTCTGCACTACATGCGAAAGTCTTAATTTTATTTTCTTACAGAATGCAGAATGGAAATCTATGTTTGGTTCCAATACTTCTGAAGTTTCACCCAGTTCTTCACCTAAAACAAAAGCACCAACGAAAGCTGAGCTTCAGAGACAGCCATCAGCACAGACTGGTTCAGTTTCTTCATCAACAGGAAGTCTAGTGACTGTGTCACAGATTTCATCTTCAGTGTCATCAAAGTCAGGACCTGTGTTGCCTGACAGACAAAATAAACAAGGTAGGTGACAAGGTATCAGGGATGTAGAGGGATGCATACAGTAAAACCTGTCATAATCAACCACTCAAAAAAAGACAAAAAAGTGGTTTTCAAGACCCATTATTGCTTACTGCAGGTCAAAATTATTGCAGAATGCTCCAAAGAGAGCATTCTGCAATACTTTTGGACTACATTAAGCTAATATCTGTCTTTAAGACCTTTGTTATGTCTATTTATGTGGCCGTTAAAGATGGGTTATACTGTATCTGTTTAAAGTAGCCATCAAAACCATGAATCGTCCTGCATGGAGGGAAAAAGTTAACAAAATTTGACTGTTCTATTATGTAATGAGATTTGACTGTACCCTTATTTAATGACAGTACTATTCTATTTATAGCTCGCTATGCTCAGTGCAGGCTGGACCTGCGTACTCTAGTCCATAGACGTCGTGATCAGTATTGTGCTGATGTTGCCACAAGAGATCTTCTAGAGGGAATATCTTGGGACAGTAGACCCCCACCCACCAACTGGAAACCTAAAGGGCTTCTTGTTGCCCACCTTCATGAACACAAGGGACCAGTAAATAGGTATGTCATTATAAACTCCTACATGAACACAAGGGACCAGTAAATAGGTGAGTCATTTATAAACTCCAAAATGAACACAAGGGACCAGTAAATAGGTAAGTCATTTATAAACTCCAAAATGAACACAAGGGACCAGTAAATAGGTAAGTCATTTATAAACTCCTGCATGAACACAAGGGACCAGTAAATAGGTAAGTCATTTATAAACTCCTACATGAACACAAGGGACCAGTAAATAGGTAAGTCATTTATAAACTCCTACATGAACACAAGGGACCAGTAAATAGGTAAGTCATTTATAAACTCCTACATGAACACAAGGGACCAGTAAATAGGTAAGTCATTTATAAACTACATGAACACAAGGGACCAGTAAATAGGTAAGTTATCTATAAACTCCTTATATTACAACCTTAAGCCTTTTCATTCTGGATACCAGTAAACAAGTACTTGGGCAAACAGTGGAGACCCATATATAATGCTACCTTATGTGGCATTTCATTTATTCACTCTTTGCTGTTTGCCAAGATATAAAAAAATCTTCAGGGACAGAAGTAAATTATTTTATAGAAAATTTGACCAACAACTCCTATTGATACAAAACAGACAATTCCATACTTGTTGTATCAATATGTATCAAATTAGGGTTTCTGATCATACTCACTTATTTTCTTGCCCATGTTTGAAAAGTACTTGAATATAGAGGGAATTCTACTAATATGCCTAAAAAAACTATTGGAAAATTACTCTAAGGCATTGAAAGTACTTGAATATAGGGTTCATTCATGAAAAGTCCTTGAAAATTAATATGCAAACAAAAGCACTAGTAAATCACTCTAAAGCCTTCAAAAGTCCTTGAAATTTATTAATTTCTGTAGAACTTAAAAACTGTTAATGGAGACATAAATCAGTATAAATTTGTCGTGTCTTTATTTGGTGCAGCACATCAATTTTATACTAATTTTCTAACAATAATTTCGTCATTTTCTCAGTCTAGCATTTAGGAAGTTGAATTTTAACGTGTAAACCAGTATCTTTCATAGTCTTGTAGTCCTTAAAAACTGTCAGGTGCTGGCCAAAATGTAGAAAAATATAAAAAAGTCAGTTGATAACAAATGGACACACAATTTTAGCATGTGCCAGCACACAAGATTTTGCTACTTATCGCGTGCAAACATTTATGCTGATGTATCCAATCAAGCTAGAGGTCGAAAATTTAATCTGAGCCTGCATTAACTTCCATGTCTATGTGAGCAGCAGAGGATCAGGCAAGTCTGAACAATTGTGCAGACTTGCCTCATCCTTCACTGCTCACTCATGTGATAAGTACAGTCAACCCTCTTTATAACGACACTGTTTGTTCCAAGCTATCTTTGACGTTAAAGTGAATTTGCTGTTATAAAGAAATTCTGACCATTACCAGATTTCCACATAATAATCATTTGGTGGAATAAAATATTATATAAATGAATTAAAATGCCATTATTCCAAATGTATACATCAGTTCAATTTTGTATGGCATCAAAATGCACAAAGCTTCCCACTTATCAAGTGAGACAGAAACCTGTTCATGCAAAAAGACCTTGTTCTGATCACAAAATTGTCTGACACATGGTAACAATTCTGTTATAATGAATTTATTTTCAATAGAAATTGTATATCTATTTCCAGAAGTTACTGTCGGTGTCGTTAAGTGAATATTCTGTTATAAAGATGGAATTTTAATGGAAACAGATCCGTTCCCAGCAAATTTATGTTGGATATTGAATATTCTGTTATAACGAGTGACGTTATAAAGAGTTTTGACTGTACCACATCAGATGCACTGGCCCATATGTTTGTTAGGTGTATTTTATCTCATTGGTAGGCTTGATGTATGCCATGCTCACAGCTATTTTGCCACATGTTCTGATATATAAGCTAGGTGTATTTTATTTCATTGGTAGGCTTGATGTATGCCATGATCACAGCTATTTTGCCACATGTTCTGATGATGGGCAGGTGAAGATCTGGGAATGTGGCAAGTTGGAAGGAAAAAATGTTGCCAACAGATCAAAACAAACTCTTAACAAACAAGGTATGTCAATCTGGGAAAAATCAAGTATTGTCTTTCTGAAAATAAAACTACAATGATCACAGATACCTTCTGAATGCGCCGGTGAAGATTCTGGAATTCATCGTAGGTGGTTAGCTTATTATTATGATTTCCTAACTTTAACAGCAGGAACGACAATGGAAAATGTTATCTGCTGCTAAATACTCCCCACATTGAAATCTCTTCAATACTTTGAATACAGCTTGTTTTAGGCATGGACTGTCACTTTATGAAATCAAAAGGATATGTCGCCATGCTCAGTTTTTCATAATTTCATATGGAAGTTTTCAGCCTTTGACAAATTTTCTGAACAAATGAAGTCTATATCCTAAATATCAAGCTAAAATAGTTGTTATCTTAACCCAGCCTCTTTATTTTAATTATTGCTTATGACCTCAACCCTTCTACAGGGAGCGCAGTGGCTCAGTGGTAGAGTGCTTTACTCGAGACGGAAGGGCCACGGGTTCGAGCCTCACCGGTGTCACTGGGTTGTGGTCCTTGAGCAAGACACATTTATCCTAGCTTAGTACTGGTTCAACCAGGAAGACCCGTCCCTATATAACTGAAAGATTGTTGATGGGACGTAAAGAATCAAATCAAACAAAAACAAATCAACCCTTCTAGAAAACATGAAAATGTATTTGTTATCCCAAGCTGTAAAAAGATACTGCATGATATATTTCAGTGATTGGCCTAAAAATAGTATTAGATTTTTAGAGTAAATTATATATTAGAAAATCTGACGATGAAAATCTTTAAGTTTTGTTTTTGTTACATGGACTATCATTATACCTTTTAGGAACAATAAAAATAAATGGGGGTCACCACGCTAATTATCTTCTAGAAGGGTCAAATTTACCCCCACCCCCACGATTTCCTACATAATTCAATATAAAACGTAAAGGAGTGAATTTTTTGTCATTTTTTTATGATTCCATATAGCTACAAAATGTAGTATGAAGTAATTCAGCATTAAAATGCTAAAAAAGAAGAAAAAAACACTGTAAAATAAGTACCCGCCCGGGAATCTGTTCCATAGTCCAACATGTTAACAACTAGGCCAGGAGCCAGGTTGTTTGTGGCTCGCAATAGTAGTACATTCAGAATAGAATAATGATTTCTGAGTTATTTGACACAGAAATGGTGTGCATAGGATTTAGCCACATATGTGTTTAAAGGCAGGAGGAGACTTTTAAAGGCAAAATTAGCCACACATACTCATAAATCCAATAACAGTCAGAGTCAACCTGTAGTATATATCTCTAATTTGATTGGCTGGTTGAAATTACCTATGACATAGTTGACAGCTCAATGACCATGCTGCTTATCAGCTTGATCAGGTCAGAGCTTTAATTGTATAAGATAGGAGCCAAGCTAGGCCCACTTACTGCCTCATATAAATAGCCATTCCCCTGCTTGGGGTCTAGGAATCCTGCCTTTAACCCTTTGTAAACTAATGGATTCTCCTTCTGGTTTGATAGGATAAACTTGGGATAGTCCATTGTACATATCTAGGGGTGTCAGGGTATAATTTAAAAAGAAATTTTGTTTTTGTCTGAAGATATTTTTTACTTTAACAAGCAGTGTCGACCCTGATGAAATGCCGCATAAGGCAGCATTTCATCTGGGTCTTCATTGTTTGTAAAAGTACCCATTTAGGAGTTTCCTGTATACAATATATATAGAGTTTAACTGCTTTTCTTTCAGGAGGCAAAATAAAACATTTGACATTTTTGGAGGGATCTTACAAACTTGCATCTGCTGCTGACAATGGAACTATATTTGTGTATGAGTGAGTATATGAATGTCAAGTAGTCATATTTTTCCTGCTTTTTCTATTTTTAATGTCTTTCTTTATTTTCTTAGAAACTTCCCTTTTTGGTTTAAACCTTTATTATATACCTATAACTGATACGACTTTAGAACTGTCGGTTTTTTGGCCATCTGATACAGAAAGCAGGATCAACGAACTGAGGTTTTCTGAATCCATATCACTATCCTTTAAAACGAGGCTAACGTCGGTTACCTGCTTTTGCGGCGACGTGACGTAAAGTAAATTGCAAGCATGGAACGAGAGACGGAAAATATGTTGACGTGACGTCAAGAAACGTAACGTTATGGCAAACGTTCCCGCAATTTTTCGGGATTAAAGACCAAAACAGGTTTTAAAATTAGAAAAAATGTCAGAAAAAGGCATATAATAAACATATTATCATAATAGTAACTTGATCTGGCGTACAGTATCACGTCGAGTGGATGAGGCCATACCATTGGATCACCCTCGACGCTACGCGTCTCGGGTGATCCGATGGTATAACCTCATCCACTCGACGTGATACAGTCCGCCAGATCAAGTTACTATTATGATAATGTGTATTTATTGCACCATTCATGACAAATGTCATCTGCTCTCCCTTCTACCTATGCTTTTTTGGTAGCCTATATTGTAGACACTATCGACCCAGATCAGACTGCTCCTTCAGGGTTAATAGTGTTTGCTTTCTGAATGAAAAACATCCTGGAGTGCATTTGAATATATGCAGCAGACATAATAAGCAGAAGACATTTTCAGGGAAAAATATATTGGCAAGATAATTGTTAATTGCTTCTATGTGGCTCTTCCTCTCTCTATATATAAGCAAAAATGAGACTTATTACAAAACCCCACACACAATGGGAATAACAGAAAAGACAGTAGCTGCAGACATTGGGTGATGGGTGGGGATTGTTAAGCTCATACAGACCTTTCTTACCTTATTCAATGTATCATCACAGAGAAACAATCTAATCAAATTCTATTGCACTAGCCTTTGTAACACAACGTCTGATTGTATATTGACAAAAAGTTGCGACAGTATATCCTGCATTACTGTTGGAAATAGTTTGACATCATTAATTACATTACATATTGTTGGGTGACGAGCGGCTTTATGTGGGTTGCAACGCTCCAATTTGAGAAGAACTTGCAAAAATGCATTAGAGTGGGGATAACCATATTCAAAATTTTCATTTGGAGAGGTAAATTGTCCGATATACGTTCGGATATCACGTTTTAGGGCTCTGCTCGTGCGTCGCCATAAAACTAAATTTCCGACCATATATCTGACAATATACCTCCCCAAATGAAAATTTAGAATACAGTTTTCCCCTAAATAACTTCCTTTGATGAAACCAAGAAAAGGGCTCATAAGTAACAGACAGCCAAACATTCAGAAATCTACTAGCTAACCAATTTAAGCCGAATGGAATTTCTCACTTTTATCAATTGGAACAGTTTATTTCTTTTTTAAGGGTGGTTGTGCAAGCAAACAGTTGAGACACTGATCAGACGCCATGATCTGCGGCGTCTTGTCTGGGTCAGCACTATTTGCCTATGTCCCACATAAAGGATGCTCGGCTTATATGGGTTAAACCATGGTGGGCCAAGCCAAAGACAAACATCAAGCATCAACTCAGTGTTAGACAGGTATCATCATTGAGTCTGAGGTCTGGCCCTCCATCACACATTTTAAGAGGAAACCATAGCTAGAATTGGCCTGGAGATAAGAGTGCATATTTAGATACTAATTTTCTTATTTCTCAATCAAAAGTATGATGTGGGTACTCAAAAGAATGGCCTCAATTAGTCGATTCTTTTGAGAGCCCTAAACATATGTTTAAACTAACCACAATTAAACACTCATATGTTCAGCTTATCTGGACCTATTCACAGTTTTTCTTTTCATTACAGTTTAGAAACGGGTAAAGCAGTACAGACAGACAGCCAAACAGTCAACACACAGACACAGGGGCACATTGTAGATATGAGGCATTTTGACACAGGTATTTGTTTGTCAAATTTCAGTTCAGGATCTGTTTACAAATTCCTAACACTTCTGCTAACTGTTAATGTATCACTTCCAAATATTACTCAAATGTGGCCTAGTGATAGTAATATGGCATAGATGTACTACAATATATAGCTATACAACCTTGTGAAATGTACAATATATGAAACACCAGGCCCCATAGCGCAGATGGTATTGAGTCTGACTGTAGACCCAGGGTCACGAGTTGGACCCTGTCCTGGTCCGTACTTTCGTAGAGATTGATCATGAAATAATTTCAATTGTCATTCTCCTCCTCCTGTTGATTCAAGAAGGGTTGTTGTCAGTTACAAGCGAAAGTATTTGCACGAAGTACTGGTTAACTGTTTAGTCAAGCTTGCCCAGGAAAAAAGTGTGGTTAGGTGAACTGATCATCTCAACATGACCATAGCTGTTGACGGGGATGTAAAACCACAACCAAACAAAACATGAAACCTTTGCAAATTTGCACAGTTTTCATATTTTGTATTATATTTCCTCTGAGTGTGAAACCATAAATACAGCTATCACATGCATCTTAAGCAGCTTATTCTTGAAAGTATTGTTAAAGTACATCTGGATCTTTGCTGCACAATTGTACAGAGGGGCAAATCAATACAAATAATCGACCCCTGTGATTATGCTATTTTGAATATTGTATTTTTATTGTGGAAAAGGCAATTTTGAGGGGAAAGGCAACTTGAGTCTTTCAACATTATTTTCCAGCTTTACCTAGAAGCCAGAAGGACAGGTCTCCCTGACTCTTTTGATTCTTTCTAAATTTCCTTGACTGATACAAAAAGTCCCTGACTTTTCCCTGACCTAGAAACAATTCATTTTTCTGACTTTAAACCGTGAGAGTGGCAATCCTGTGCTAGTTTATTAGATTCAAACTGGCAAGTGTAGTACATAAAACTATGAGTATAAAAGTAGCATGTTAATCACATGACATTTCTTTTGACACAGCTTAATTCTTTTAGGCTCTCAATCAGTTTTGGTATATGCCACTGTATACGGACAGCTGATTGGCTGTGATCTGAGGTCACCTGACCTAGCTTGGAGATTGAAGAATGATCCAAAAACAGGTATGTATTATATTTTCCCAGCCTCATCATGAGAAAAAAGTAAGTGTCAAGAGTCTGATCATGAAATACCACAATCACACACTGCAGACCAACCCATGGCACCATGAGGAAGAGACATTAACAGTCATATCAGGAAGACAATTAAAGTAAAGCAACCTGCTATCTCTTCCTCAGCAAGATGATTGCAAAACTAAAAAGGACATTATCAGCCAGACATGGACAGAACACAAACACCCACAAACAATGGGAGCAACAATAAACAATGAATCAACAACAACAAAACCACCGCCTTGGAGGAGGGACTTAAATGCAATTTACTTACATCTCGGACCCAATAAACACCGACTGGTCACTTACATACAGGTAAATATATATATTGGAAATACGTTGTCGTGGGCTCAACGGTGGCCGAGCTTTCAAAACTGAAGTATGTTGAAGATTAAATAATCATATCTCCGTTATTTTTCTGCATATCTTTGAATTTCCTTCAAAAAGCAATAGTTCAATATACTATCTTTAAGACTGTATTGTTATATTTATTTAAAGTTTATCCATCTTTATGAACATCAGCAAGAAACCTAGGTACCTTTTTTTAGCTATTCTCGGCACTTTCAGCCAAAAATCATCAGAATTCAACATAAAAAGATGAGAAAACTTCAATTCTTTTTACTGTTACTTGTAATATTTCAGCTTCGCATACCAGAATTAACCTCTTATAAGCTTGTGTATGTACAGAATCAATTTTATTGGCTGTAGTACTTTGAAATAGCGCTAAAATAAAGCCTCGACAACATAACTTTGTATTTCCGTCAGTGACCAGTCCGTTTATACTGGGTGCGAGCTTACTAAGGCTCAAAGTGAGTTATTGTGATCAGTCTTTGTCCGTAGTCCGTACGTCAGTTTTTTGTTGTCAGTAAACTTTTTCTTTAAACGACTGGTCCAAATTTGAAATAATTTTACATGAATGTTCCCCATAATGTCCTCTACCAATATTGCATAAATTGCTTTGCTCTGCTGAACACATGGGCCGCCAGAGCTCGAGATAAGAAATCTTTTAAACAACATCTCCTGAACTACTTGTCGAAATTCAAAATAATTTCACAGAATTGTTCTTCATAATAGCCTCTGACACAATTACACAAATGGTTCTGCTCTGCTGAACAAAGGGGCCAACAGAGCACTAGAAAAGAAATGTTTCACAGAATTGTTACTTATGATGGCTTCTACCAAAATAAATGGTTCCGCTCGGCTGAATAAAAGAGCTGCCAGAGCTCTAGATAAGAAATGTCTTTTAATGACATCTCCTGAACCACTGATCCAAATTCAAAATAATTTAACAGAATTGTTTCTTAACACTTTCACTGCCAAACGCGACTGTAGTCGAATTTACCGTTCACTGCCAAACGCAACTACAGTTGAAATTTAAAGGCACATTTGATAGCTGTCTATTTTTAACCGTTATAAGGAATGCAACTCTATGTTCTTTATTTCAAACTGTTAAGGGGACATAGTACTATCGTATATGGAGGTATATGCAATTTTCTGTACAAGAATTGACTTAAAAAACTTTTTTGTAACGTCATTAGATTCGCGGAAATCAAAAATATCGAAAATGTGTCCGTGAGGATGATATACAGGATGCATTAAGCCCTTCAACGGTTATATTTTGATTTATTTCTGATGAAACAATATATCAGAATAAATCCTGATATTTGATACTTGATGTAGATGGATGTTTTATCTAGTTTTGCATAAAATAGTTGTTTATAGGCATTTTTCATATTTCAAATATGGCTCCCAAAATGGCTGCCAAAGGACACGTGACTATCTTTTTATTATTGGTTCAAATAAAAGTTTTATATATTAGCAACATTCTGTGAAAGTTTCACAGCGATAGGTTGAATGGTGCTGGAGATACTCTGTGTTGAACCCATAAACCCTCAGTATTTAGGAGTCCTTGAAACATGTGTGGCACTGAGGTATTGGTTTTTTGAGGTGCTTGGCAGCGAAAGTGTTAAATGCCCTCTTCCAAAATAACACAAATGGTTCTGCTCCGCCAAACAAAGGGGTCACCAGAGCTCTAGATGAGAAATGTCTTTAAACAACATCTCCTGCACCTCCGGTCCAAATTCAAAATAATTTCACAGGGTTCAGGTGAGCGATTCAGGGCCCAAGGGCACTCTTGTTTTATTTAAAAACCTGTTTCAGTATTTTGTGAACAACAAATGAGAAGATATACAGGCAAATAACAGAGGTACCCAATCAGGCCCCAAGGTTGTCAAACTTTTTCTTGCTCAACTCAACAGAGGATGCACATTATCCTGCACATAAATGTTAAAAAATGTTTTAAAGCAAGAAACATATTTAATTATTAGTATTTTAGATTTGATAAAATGTCTGGAAGTTACAAGTGTAATAATACCATTTATTTAAATGGATAAACCACTAGACTAAGTGAATTACATATTTTGGTAAATACATGAATGACACCCATAACAACATTGCATATATATTAAAAGCAAAATATTGATGTTTATGTCCCAAAAATGCTATTTTGTAATACTTTAGTTCTATATGATTAATAGAATCCAACATTTTTTGCTCCTATAAAAAACTTGTTGGGAAAAAGTGATAAAATGCTCAGCACACATTTTATCTTTTTTCTCAACTCATTAAAAAAATTCCATAATACATGATCATCACTCATGTAAGATCCTGTGTATAATCTTGTTTACCTTCGTTTCAGGTTTGATAACATCTTTTGCGGTGCACCATTCCCAGTGTTGGTTGGCTGTAGGTACTAGTAGTGGAACCCATGTTTGCTGGGATCTCAGATTTCAACTTCCAATTACTTCTATAGTACATCCTGCAGGTAATCTCATATACATGTACATAGGTAGAGATAAACAATTTTTAGCATATTTTAGTATTGCGCTTGTCCTGCAGAATGAGTGACTAACAATTTTCACTCGTCCTGCAAACACATGCACTTGTCCTTTAAAAGTGTATGTAATAAAGAACATAAGGGAGTTATATGTAATATGACTTAAAAGTTCCTTATATCACTGATAAAATGATATTTACCCAGTTTCTTAACTGCACCCATATACTGACAACTCGATTTCACGGTCAATACTCAGAAAATGCTAGTTTCATCATCAGATTTTTCACCCTTACCCACAAGTAATTCTTCCCAAAGCACTCATCCTACAGGAGGAGTGCTTTGGGAAGAATTACTTGTCCTTTCTAGATTTTACTCATAATTACGCACGGACAAGTGGAATTTTTATCCCCTGCATAAAATCGTGAATATTTTCTTACCCATCAGTAACTTGTTTTGGGAGCTCAAAAACTATCTCATCGAGACAATTCTTTTGAGTATCCACAAATAAGTTTTGAGAAATAAGAAAAACAATTTTTACTCATTCTTATCTAGGAGCCTGATGTATTCTAGATCTACTCTGTTTTCAAAATAGGATATTGAGGATTATCTGTCTTCTCCTACATGCCAAAATTAAGCTCCATTTCCAATTGAAAATATTTCAAATAATGTTATCTACAGACCAACTCTGTAGTTCAGAAAAGCTCAAATTTAAATTTGTTTAAGATAATTTTGCTCATATTAGTTGAGCATGATAAGTTTTACAACAGGGTTTGCACAGGCTTGAAGCGTACTTGCATGTAATGGGATTTCTTGAAGTCTTTGAAAAATAAATTTGCCTTGAAAAGTACTGGAAATTCACTCTAAGGCCTTGAAGCCTTCATTTTTACTATTTTCATCAGGACTAAACTTTGATGATAGAGACCTGTATCCGTATATAGCTGCTGTGCCTCTATTAAATAAAGGCACAACATTTTTTAGCTAATTTCTAATACTAATTTCTTTATCATTTCACTCTAACATTTCTAAGGTAGAATTTTAACATGTAAATAATCTGGAAAAAAGGATCCTTCAGAAATAGAGAGAACCTACAATATAAGAACACAGCAGATTCAGTTTTATTGAGTCTGTTCATGAGAACTAATGGAAAGTGCAACAATTCTCATGCCCCCTAGCTCGGGCTTAAGAGGTATTTTGCTTATAACCCAATATTCCTACAGGACCAGAATTTGAGAAATATAAATCAGTATTTTCCTAAACTTGTAGTCCTTGAAAACCTTAAGTCATTGAAACATGCTTGAATTTTAAATCAACTTGCCTGTATGAACCCCGTTAAACATGGAGGCTTGTTTTCTTGACAGGTAGTAGGGTGAAAAGGTTGATAACACACCCACAGGAGCAGAGATAGAATTATAACTATAGTGTGTACAGGAATTCAGTGAACAACGCTTTTTTGTGTTTATTTTTATATGTGCAGACTAATCGCACATAAAACAACAGAATTTAATACATCTATACACCACCTAATTTGTGACATTTTTTTCGTTACAAAAGGTATTGCCAAATGGGCTGTGATATGATGGAATTAGTCCTCATTTGAGCATCTGCATTTTTTAATTTACCCTAAACGCACCTTTGTACGGATCGCTGCCTTTAGTTGACTATCGATGAATAATTATACAGTTTTGTAAGACGAAGTAACGTGTTAGAAGAAGGGTTTCTTATTATATCAAAATAGTTCCACCAAGTGCAAATTATGGCCATAGTTTGGGCTCACAGAATTTTGGCATACAAGAAAATATTGAGGCCTTCCCAGTGGGTATCAATCCGCTTGTTCCTGTGAAATGAATCGCTGTGTTCCGTTGTTCCTCAATTTAAAATCTTGGTTTTCTGTGTTCCCTGCTCCTTGAAAGTTTTATCCCTCTGATTATCAGATTGTAAACAATTTCCCAACTTGTTCTATTAAATTAATTGAGTTTTCTATCTGTTTATTCCAAATACTGATTTGTTGACACCAGGCAATGCAAAATATAACTATAATTGACAAGAAAAAAAGATCACAGGGTTCACCCGGAAGGCGTCACCCAAGTGAAAATAGACTCATCCAATAAAAATAATGCTCGTTCAGTCCTTTAACAGTTGAGGTTAGAAAGAGAAACTAGTGGTGGGGTGGGAAGGTACTTGGAAAATATATCAGCGGATGTCATATTTTGTGTTTGGGGTCATTATATTTTTTGGAGGTGGCTGAGAAGTAAATTTTCATGTGAAGTGCAACATAGGCTTAAATTATGCACCAGTCATTTGTAACCACTGCTTCACCCAAGCCCCTGAGCAGGGCGGGAATAGCCTGGCAAATGTGCTGTGATTTAACTTTTACATTGTATCCATAATGCAGAAGAATTGTAGGGGTTTGATAGACATAGGCAACCATGGCAGTGCAGTATAATAACAAACTGTCATGGTTTTACTTGCTAGCTTTCCCCACAGTGTGGTGGTTAAGTACTATGGGGAACTGCAGACACAAAATGAAAATCACAAAATGAATTTCCTCGACATTCCCCTGGGGGGCGGTGATCATAAATGACTAGTGCATAAAGGCGAAATAAATTATGCACACCAGCCATTTGTAACCATGCCCCATCTGGGCCAATGAGCTGTTAGTACAGGGTCATGCCAGGGACCTGCAACCAGAAAATCAAAGTCCCCCCCCGTTCCGCTGCTCTGTGGGCTGTAGTTACGAATGATTTATGTATAAGTTTGTTTGATTTGATTCTTTACGTCCCATCAACAATCTTTCAGTTATATAGGGATGGATCTTCCTGGGTTGAACCAGTACTAGGATAAATGTGTCTTGCTAAAGGACCACAACACAGTGACGTCAGTGAGGCTCGAACCCGCGGCCCTTAGGTCTCTAGCCAAGCACTCTACCACTGAGCTCCCATTTGTGTATTAGACGATATAGAGCACACCCAAATGATGTGACCCCCGTTAACAGATGGCCCTGGGCGCGAGAAAACCTGTCTTGGGAGGTTTGCGAAAAAAAGATGCAGACCAGACTGCGCATCCGCGTGGTCTGATCAGCGCCTTTGTAATTTTTTGGGAAAGCACCATATATAAGCTTGCTACAAGCGAAATTTCGATTTTCTAGCCAGTCTCTGTAGCTGTGCAGACTGGTTTGAGTCTCACTTTTTCTGAGACCCCGACCACAGGTTTTCTCACGACGAGGCCCATATCTGACGAATAGCCTCCTCATTTTTTTTGTTTTAAATATTATTATCTTTTGCCCTTGTAATATTTGTCCTAGAGCTGTTGAGATACGAGGCCACGACGCGAGAAAACCTGAATTCTGGGTTTCCAACAAAGCGAGTCTCAAACCAGTCTCCTCGGCTTAACAGGCTAGCTAGAAAATTAAAGTTTCGCTCGTAGCGAGTCTAGATATGACTTTTTCAAAAAGCAGATAGCAAAGTTGCGGATGAGACTGCGCTGACCTGCGCCTTTGTTGTTACAAATCACCGAAGACAGTTTTTTCTCAGTGGCAGTCCAATTGCTTTATCTCATTTTACCATGAGCGCTTAGAAAGCAAGATGCGAAATTTGATTTTCGTGAAATATGATATAACTTGGACAGAATTGTTATTTGCGCAGTCTCTTCAAAGCGTTTGCAGTGTGTATGTAGACACACCAAGAGTTATCCTGCTGGTGACCGTTTTCTTTATCATACAACTTGATATACGATAGTAAACAGGGTAATCATTGAACTGTATAAACCACGTGCCACCCATATGAAATACATTGAGGGAAAATGAGGAGTTTTCTTAATCAAAAACGACTAAGTTATTTTATTTTACAAGATATTCCAGACTTATTTTCCAATCTTAAACGTCCAAACATGCAACTGTATATTAGGCGGTGATATATTATAGGCATGTGCAAAATTTCAGTCCAAATTGATATCATTAAAGACATTTTAAAAAAGACAAACGATGTCCACTGAATTTCTGATTGCACTATAGTATAGGGAGCCTAGTGTCAGAGTGCTTGACTCAAGACCGAAGGGCAGCGGGTTCAAGCCTCACCGGCGTCACTGCGTTGTGGTCTTTGAACAAGACACATTTTTCATAGCTTAGTACTGGTTCAACCCAGGAAGACTTGTCCCTGTGTAACTGAAAGATTGTTGATGGGACGTAAAGAATCAAATAAAACAAAATATTAACTAGTATATCGGGGTCGTACTTGATTCACCTGTTTGGAATACGATTTTAACTCTGGACAGGCAGAATTCCAATCAAGCATCAGAGAACAGCTGTGCAGGAGCTATTCCGAGTACACTCTTGTCTGAGAGATAGTGCCAGTAAGACCATTTCCTGGTTTGAGTCACTATCAGACTCGGAACTACTACTTTCGTCGTTCATGCAATAGAATAGCACTGACTCAGCCGTTTTTGTTTATAGCTCTGCACATGCTCCGGGGTACTTGATTTATAGAGTAACTATTGAGTATGCTGAAATGTTCTGTCTCACGTGATTCACATCATCTTTTGGGAGTACTCTGAACACACAGAACAGTATAAATCAAGTATGACCCAATACTTTCTTAAACTTGTCCTTGAAAACTGTAATTCATTGAAAAGCCCTCAAATTTTACCCAAACTTTCTTGTATAAACCCTGTAAAACACTTAGACTTGTTTTTTTGACAGGTAGTAGAGTGAGAAGGTTGATAACACACCCACAGGAGCAGTCCTGGATCATATCAGCTACACAAGGGAACAATGAAGTCTCCATGTGGGACGTCGAGACCGGGGCAAGGAGAAGAGCTTTGTGGGCCAGTTCTGTTCCAACTTTCTCCAAGACGCAGGTAAAGAAGCACAACAAGGCAATTACTGGGTCATCTCTTACCCTTTATGCCTTAATAGATTCTTCTTTCAGGTTTGATACAAATAACTTGGGATGGTCCATAGTATATATTGAGGGGTCACAGCTTAAAATAAAATATTGTATTTCTCTGAAGATCATTTTTGTCTGAGCAAACAGTGTATACCCGAATGAAATGTCACATTGTGCGGCATTTCATCTGGGTTTTTAACTGTTTGCCAAAGTACACATTTAGGAGTCACTAGTATATAAGGGGGTAATTTTTGGACCAGTGGAGATGTTGGTACTTTTTGCATATGTGTGAAATCAAGTCTTAACATATACTTAACTACTAAAGAAACCTGACACTTTTTACTTGCTTCAAGCTCGTAAATAACAAAGGACCTCGGACAGTTTCCTATTCAATCTGCCCAAATTTCGACAGCATGTGGCTAGCATAATGCATAACTGACAACTATGGTTTTGTGCTTAAATGAAACCCTGACATTTAGTGCATCTAACAAAATAAAAATATTTTGAAAATATTGCATAATAATGCCAGGACTTTAGGGTTTAGGGGGTGGGGGTATTTTTTGTGACCAAATTTTATTTCACAGAAAGTAAAAGTTTCGTCGAGTATTCACCTAAATACAAGTTAATATAATGTTTGCGGCATAAAACTTGAGACGAAAGTGATGCGTTTGCATAAAATTCGGGTTGAGAAGATTTCATTGTTTCGTCTATAGAAGTGTGCTGTCAATTACTTTTGACTATTACCTGCAATGTTTCGAGTTCAACCAGTTCACTTGTGCATTGAGGTGTATCATATCTGTATACTGTATAAATAAGAGTCTAGATAAACACAGTTTTTTAGCGTAAAATCGTAATATTTTCTTACACATCAGATTTAACCTATAATTTTGGTGCTTTAAAGAACCGTCTCATTGCAACGGTTCTTTTGAGTACCCACAACATAATGTTTTGGTTGAGAAATGAGACAATTAATTTCTTTGTAAGCACTCATAACTAAAGCCCTGATATATGCCATTGCAAATTGATATTTACCTACAGGTTTTTACAAAATAAGTTTCTAATAAGTTTTTATAATTAAGTGTTTTTGAGCATTTTGACAGCGTTCCCCCCTGTGACCAAACATGCCGTTTTTATATGATGTGTGAAATGTAAAACTACAACTGTATGCAAAAGGATTAGTTTGGTCACAGGGGGGAAAGCACTTCAGTAAAACTTTTTCTATTTTCTATATGTTGAATAGCTAAAACGGAGTTTTCAACCCATATTTTTCATTTGGTACTTGTCCAATGAGAAAACGGCTTTTGTGGATAAGTCGAGGGTTAAATCTACTATCTTTTTCATAGAAAAAATATCATTTTCTTTGAAACTTTTCTCTGGTCATTTTTATGGGCAATCCTTCATTAAGACTGTCCGAGGTCCTTATAGCGCAAAGTGCATATGCTTATTTTAATAACAAGACATTAGTAAGTATTCTTCTGAAAAAATATATTTATCAAATATAGAACATGACGTCACAACGTCAAAATACCATTTTTATCATTTTTTTCTCTGGAGTGTATGTCTAGATATTTTTTTGAAACTTTTTTTCATGTAGGCAAGGTCACTACCAGTACAGACAATAGTGCATTTTAAAATATTTACAATTTATCTTGCTGTGGCGTATGATATGGGGTATTTAAGTTGTGCTTTCGATGTTGTCTAAATGGCAATGTTTATTTCCTTTGTTTAAGCAATTTCTAAAAACTGTCTTGACTTGGAGTCAACCAATCATTGTAAGAGAACGCACTTTAAGAATCAGAACTTATGTTTTGTGTCCCGTTAAAAAAAGCGGAATAAACCAAATATAACATCAATTAAGAAACAACGTAAACTATGGATAATAACCGTTTTTTTTTTCAATGTCATTGTATGTCCCCGTTTAGTTTGTGTTGTCTACTTTGTTATAATGCCAATTGGCTACTCTTTAATCACGTCTGAATTTCAAGCTTTGCAGTATACACATATCAGCATGTAATTGTAATGCTTGACGTTGCTAAGTGGACCCAAGCTACTGAGTTCAAAAGGACTGAAACATTGTCAAAATGCATTCCAAGCATCATACAAAGTGGAAAGAGTTGATAAAAGTGACAGTGCTTTTTAAAAGCCACTGATAACTTAAAATTGACGTTAAGAAAATGAAAAAAAAGGCTTTTGGGTAGAAAAATGCATGCATGCTTTATTTGAATGCCCAGATGTCATTAATATAACAAAAAATCATACTAAAGTATTTTCTGGTGAATTTTGTGTGATTTCTTTGTTCTTTCAAAAGTTGATTTTAGGGGTTATGTGATGTTTTGATAGCTGACGCCTGAAATCAGTTCATATTTTCAAATAATCTCAGTGCATCTTAATCTAACTTTGTTCAACTTTACGCAATGGAAAGACAAGTGTGTATCATTTATTCACTACCAAAAAATTGACACACAGTATGTGCCGGGTTTCTTTAGAAGTTAAATATACATACATAGCTTTCTAACAATAGTGGGGCTAGAGATTAAATATTGGATCTGAGCCTCTATCTATATTTCCATTCTTTATATATGCTAGCAGTGAAAGCCCTGATGAGAATACAGTAAAACCTGTGTAAAACGGCCACTCAAAAAATAGACAAAACAAAGATCTTAATGACAAATGGTAGCTTAATGAAGGTTGAAAGTATTGCAGAATGACCCGCATTAAGCGATAATTGGTCTTGAGAACCAATTTCAGTCTTTTTTAGAGTGGCTGTTTTACACAGGTTTACTGTAGTTGATAAGCAGGTTCCTCTGAGCCTTGACTGCTGGCTGATGGGAGAAGTACCAAAATCTAAGAAACTGACTTCCCTGACACGAGGGCAACTTAACTCTGCAGGCTTGGTAATTTTCAGGTTTTTGTTGTTATCCCTCTTCAGAGTCAGAGGGATATAGTTTGGTGTTGCAAGAATGGAAAACCCATAACTCTGGATTACCTAGTTATGGCCCTTTGAAACTGAAAATAGATTTTGCGATAAAATTGTTCACTCTGTAATTAAAAAACTGTTAGATATCTTCGTGAAACTTAACTCAAATGTTAACCATCATTAGAGTAAATAAGACCACAGCAAAGGCTCTAAAAAGATGAGTATTTGCGCTGGCCTGTCTGAGCTTTGGCTGATCCTTTATGGGATAAGTACCAGCTGTCTCATTTCTATCTTTCTACTTCTAGGAAAGCCCACATGCTATTTATGGTATGCATGTAGGGGTCACTGACAGTAATACATTCCTACTGACAGGAGGGTCAGACATGAGGGTCCGGTTCTGGGATCTCAACTATCCTTCTAATTCCTTCATCATGGCAGGTGCTGCTGGAGATCCCACTCAGCAGACAGCTGTCAGTTACAGGTATGTTCATTGCCCAAGATATGAGGAATGCATCGGTGAAAGTTCAAAATTTCCAAATCCTGAACTTTTGAAATTCAAATTTTAAAACTGGCAGTACTTATGCCTTCAAAATAGTAGTAATATTTCAAGTTTAAATGGTTAATTGTCTTTAGATAAACTGTAAATATATTAGAAAGGCTATTATAATCTGCTTAATTCAATATTTTGAGGCTGACTTTCTTGCCTCAAAATCCTGAGCTCAGGAATAATCCTGAAATGTTTCACAAATGGGAATGTCAGGGTTATCTCTGGTCAAGGAGAAGTAAGGGTAATTTGATTTTTCTTAAGATCAGGGAAGTCAGGGAATATTGCAGATTGGTCAGAAAATATTGTATAGGAAGTAAGTTGGGGAAATGTCCGGGAAATTTGTAATTCTACAAACATTAAACTTTGTACATGTATAATGTCTGGTTGTATAATGCCAGAAATTTGTGACAGTATATCCATGATGATAAAATACTGTCATAAATAATTCGACATCATTAATTATGTCAGATTTTGTTGGATGATATGCGGCTTTATTCTGCTTGCAACATTCAAGTTCAGGTCAGTTTGAGACAAAACAAAATTTTTAATAGTAAACAAACCCAAAAGTGCATTAGAATGGGGATAACGATATTCACAAGACAGCAGTCTTAAGGACAGCCATATCCCCTGCCTCATAATCCCATGACCTTGGCTTTAAGTTTGCATGGCAGAGTCATGGGTTCTGCGCACCAACTCATTGAGAGGAACATTTGAGTGAAGTGTAAAGAAAATCATTTAAAGGGTTCAGGAAATAGTGAGCGGGCACAAAATTCAAGGGTAAAACCTATGACCTTGACCCAGAGTCTGGGCAGCTGAGTCATATGTTCTGCACACCATCTCACTAACAGGAACATTTGGATGAAGTTAAATGAATATCGTTGGAAGGGTTCAGGAGATATGGAGGGGACAGGAAATTCAAGGGTAAATCCCATGACTTTGAAGTGTGACCTTGATCTTGAGTCTGGGAAATTAAGTCATAACTTCTTCACACTGTCTCACTGAGAGGAACATTTGGGCAAAATTAAATGAATTTCTTTGAAAGGGTTCAGGAGATATGGAGGGGACACCAAATTCAAGGGTAACTTCCATGATCTTATAGTGTGACCTTGAGTCTTGGTAGCTGAGTATGGGCTCTGCACACTGTCTCACTGAGATTAACATTAGACCAAAATTTAATGAAAATCTTTCAAAGGGTTCAGGAGATAATGAGCCGACAGGAAATTCAAGGGTTAAACCCATGACCTTGAAGTGTGACCTTGAGTCTGTGTAGCTGAGTCATGATTCTTCACACCAACTTACTGAGAGGAACATTTGAGTGATGTTTTATGAAAATCTACCAAATGGTTGAGGAGATATGGAAACTGACACGAAATTCAAGGTTAAATCCCATATCTTGAAGTGTGACCTTGACCTTTAGTCTGCATAGCTGAGTCATTATTTCTGCACATCATCTCACTGAGGGGAACATTTGGGTGAAGTTAAATGAAAATCATTCAAAGGATTAAGGAGATATGGAGCGGACAAAAACTGAAGTGTAAATCACATGACCTTGAAGCGTGAGCATGACCTTGAGTCTGCATAGCTGAGTCATAGGTTCTGCACATCCTCTCACTGAGAGTAACATTTGGGTAAATTTTAATGAAAATTGTTTAAAGGGTCCAGGAGATATGGGGCGGACATGAAATTCAAGGGTAAATCCCATGACCTTGACCTGAGACCTTGAGTTTAGGTAGCTGGATCATGTGCTCTGCACACTGTCTCACTGAGAGGAACATTTCAGTGAAGTTTAGTGAAAATTGTCGAAAGGGTTCAGGAGATATGGAGTGGACACGAAAGAGTTATGGATGGACTGACAGACTGACCGACAAAGGACATTCCTATACCCCCCCCCCCCCCCCCCCTCTCTGCTTTGCGGCAGAGGATTAAAAATGCTCATTTGGGATGTATATATCGTAAGATATAGGATTGGAAATCACATTTTATGGCTCCCCTCACATGCCACCTTAAAACTAAATTTCCCAACATGTTGTATATCTGTATTATCTGACAATTCTCCCCAAATGTACAGTTATAATACCCTAAATGACTAACTTGTGTAGCTGATTTCTCTTTATGTAGATCTCGACTGGTTGATGGGACAGAAGTGATAGAAGAAACATACGCCAAGAAACAGACCACCACCGAGGATGTTCCTCGCCGAGGACCAGAGTCGGCACCACAGGGACACGTTGATATCATCACAGATGTTAATATCTGTCAAGCATCACAATGTCTGGTTTTAACATCTTCGAAAAATGGTGTTGTGAAAGTTTGGAAGTGATTCTTAACTCTGTGATAATATGGACCCGATTTTGTTGCCAAAAGCGTAGCCAGAACACTGAAATCATTACACACATCAATGAGAGACTACTGAAACAAGTGATCATCAGTTGTGCCCCTTTTCAAAATGGAGACTTCTCTTAAAGGAAAGAATTTGCTCCCAGAGTGAGCAAATTCTTTCCTTCAAGAGAAGATGACCATCATGGTACGGAAAAGCACTTTAACCATATCAGTTGATTCCCCTTGAATATATACAATGTGTGTAAATGCATAATTAGAGCTAGTCCTATGGTTGTATGTAAACAACAAAGGTGCAGAGCAGTATCAGTCTAATTAGTGCCTTTGTGATTTACTGTCTTGAAAGTATGTAAGATAAACTTGCTAGTTACAACTTTTTCAATATTCTAGCTAGTCTCTATAGCTGTGTAGGCTACATTGAGCCTTACTCTGTAGTAAACCCCAAAGAAGGCCAAACAAGGTACATGTAATACAGTGCTAAAAAATACACGACTTTAGATAAGAATGTGTATTTAAAAAATATTTTTTCTCTTTTTTTTCAACCAAAACATGTGGGTACTCAAAAATATTGAGACGTTTTTTTTGAGTACCCATATGAAACGTTTAACCCTTAAAGCGCCCATCACGACTGCAGCAGACGTAAATTTTGGCAACATCTTTCCTAATTTTTAAAAATTACAAATAAGGTATGATATTTCATGAGAATCTGCTGTAATTTTTGCAAAAAGCAGCAAAATGTGAAATTATCGTCTACAGAAAAGTATAGGTGGCACTTTATGGGTAAACGGGTGGATAAGAAAAGATTCAATTATAACATGTAGGAGACATTCACACTGAGGACACCTCCTGTTTTGTGCAATACTATTTTGTTAACAATGTAACATTGGAAAAGAAGTGTTTATTATTTTTAACAAATAAAATACCAGGACAGAATGGAATGTCAGACCTGTGCTGTGATACGTGAATTGTCATCTCCTGATCATTTTCACACCTTTACTTTTCACAGTCCTATTTCTTCAAATGAGCACTTCATTAAAGGGGGATGGACTTTGGAGCGGAGGACTTTTGAGCGAAAAAAAAATTAAAGGATGACGGGTAAATTGTCAAGGTAAACCTTAAAGGTAAACAGCTAATCCACTCAAAAGGGCTATTTTTATGCCCCCAAAGGTACTTTGGGAGGCATATAGGAATCGCAATGTCAGTCAGTCCAACCTTCCATCCGTCAGTCCTGCTTTGTGTCTGGTGTATATCTCCTATATTCTTTGAGTTAGGAATCCCAAACTTGGTGTGTGAATGCATCTTGGGATGGCGGAGTGTCGCGTATGGTCGGTGTCCCATACCACCATTGGATCAGAATGTCCGTACAGTGTATTGGAACATGCGTGCAGTGTATCCAAACAAACCTAGTTTTCAGAGTAATCATGTCCGGAGCATATCCCTTATATTATTTGAGGTGGCAATCCCATATTTGGTGTGTGAATGCATCTTGGGATGGCGGAGTGTCGCGTATGGTGGGTGTCTCGTACCACCATTGGATCTGAATGTCCGTACAGTGTATTGGAACATGCGTGCAGTGTATCCAAACAAACCTAGTTTTCAGAGTAATCATGTCCGGAGCATATCCCTTATATTATTTGAGGTGGCAATCCTATATTTGGTGTGTGAATGCATCTTGGGATGGCGGAGTGTCGCATATGGCGGGTGTCTCATACCACCATTGGATCAGAATGTCCGTACAGTGTATTCGAACATCCGTGCAGTATATCCAAACAAACACCACGTGACTACCCATCCTGATTATTAGAGGTAGGAATCCCAAATTAGGTGTGTGGATGAATCTTGGGATGGGAAAGTGTCGCATACCATTTTTGGGTCACTGTGACCTTGACCTCTGCCCTGGTTTTTAGAATAATCATGTCTGGAGCAGATCTCCTATAATATTTGAGGTAGAATTCCACATTTGGTGTGTGGGTGCATCTTAGGATGACAGAGTGTCAAGTTCCACCCTTAGGTCACAGTGACCTTGACCTAGTTTCTAGAATCTGCAGTTTGGTGCATATCTCCTATATTCTTTGAGGTAGGAATTTCAATTTTGGTGTGTGAATGCATCTTGGGATGGCAGTGTCATACTATTTTTGGGTCACTGTGACCTTGACCTCTGATGGTGTCCTATTATTAGGGTTAGGAATCCCAAATTAGGTGTGTGGATGCATCTTGGGATGAGTGTCATGTACCAGTTTTGGGGTCACTTTGACCTTGACTTCATTAATTTGTTAGAATAATCATGTCGGGAGCATATCCTATATTATTTGAGGTAGGAATCCCAAATTTGTAGTACAGATGCATCTTTGGATGGTGATATGTTGAGTATGTTTTCTGTCACTGTGACCTTGACCTATGACCTAGTTTCTAGAATAATCATGCCTAGAGCATATCTAATATACTATTTGAGGTAGGAATCCCAAATTCGATGTGTGGATTCCTTTTGGGATGGCGGAGTGGTGCATACATGCATTTCGTGTCTGGAGCATATCTCCTTTATTACAAATAACTTTCCTCAAATGTGTCTTATTCTTGACCAATTCCTTTGGGGGCCATTCGTCGTGTTACTATGACATTTCTTGTTCATTTCGCTCGAATGTATACTTTCTTGCCGCTCAGATGTCCATTATTTTCTGCTCAAGTGTCCTTCGTCATTAACCCTGTCATGCTGAATATTTCTATGTACTAAACTCCTCCCCAAATTTTGTATACTGTCAATCCACATCAGTCAAATAATATTCATGCATTTACAAGCAGAGTGAAAAACAGTATAAATCATGATCAGTTGGCTCCTGAATGAAGCCAGCTGATCTCTGTCTTATTTTATAAATAGGATATACAGTAAAACCTATGTAAAACGGCTGCTCAAAAATAGACAAAACAAAGAATTTAATGACAAATGGTAGCTTAATGAAGGTTAAAAGTACTGCAGAAGACTTCCCTTGGAGCTTTCTGCAATACTTTTTGACCTGTATTAAGCAATAATTGG
The DNA here is from genome assembly GCA_964019695.1 of Loripinus fragilis. Taxonomy (NCBI): domain Eukaryota; kingdom Metazoa; phylum Mollusca; class Bivalvia; order Lucinida; family Lucinidae; genus Loripinus; species Loripinus fragilis. Next base: position 63,095,593 of record OZ026529.1, read on the forward strand.
TCTTGAAAACCAATTTTTGGTCTTTTTGAGAGTGGCCCTTTTACACAGGTTTTACTGTATGCTGATTAAGCAGGACTAGGGTTGAATTATCCTACTCTGGAAGCATTTCTATTCAATGCAAGGCTTTGTCAAGTTATTTCAGAAAGAAAAATAACTGCATGCCATTGGGTGAAAGTTCAAAATTTCCAAAATCCTGAACTTTAGAAACTATATCAAGTCTTAAAACTTGTAGTATGTCTACACAATATCACTAATTTCAAGTATAAATGGTCAATTACCTTAAGATAAATTGAAAGCAATTATATTCAGCCTAATTCAGGATTTTCAGGCTAACTTTCAATGGAAAAATGCTGAATTCAGGAATAATCCTGAAAATTTTTATCTATGTGACTGTCTTGAAATTTTGCAAATGAGGTTTCCCATGAGGGTCTGGGGTTTGCAATGGATTAAATTGTTGATTCATTACATTGTTTATGTTTCTGAAGAAACAAATGTATGATAGACCTTGAGGTGCCAATAGACCCTGGTGCACCATACCAGGGATTATTGTAGACATATATTTTCTGAAACCATATTCAATTCCCTTTAAAATGAAGCTTGTTAGCACTCTGAACATGGGGGCGTTTTGCCGTGGCGGCCTGTTGATTACGTTACCTATATGAATCTTCATAACACATACAAGAATCGCCATAAGATATATATTTGATACATTTTTATCATTTAGATTATGACTTGCACCAGATACTAAAGCAATTGTTAATCAATATGCTAAAATAGCTATAGTCTTGAATTTATGATTGTATGGTGTGTATTACAAATTCTAATGAATACCGTTATTACATCTTTAAAGAATTTTTGTCTAAAATAGTTTGGTTACAAACATTCAATAAAAAAGCTGTCCCGAGTATTATTTTATTATCATCAATGGACATTTATTATCTTTACAAAAAGTGTGTTTGTAAGTCATACCTTGCATCTGATATCTGTAATTGCATTTTAAACATGATAACCCCACGTAAAAGCTGTTTTATTCACATCAGTTCAAGGGTAATAAAAAGCAGGTATATGTTCCAAATCAATTTAGTCATCATCTTTTTTCAGTGCATTTATCAATTTAACTAAGATTCTAGATAAATAGCAGTATGTAGGCAGGTATCTTTTGAGTTACTGAAAAGTAACGTATATTACAAAACAAAGATATAGTAATATTACCCCCTTGTTTGATTCAGACATTATTATGAGCAAACTGCTCTCTACTAAATTATATTATTTTAACTTAACATTTTATGTCACTAAATAAAAAAATTTGCATTCTGCTAAGATGACTGCTTGTGTACTTTTATTTACGTTACTTGTAAAAGTCTTTAAATTTTAAGTATATTCTGAGCATCTTTAATAGCTAAATTAAAATTATTCATTCTCTAAATGGTCAAATACTCTTTTAGATAAAATGATAAGCTGGGTCCAACAGTTGAATTAAGTTATTTCCTTCCAGTGGTGTTGTATGCGTTACTATATTATTCTCATTATCATTACATAAATAATATTCATTTAATTTAAATATATTTATTGGACACCCTAACACTATCAAATAAAATATTTTCTAAATATAAAATATTAATATTCTATATGCAGCTGTATATATGGTATATACAGTTGGTACCTTTTTTGCCCAAAATACCATCTTAATAAAAATAGATAAAGTGAAAAAAACCTCAAAAATCCATTAAATTATATAGTATCCCAGTATCTTAAACAGGCTTTAGCTGTCCATCTGCAACATCATGTAAGTCATGCTACATGCCAAATTATTTCGGGTTCTGACCTCATTAGCATATTTGAACTAATTCAGAACATAACAGCCTCATTTACTATTCAGAAAAAAGAAAAAAACAGTCTACTTTGTAGATATAGGTAACATCCCAGAGTGTTATTTATGTTATCAAATATAATATTCTGTATAGAAACATTGTAATTGTACCATACTATACAATCTCCTTGCAACTTTATTCAATTTGGGGTACTATACAGAAAATATATTTGTCACAACTGCAAATGGTTGAAATAGGTATTTTACATATTTAATTCTTTGTGAATGCATTTTTTCCATACTGAAAAAAACACAAGAATATTTGGAAAAAAAAACTTTGAAAGTATATCAAGTATCTTTTTATTTTTCCTCGATCTTCAAATCTAAATAACTGAATGGGGAAACCATGTAAACTGTGGCCTTTCAGATAAGTATGGAGCACTTGACTTTAGATTAATGTTAAAGTTGGTAACATATTTCTATGCAAACGGTGATATATTAAGTTTATAATAAACAATAAACTGCATACCATATGATATATATTTGTTTATGTTCATTTAAGCTATGTTGAGGGAATATCTTGGGTATTGCTGTATTGTTTCTTATCTATTCAATATTCAAGTATATGATAAAAATATCACCAGTTCTATTTCTCACTATACAAACACATACTTATGTGAACAAAGTTGGCTACCAATTGCATTAATCAAACTTCTAAAGCATTATATTTCCCTTTTATAACCAAATCGTTGAAATTCGTTGATTGAACAGGTACTTTTTTGTACAGTGCTTGCACTAACCTTTTGAAACAGGAAGTCATGACTTCCACCCTTTGAGATTTGGAAGTCACAGGCCTAATTTGTGGATGTCAAATTGTGTGCGCGCCAAAAATGCTACTCTTTTTTTTAAACATAATGTTGTTTGCAATCCTTAGTTTCATGTACACAAGTTTTTTGTGTGTATTTTTAAACATGTTTATGTTCAACTCTGGTAAACAATGTTAAAGTTGAAACTGATGAAATATATTTTATTGTGTCCTTCTGATATCTATTCAATGGTCCAAAGTTTGCAAACAGGTATGAGCAAAACATTGTGGACCCATATCAGACTGCCCCTAAAGGATAAGGGTCATTAATTGACTATTCCTAAGCAATATGTTTCAGTTTTCTTGTTCAAAGAAAAGTGTTTCAGCAATTTGTCTATCATCCAATGGCTCAAGATTGTACAAACTGATCAGTTTATTCTATTAGAAGTCTGATATGGGCCCACAATTTTTAGGTCCTGGACAAAAATAGCTGACAGTCCGACAAATTCTATTGCAAATGTGGCATAACATCTCCATAAGGGTTGGGCTGTCCATTGGTTTCTGAAAATTTCAGCATAGGTTCTCCTTGCCAAAACTCTTTCAGACTGTGTTTTTTTGTTTGTTTGTGTTTTTTTTTTTTTTGGGGGGGGGGGGGGGGGGGGGGAGGGCGGGCCTGTAAAAAGTGTTTGGTAAAACAGAAAGAACAGGCAAGTTTGGCAAGATTTCCCATATGCTCTAAAGAAATCTTTCTTGCGCTGTAATATGGATAGAATTTATTTTAATATAACTTAAAATACCTGCTTTGACTCAATGCCTAATGGTTTTTGCATAGTTCTTTTAAAAGCTCAACTTGTTTAAAAAATCTGCAAATTTTAATAACTCACAAAAATATTTAAGCTAAATTTGGTAGCTCTTTATGATGTTAAAAGTCCTTGCCTTTACTGCGTAAAGTTATCTTGGTTATGATATTTAAAACTCAGGTTCCTAAATGCAACTGTCTCATTATTTTCTTCGTAATGCGGGCCTAGTGGGTGGGGTAAGTACGGAGATTGATAGTTTCTAATTTTTCTCAGATTTTTGAATTTGATTCCGATAGAAAAACATCATGTTTACTGCAGAAATGTAAAATTTTGTATAAAAACATTGTTCTCTAGCTTTTCAAACAAAAATTAAACAGATATTGGAATAATATTTGGAAGGAAATGCAACAAAATTTTTGAAAGAAAAATAAAACAGAAGGGTTTCCAGACACAGATCTATTTTTCTGAAATATTACTCATTTGGTCTGAGTGTGGTCGTTGCTATAATTATTTTACACCTGTCAAGTAAATCTGCACAGCAGGCAGTGGGCGGTCTGATATTGTCCTGAGCGCCCATTGGTCAATTACTGAATAAATTCTTTATCAAGAGTTACTGCCGTTACACACACTTGACTTTCTGAAGTTGGCGGCGAGATCAAACGGCCAAATTCTCAATACTGATATATACGTCAAGGCTATTGCCGACGGGCGTACAAGATTTTATTGGGAAGTCAGAGTACGTCAGATCTTCGGATTTTCAGCGTATGGGAGCCAATTTCAGACGTAAAAACGCCCAAAACGTCCACTAGTGCAAGCACTGTTTGTAGAAATCGATACTCATATGCCCACTTATAATTGAATTAAGAAAAATATGAAATTTCATCATGGTTTATGCAATATCGTCTATTAAAATGTATAATTGAATCAAATATTAAAAGATTTTTTAAAGGTTTTAAAATGACAGTTTATCATCTCTTATATTTTGATCTTACAGAGTAAGAAATAACTATAAATTCATGCAAAATTACCATATGATGTACTTAATCTAAGCACAAACAAATTACAACCAGATTAATTATGGCTGAAATCATGCATATCTCCATTATTGTCTAATAAGATACTCTGCTAACAGCATGTGTATTCATAGCCATTACTTAATGTTATAATTATGTTTCGTAATCATACTCACTCACTTTTTATGCATTTTAGATAAAGATGAGTGCCAGTTTCTTCATTTGCACCAGTCAGATCAATCGATTTTAAATATGAGTACATTTATATATGGAATGTAATGTTTTGGTTGTTTGAAAAATCTCATCAAAAGTCAACAATATTCGCAGTGAACAAATTCAGTATAGTGAGAAATACATAGTACTTGTTTTTTTTGTATGTTTGAATATTGAGTAACTGCATGTACCATACAGTACTTTAGAAATTTCTTAAAATAGAGCTGAAACATTTAGCTAAAATAACAAAGTATGGCTTGACATATGACTAAATACACATAATTGTGCATCCTCATACTTAAATTATGTTACTGTCTTTAATACAATTGAAAAGGCCTGGGCTCCATACTTATTAAAGTATACTGCTTACTTGATTATATGTAGTCGTTCAGTTTTTGAGATTGTAATACCATAGACAATTTCAACATAACGTTACATTTGGTTCTTCTGATGGAACGATTTTGACTTTTGAGAATATGTAGTTTACTTATTCTAAACTGAAATGTGATTTATGAATTAGAATTAATACTAATATGTGATTTGATATGACTGTGTTATGAACATAATACACACAAAAATCGAATATTTATTTTCAATGAGCGTATTCTGAATAAATCCCAAAATGCTTGTATGGCTAATACTGTGCAAGCAGCATCGATTACAGGTTATAGCACATTGCTAACATTAACAGCTAAACCCTCCTTTTAGATAACGCAAAATTGCATAGATTTTATTTTTAAGGGTTTTTTCTGTATCCAACAGCCTTTTATTAAGCTGTCCGTTTGGGTAAATGCAGATGGCATATAGTGGTTGTTAGACCATTATTAAGCTTTATAAATGAAGCGAATGGTTTTATTTAATTGTATAATGCTACCAATGATTATATAACATTGGCTATATTTCATTGCATATGGTAACATATTCAACACTATTGGACGTTTATATATTATTTAATTATAGAACATATGAAATCAATTATGTTATTTAAAATAAATATGACTATTTGGAATATGAATATATACAAAAACAAACTGTGAATTTGTGTTCAGACAATATTTTAATTTCAGAAGCATGGATGGGCAAGTAACGTAATGCATTAAAGATACCCCTACAGACACCAAGCCTTTTAATTTAATTACAAAAGTGTCAGTGTCAAATAAGCTACCGTATGTTCAGAAAATTGTAAACTAGCTAGCTTTTTATTTGTGTTAAAATCAAGAAATTAGTCATTTCATTTTTTAGAGTAACGTAGTTCACAATCATATAAAATGCTTTTGCATGACTAAAACGTTGGAAATATCTGGTTTCATACTGTGCCGGGGTGTTCTAAAATGATAATATTAGTGAACAGCATGCTACTCTCTGATTTGTCTCTACACAATTCTAACAGCCTGTGACTCTGATGATGCTGAGCATACTAATGTCTTTAGATGTAGTTAATGAGGACGAGACTGATAACGAGGCCAATTACTAGTCGAATCGTTCTCATACAACACACTTTTTCTTTTCGTATGGGGCAGAAATGTCACCATATATTTCCTCAATGAAAAACTAGTAAGGAAAAATAAGTTTCTGCTTTTAAAGCTTTAATATAAGGGTTTCTGTTATAGAAACTATAAGATTGTTACTTACGTTACTTTTAAGTACCATCGATTACGTTACCATCACACTTGGTCTAGAATTGGAATCCTAATGCAATCATCACAATGAATTGGTTACATCATAAACCTCAAAAGTTATTAGGTTAGAAAGTCCACAGTTAAATTTCTTTGGGACATGCGTGTTAGTGGCCATTAAAAAGAGGGGCTGGGGTAGATAATCTTCATTTATGAGGTGATGGAAGGTCACAGCGGGCTCAGCTATGTACCAATTTCAAGGCCGTAGCTATGTACCAATTTCAAGGCCGTAGACAGAAGAATACTAAAAAGACTAGTTTTAATGCGACATCTGGTCAGAACTGAGTTCTATAAGAATTGATAAGAGGTAGAAACGTTAAGTTACATAGGTAATCTATGTTCCTTGTATTATAACAGTGGTCAAGATATTCAGTTGTTATTAAATTTGATGAATTTAGAACAAGTAACATCTAAGCTTTATATCTAAAGGCAAATTACACTAAGATTTTATCGTTTTTACCATGAAGTCTGGTGTTTTTTATTACAGTCTGAACTTACAAATTACATTTAAGTAACGTATTTAACACCCTCTGAAACGATAAAGCCCCCACAGCCAGAGTGCTAACAAGTTGGATTAAGTAGCTTAGGATACTGGCTATTAGAAAATATATATCTACAAAAATCCCCGGTGTGGTGCACCTTCACCATATACTGCCTCACAGTCTATGATGGTTAAGTGGTTGATTCTGCTGTTGTTCATTCATTGTTGTTGCTCTTATTGTTTGTGGGTTCTTGTTTTGTAATGTTCTTCATCCTTGGATCCAGAGGGGGAACAGGGAATCGGGACCCTCTCCCTGTCCCCTGGAAAATCACAAGTGGCTATATGTTTCCTTAGAAATACTGGTATGGACCTGGGGAGGTCTGTATAGCCCTGTGAAATATGAAGATGACTAAAAAGGACACCCCATCCTGATGTAATTTTCGGGATCTGTACATGTTCTTAGTGCCCATTCTAGTTTGGCAATCATCTTGCTGAGGAAGAGAGCTGATTGCTTTACTTGCTGATCTTGCTGTCGTTGGCTGTCTGTGTTCTGGGTCTCTTCCCAGTGGCGGGTTCAGGGGTTAGCTTTAAACCCCCCCCCCCCCCCTGTTTATAAATATCCTATGAAAATTAAATAATTTGGACAATGAGACCAAATTATTTCATTTGCATGGAATTTTTAGAAATAAAATGGGATAAAATCAGCAAAGGGAACCCCCACACATATATATATGAACCCCCTTACCAGAAATCCTGGATCCGCCCCTGCTTCCTCACTGTGCTGTAGACTGGTCTGTGATTGTGGCATCACCTGTTTTAAGTCCTATTCAATGTAAGCTGACTTATTTGGTAAATATGGCTGTCAAAACTTTTCAATATTTTATGTGTCTTTCCAACCAAGAAACAAACAAAGTGGTACATACAATTAATTGTTTTTGGACTTAGTGTCCTGCACTGAACAAGAATATTAGACAAGTTTGCCTCTCTGCCCCCAATAGAAACTGGAAGGAAAATCACTAAGGAGTTGCCCTGTTAAGGCGTGAAATCTTCTTAAAAGTAATTTGCAAAAAAGTCTAATTTTCAAACTGTGATTTTTGCAATAATTTACATGACTAAGAATGGACATACATCTAAATTATTCATAAACATATTTTATGAGCAAAGGGGAGACAAATACAGCTTAACATAACTTCTAAAATTGCATTTTGATACTGTATCAGTTGAAGGGCTAGAAAGTTGGTTATTTTATCAATTCCACAACTGTGTTTTACCATCAAAGAAAGCTAAATAGACTTTTCTTACAATATTTGATTCCATCAGTCTTATCAGTACGTCTGCGGACTGTTTAAGAGTGCAAAATGCAGTTGATAACTCTAGTTGTAAAACGACAAACGGGAGCGCTTTTTTTTTCGTATAAAAGTAGGTTCCCCACATTGACCCAGCAAATCCTTTAAAGGTTGAACACCTATAATAAATGTACACAATATATGTTGGTAAGAAGGTGGGGAACATACTTTTATACAAAAAACATTGAAGCGTCCCAATTAAGTCGCAAGTATTAACTGCATTTTGCACGCTTATATTCTGCGCATTCATACTAAAAAGACAGATCGAATCCGATATTGTTAGAAAAATCTATTTTACATTCTTTGATGGTCAAACACAGTCAAGGACTTAATAACAAAACCTTACTTTTAACCCTTTAACTGATACAGTATCTAAATGCAATTTTTAGAGTAGTTACGATAAGTCATATTTATCTCCCCTCAGACCTTTGTTTGAACATGATAAAATAGTTTTATGAATAATTTAGATGTATGTCCATTCAAAGCCATGAAAATTATTGTAAAAAACACAGTTTAAATATTTGACTTTTTCACAAATGACAAACAGGGAGATTTCTCGCCTAAACAGGACAACTCCTTTGGGCCTTTAAAACAAGAACATTCTCGGTTTTAATACTTTTTAATGGATCTAAAAGATCAAAAAGTAAAAATGAGCCAGCCCATCTGATTACAGTACTTATTGCATAGGCATAGTCATTCTTAAACTCTTTTTTGCATGCTTTTTCGACATCGTCGCTTTTTTTTCAAAATCAACTTTTTCGAAAAATTCTTTCAAGAATACCATCAGAGTGTCAAACAGTTTGGATCCAGATCAGGGCTGAAGTTTTGTCGGACCTGGTCTGGGTCCAAACTGTTTGCAAAGGTTATCAGCAGCCGACGCTATGAGGCAAAGCGTTAGCCCTTACTTGTTAGCAGTGACTTTTTTGTCATCTGCTGATAAACTTTGCAAACAGTTTGGACACAGATCAGGACCGACAAAATATCTGTCCATTCTGTTGGTACTGATCTGGATCCAAACGGTTTGACACTGATAGTATTTCTGGAAAAGTTGTATTGATTAAGTCAGCAGACAAAAACAAATATAGCATAAAAAATACCATCTACAGCAAACCTTAATAATTTGAACTTCCATTTTTCGAAATACTTGCTAATTTGAAATAAATTTGGGACATACTGGATTCAGAGAATAGGACCTACTCATGGTCAATTTTAATAACTGTCTATAATAACATATGATTTTGGTGTGTAAAAGAAACCTCTCCTTGAGATGTTTCTTTTATGCACTCAACATAATGTTTTATAATAGGAAAATGATGATGATCGATAATATCATTTTTGGGGTTATATATTTTATGGCTACAGTTAAACTGGTGTAAAATGGCCAATCTCAAAAAGACCAAAAAATTGATTTTCAAGACCAATTATCGCTTAGTGCAGGTAAAAAAATACTGCAGAATGCTCAAAGGGGAGCATTCTGCAATACTTTCGACCTTCATTAAGCTACCAATTATTATTAGATCTTTGTTTTGTCTACTTTTGAGCGGCCGTTTTACACAGGTTTATTGTACCTCATTATAGGGCTCAAACACACATTTCATGCATTAACCTTCGCCAGGTCCCGAGGGAGGTGTTGAAAACCCGAGATCAAAGGCCGAGGTTTTCAACACTTTCCAAGGAACCTGACGAATATTAATGCATTGAAAAGATGTGTTTGATTGCTATTATTGCATAAAACATATTATTTTGGCTTAATTTTGGTTAGTTTTTTTTTGCACTATTTTGTTTTGAATTTAAGGGAAGTCACACAGAGAGTTTTTCTTTCAATTTTCTCGATCCAGGGCCATGTAGCTTGTTGAACAACATGTGTGGTGGCTCACACAATTTTCCGATATGCTTAGATAATTTTATATTTAGTAGATAATTTGGTGTTTAGTGAAGTTTTGTTGTCAACATGATAATTTATCCAGTCATATATCAACTGGATGTGACCGATATTCTACTGACATTGCTAGGGAAATAGAACTACTGATTCGTTTTTCCTCCATCACGACTCAAACCAGCGACATATTTCAGTGTGTATTTAGATGCCCGGCTTCAGCAGCAATTGTTTTTGGCTAGCTAAACATGGAGATCCCTTGGACATAAAATTACGCTAAGCATTCCCCCACCGGTCGCTAAGACCTTCTTTTCCTATTACATACACCTGTAGTTTTCTCAAAAACTGAAGATTGATTAGGTGGCCCTGGTAAGACATAGTAAAAGTCACAAAATAAGTCACAAAACCATGTTTCAACAGAGCATGAATTCCATTGTTAATAAATGGATTTGCTATGGTTAAAACATGCCTGTTGATACCGTGTGGCACAGATTTTTATGCAATAATATAATTTGAACTACTGATAATTCGAAATAAAACCTCCAGTCCAGGAGACTTCAAATTGATGAGATTCTACAGTTGTTCTAACTTGACTCCTGTTGTAAGCCTTGCATTAAGTATGTAAGTCTCATGAGCTGGCTAAATGTATGCACCAATAATGCACAATTAGACTATCACAGAAGCCATAGGAGGAAGAAAATAAGATATTTATTTGTTTGTGTTGAGGCTTTGCATCCCAATCAGCAATTTTCAGTCATGTCTCAGTTCACTCTTGACGTTTCCTTGTCTTACTGGGTTGAACCAGTACTAAGCAGACAAGGATACAGTACAGTGCCTCCAGTGAATCTATAACTAGCGACCCTTTGATCACCAAGTATACCACTGAGCCACTGCACTGAATAGCACCAAATAGGCAAACATTAAATTTGAGGGTAAAATCCATTTGTTTAAACATGTTTTGGGTGGTCAAAAGAACCGTCTCATAAGAACCGTCTCTCTATGAGAGGATTCTTTTGAGCACCCATTACATGTTTTAGTTAAAAAAATCTTTAACATTTTTTAGGGGTGAGAACAGCTTTTGACAAAATCTTCTGAAAATGCAAAAATGGGAATTAAATGTTGATTTAAAAAAAACTAACATTTTAGGCTTATTAAGAAAACTCAGCAGATCAATTGAAAATTCTCACCCCTGTTTAAACAACACCAATCAGTATAATAATCACTGAAATAACATGTTTTTTTCATTTTTGGCGGGCATATGACATATGAGTCATCTGCCTGCACTTGAACATCAAGTTTTATGTGGTAAGTCTATGAAAAAGAAACAATAAAATTACAAAATAGCACTTGCTGCAAATTTCATATATGACCCTTTATTATGAGTCAATTGGTAGCTGGGATAAAGTTCGAGAAATTTACGTCTAGCTGTAAAACAAGTATTTATAGCAGCATTTTAGATGACCCCTTAACACTTAAACTGCCAATCCTGACTAAAACCATCTGCTTTGCATTTTGGAAGTCTTTACAACAATCAATATGGACGAAGACAGCAAGATGCAGCAGTCTGATATGGGTCCATATAGATAATGTTAGCATGCAGGTTAAAATCAATCTGTTACAGGGATAATGCCGGAACCATTTTGTGAGAAATTTATCTTTAATGAAATTTACTTTTCTGCTTTGAGGGGCATATTAAAGAATGTCTGGTTGATCAAATTTTTTAACAGAAGGCCATCGAAATTTCAAATGGCCTGATAAAATTTAGAAACTTGCAAGTACTTGAATGAGAAATGGGATATTGGTCCATTTAAATGCCCATACTCAAATTGTACCAGCAATATCCCTGTATTGCTGAAGCAAAATATTTTAAGCAGACAAAAAATATTCAGTCTTGTTTTAGGCTTGTAAACAAATAGTCATTTGCTAAAACAAGGATTTGATAGTGTCATTTACTAATATTCAAGGCAGATCATAATCTTTTATACAAATAAAGATAAGCTAAATCCATAGGCGGATGTTCAGAAAGTTTCACTTTTTCGTCGTTGAATATCACCCATCTGTTATCCTTGAGAATATGACACACATAATGACCAACCATTGTAGACGTTCCCATATGGCTGATGAATGCTACCAGTTTGTATTCTGAAGAAGAAAACACAAGTGGTTAACTCTTTTAGACCAATGGAATTTCCATAGAGTCTGACACAGTAAAGTCAGGATGGTCCATTATAAACAATGAACAGTCACACATTATAGTTTTCAATGGAGTCAGACACAGTGAAGTCAGGATGAATGAACAGTCACACATTATAATTTTCGAAAATATTGCATTTCTTTCTCTGAAGATCTATTTGTTTTAGAGGCCTCCTAGTAGCCCACTTGCATAATACAGATTTTTATATAGGTTCCTTTTAACTAAGATTGTTTTTCTTATTCCTCAACCAAATCATATGTTGTGCGTATTTACAACAGCCTTTAGATTAGATGGTTCTTTGGAGCACCTAAACATATGTTTAGACTGATGGTTAAATGATTACAACTTTATGTTCAACAAGGCAAAATCCACCGATTCTTTTATCCCCCTTTGCTTTAGAGAAAAGACTAAATCACAAAATATAAATCCTTACACCCAAGTCCACCTTTGGTATCAAACAGATCACAACTAAAGCTTCCTTTGCTTTTATTGTCATCTGCTGATTTTTTTTTTCAAAATTAACTTTTTCAAAACAAATTCTTGTTTATCTGGGTCCAAACTATTTGCAACATCAAAAGTGGCCACTAGCAAGGAAACACTCAAACCTTACTTGATGGCAACCCTCTTGACCAAAAGAGAGTTTGTCTGGCAATAAGATATATATGGGCCAGCATACAAGATTTATAGCACTGATGGGCAGTGAAGGCTCAGATCAGCCTGAGCATATGCCCGGTCTCATCAGAGCTTCTCACATGCACAAAAGTATGGAAGTAGAGAAAAGCTCAGACCAAACATTAGACTGAACCCCACTTGATACCCAGGGATTTTTTTTGCAATTTTGTGAAGGGTTGTTCAGATTGGGAGACCCCTAAACTGGAGAATTTGTTAAAGTGCACAATTACGGCATTTTTGGTCAATTAAAAACAAATTAGCTATTACATAGACTATTGCCATTAAGTTGAATGAGAAATAAGATGCAATGGTTGTAGAATGTCATCATGCAGTTTGTGTGTGTTTGTTCGTTTTGTTTGTTTGATTTGATTCTTTACGTCCCATCAACGATCTTTCAGTTAAACAGGGATGGGTCTTCCTTGGTTGAACCAGTACTAAGCTAGGATAAATGTGTCTTGCTCAAAGACCACAACGCAAGCTTGTGTGTGTGTGTTGACTGAATGAAAATCCCAATCTTAAAAAAAAAAAATTTTTTTTTTTGAAGAAAGGTTGTTGTTTTTCAAAATTGGGAAAAAAGTCACCTAAATTCCTGAGAATGCAAAAAAATCTTGATACCTCAGCATGGGCATTTAAAGCAGGCTTTTGCTCATATGGGATGAGTACCAAAATCTTGTGTGCTGATCCATATTATATAAAGGAGAAAGGCAATGTGGACCCAGATTTTCCTGCTCCTACTGATCGAGCAGTCTGATCTAGGTCCACAGTGTCACAAAGCTACTAAAACATTTCAGCAGACAAGTTTTGCTGTGATTGGCTCTTTAAGGGTTTAGAAGCCACAGTACTTACTTCCATTGCCATCTCTGTATTGTGTCTGACTGCCAGCTGGAGGCTCATCTGTTTCCATAGGAGCATCTAACTCTGCTGCGTGACTGAACACCCAGTCTGCTGCTCGCTCTAGGTTATTATCCTGCAAGATAATGAGAACTCTTTATGAAGCTGGCTTCCATAATATGAAGAAATAATCAGTCTATCTCAGTCTCATAATAGACACCCAGTCTGCCACTCATGCAAGCTATTACCTTTAATAATAGGTTATCACATGAAATTAACTAATATGAGATACCAAGATAATCAGTCTATCTCAGTCTCATAATAGACACCCAGTCTGCGGCTCTCGCTAGCTATTACCTTTAATAACAGGTTATTACATGAAATTAGCTAATGTGAGATACCAAGATAATCATTCTATCTCAGTCTCATAATAGACACCCACTCTGCCGCTCCCTCTAACTTATTAACCATTCAAGCGGCAATCACAATTGCAGCAGATGACAAATTTTGCGACATCTCTCCAAATTTTGGACAAAAATAAGGTAGGATATTTCATGAGAATCGTCTATTTGTTTTCTAAAAAAGCAGCACAATTTCAAATTGTCCTATGCTGCAAATTACAGGTGGCGCTTTATGGGTTAACCTGTTATCTCGTGAAACTAGCTAATGGTATATGACAAGATAATCAGTCTAACTTGGTATCATGTGTTGATGCATTATGTCCCAGTCAACAATTTTTCAGTCATGTCAGCGCATTTTTATGGTTTTCCTGGGTTGAAAAAGTACTAAGCAGAGGATAAAGTGCCCTGCTCAAGGACAACGCAGTGCTCCGGGCTAGTCTCTAACTAGCCATCCTTCAATTCCAGGTTAAATCATCTGTATCATGATATTGAACACCTAGGCACCTTATTATCCTGTATTATAACTATCAATCTTATGAAAGAAGTCCACGCATTTTGTCAGGAAAGTCAGAGCCCCATAACTGAACACCTAGGCTGTTATTGCTCTAGTTTATTATCCTGTGAGATAACTGGAAACTCATCAAACTAGCTTGCATAATAACTAATGCGTTATATTTAGAAAATGGCTTGTACGAGTAATTGACATAAACACACGAGGAGGCGAAGCCCCCGAGTGGGTTTATATAAATTATGAGTACAAGCCATTTTCTTAATATTTTGTATCATGTCCAACCAAAAACAAGCATTAAATTCCCACTCATTTCACTGGACCACCTTATTGGTGACTAGCAGATCTATTACAGCCAACTTCCTGTTGAAGCTTTAGCCCTTTAAACACTGTAAAAATATTCAACTGAAAATGTCATCTGTTTATGTCATCTGCTGCATATATGACTGATGTAAGTAAAAGCAAACAGTGTGGACCCAATCAGACTGCACCTGATCTGGATCGACTCTGTTTTCCCTCCATCCATTCATAAGTCAATAATGTCAGCACAATATTTACAGCATAAAGGGCTTCAGTCAGATAATAATTTAGCACTAAAGGTTTTAATTATTGTCTGACCCAGAAACACAGAAACATTTATTTAGAAGCTAGTTTATTTAATCCTTAAAACGCTTTTATTTGATCATCTGCTGAAGTGTTTAAAATCTTCAAGGTCAAATAGTGAAGACACAGAATAGACTGCTGCTGATCTGGATCAACACTGTTTGCATCTACAATTGCATAAGTCAATAATGTTAGCAAATATAAAATACCAGAAGAGCATGTGGCATTTTAGATGCATTTTGATAGCGTTTAAAGGGTTAATATTGTTCCAAAACCTTGGTTAGTTAGAGTATAACCTAGCTACAACTGAATGGATTTTTAAGCTCCGCCTATTCCACTAAGAACACTAGATTACTTGAAAGACATTGTTTATTTAAATAAACTATCAGAACATAAACTTACTGTGGCTTTCAATGCTTTGGTACCTTGTTCCCTCGAAAACCCCATTGACATAATCATCATCAGTGCTTCTTCATTTGGTATAAATGTTGATGATGAGGATTTCTTTGCTCCTGGCATTACAAATGGGTCCCCAAAATCTGTAATAGATACATATACAATAGTATTTACCAAAAACATTATCTTATTTTTATGCTTTATGTCCCCATCAACAATTTTTCTGTTATGTCAAGAAGTTTTTTTGTCTTCCTGGGAAACCCAGTACTAAGTAAAAGATAAAGTTTTGCTCAAAGACACAACACAGTGACTCAGCCGGGGGTGAGACTCGAACTAGCAACCTTCGAACCCTTATCTCTAACTCTCTACAATCTGAGTCGCTGCGCTATGCTTCTAATCTTATTCTATTGACTATCAATCATTATATGAGCCTTCAATCAGAAAATATACTTTATTTTGGAAAGTAGAGACTCAGCACGAGAACTTTTGCCAATATATAAGATGAGTTCATATAAATGGAAATTGGTGCTATTTTCTTATTTTTTCATTAAATATATGGTGTAGGTTCACTGGAACGTCTTTAGAACGCGGTACCAGGGTGCCACAATCAACGACTGTGCTATAATCGGTCAAGATTGTCTATGACGCTGATTGAAGGAAAGCAGTGAGTTATCCCACCCACTCTGTATCGATGTGCTAGGACGCTACCAAACATGCCTAAATCTGTTGTATTATGCTTTAGCATTGTAAATTAGTTGTTGTTTATCTTGTTTGTTGTAAAAATAATAATTCCAATGAGAGCATGTGTTAAAACGATGTATTTATGAAATAAAATGAAATTAAACATTGGCTTAGTTTTTATTTTTTCTATTTACTTCTGAGCGGTATCAAGGTAAATAACTGGAACAGCATACCTTCCCTTTGTTGAAAGTAAGTAAGGGTGCAAAGATCAGGAATCGATACAATCAAGTACCACACCTGACTCCGGATACCAATGGGAAAGTAACAAACTCACAGCTAGACACCACAAACGAGACCCAAGACGTCAGCCCTTTCCTAGCAGGTGACCACAAGGCACATATAAACAGACCCACACAAAGGCATAGCAAACAAAGACAGAAAAAACATAAAAGATCCATAAAAGAAGTACCACCTTGGAACGGTCAGTAAAATATTTTACTTGAGGGCTTAAACCGGTTTAACGGTGCACCAGCCTCACCCTTAGTTCAGATGTGGGTCAAGACACATAGATGTTTGGTTAGCATGAAAGACCCCTAACTTATCAATGCATCATCTCCTAGAACATATAAATCAAGATATAAAAAGGAGATAAAGCAAAGATAAGGACTCAACAGTAAAACTGAACTACTGGAGCAAAAGAAATCCAACAGGTAAACCCCGGTGGGCCCGACAAACAGCCAAAGCATCAGGCCCCAACCATCTTATCAATAGATAAGTCTTTATTTAAGTCAGAACTGTCATAGAGTCTGAAGTCGGACCCACCGGCGTGCAATTAAAGAGGAAAGCAAAGTTGCCAACCGTGATTGGGTTGACCACTAAGCATGCAGTCTATTGCAATACATTGATGTTATAGCCAATCTTTTTATAATGGGAAATTATTCTATTCTAATGAACTGCGCTGAAAAATTATTAGAGCCAACAATCTTCTTCAATTTATACACCAAGTCACCGTAAAATTCAGGTTCTGAAAATCCATGGCGTAAGAGAGATTCAAGTCCAACTTGGAATTTAGATATCAAATCATAGTATTGTCTATAAAATTTAGAAAAGGTTTTGCGAAGTTTATGATACTGATAGCAGGCCCCCTAGCAGACTCTCATGAGTTTAAAGGTTTTTTATAAAGGCTATTTTAGGCAAAATAAAGGCTGTTTCATTGATATTCTAACAAAAATAAAGAGCAAATTAATGTCAAATTTTCTAGTATTTTTATCTGATATCAATCTTTAATTCCATGTTATGATGGACGATGTATGAAAGTGATACAGCAAATCCTTAGCCAATAAAATTATAGCCCATTTATTGCAAATCAACAGGAAATTACTCTTGTTTTTTATCCACTAGTTTGAAAACCTCACTTGAACTAAAGGCTTGTATTGAGCAGTGTTGGATTGAAAAATAAAGCACATATTTTCTTATCTTGAAGGGGGATTGGGGGTCCTCCCCCGGAAAATTTTATAAACCAATAAAGCAGGAGAAGCCATCTCTGGTCATTTTCTTAGGGCAATTTTACCTTCAGTAGATGAACAATTTTAGAGGATCTTGATCCCATTTATATTGTATGCCATTTTTAAATATGAAATTTAGAAAAGATATGCACATGTCTGTATTAGTCTTGTGTGTAGATATCAATGTTCAGATTAGACAGTGACATTAGAAAATCAGCACATTATTCAGAAGTCAAAAAGCCCAATTGATGATATCCATATATATTTGCCATCCAAGTTATTGCAGTTGGTAGCGTGTCCAACCTAATATCGGGAGTTTTGCAGGTTCTATTCACAGGTTGGGCACATTCTTTCACTATAGTTGTCAGTTACTAGTGAAAGATGAGCTTGTACATGTACTTGTGAATGGATTTTGGTTAAGCCTGCCTAGGAAAAGGGTGGTAAGGATCAACTACTCATTCCGACAATACCTCAGCTGTTTAGCATGGATGTAATGCAAGAAATCAAAGTAAGTCAGGGTGCAAAGATCAGGAATCGATACAATCAAGTACCACACCTGACCCAGGATACCAATGAGAAAGTGACAAACTCAACCCAAAAGCATTTATATTTACCTTACATCCCTCTTTTTTAATGCTGCCTTATCTGAAGCCTCAGAAAATTTGACATTAAAACCACTATAAGAGTCACCCTGGTGCAAGAGGTAGGAAGACACAATGCTCAGAGGATGAATACAGCTTTCTTAAAAGCTCAAGATGTCACAGACATTACTTTTCAACATACTTATGGTCTATTTCTTATGTTCAAACTGAGCTTGCAAAAATTAAAGGTTTATTAATCAAAATAAAGGTTATTAAAGGTTTTTCAGCCAAATTAAAGGTTTTAAAGGATTGCAACCAAATTAAAGGTTTCTAAAGGTTTTAAAGGTTCCACTAGGGGGCCTGTGATAGCCTTGTTTAAGAAGTTTCTGAGTTAACAACTTATTGCGAGTGTTGAAGTCAGTAATATAGCTAGATGCTCTAGCAAAACGAATGAGTTGAGAGATATAGACTCCATAGGATGTAGAGCGAGGAACATAACCATCTAAAAATGGGAAATTGACAATTTCAAAATCAAAGTCGTCACATTTATCATAAATTTTGGTAGACACTTTATCACTAGAAATAGACAAATGCAAATCTAAAAATGCAGCTTCGGTATCAGAGGTATTGGCTTTATTAAGTTGGAGCTCTGAAGGGTATATTTGACTTACCATATTGTCAAAATAAACATTATTAATGTTTAAAATATTGTCCAATATCTTCCATGATCTATATTGAAGCCAAATATAGCTCAAATGGACTGGTGAATTAATGTATGACTACAAAGCTCAAAAGGGGACCTTCCCCTCCCCCCCCCCCAACAAACACACACACACACCTGGATACACAGTCTTAAATGCTTGACACACTATTCTAAGTGCATTTACATGCAAGCATCACCGATCCTGTTGTAAGCAGCTATGATCACTATAAGACATTATGCATTTACCACCAAGGAGCGCCTGACAAGAGGACAGGTATTAATCAATTTCACCGAACCATTCAATTTAAATGTAACAGGTGAGGTGTTCCAAATATTGTTTACAATACGCTTACCAAACGTGTCAATTTGGCTGATTTGAGTTGAAAAGAAAACAACACAAACAATTAAGTGATAGAATCAATACATCAAATCTTATCAACAATAGAGATGGGGCAAGCTATTATCACTTCTTGAATTCACCGTTTCAGACATGTCTGCCATGTGTCTCGCCTGCCATCTCCTCTTTCTTTTCATGGACAAAAGGTCAACTTTTGGAGAAAAAAAAAACGGATCCACATTAAAGCAGCGCTATATCAAACATCGCGCTATATGCGTCAGCATTCTAAAGACGTTCCAGAGTAGTAATTGAAGGCATCTCAATGACAATTGATATGAAAATTGATGTTATTTTTCTTATTTTATCATAATATGTTGTGGGGACTCAATGGAAGCATCTCAATGAAGAATTTTTTTTAATACAACCTATAAGCCCTATCTTCTATGGATGAAGGAATGTTAGGCATTTCGGCCGGGGACATTTCAGCCTAGGATGTTTTGGCCTGGACATTTCGGCCACGGAAAATGCCAAAGGTGGACGTTTCGGCCATAACCATAATTTGTGGGTTGGGGTGTGTGCATGCAAAAATATGTGTGGCATTTCTTAGGAAATAATTGTCTGAATAATCATATACATGTATGCTATATTTCTCCAAAATTTTTATCAGTTATTAAACTAAATGTATTTACAAGCAGAGATGAAAACAGTGTGAGTCCTGATCAGCTAGGGAGCTGGCTGATCTGGATCTGCAGTGTTGTGAAGAAATAAAGATAAATCCATGCTCAGCATGAAAGTAGTAAACATTCGTCAATTGTTATGTACAGTAGATTCTAAGATACACGAAAATCAATTGTAAACAAAAAATATTAACTAATCCAGATAGGTACTTTATACAGGTATATAACATTTACTGCTGTGTAATATACACCATAATTTATTGGTTTCTATGAAAAATAGCATGATCCTATCATCATGCATCTTTGAATCTATCGTAAGTATTCATTTGCATATTTTATTTCAAAAGATTAAGAAATGCATCACACATTTATGCATGCACACATCCCAAACCCAAGATTCATGGTTATGGCCGAAATGTCCACCTTTGGCATTTTCTGTGGCCAAAATGTCCCTGGCCGAAATGTCCAGGCCGAAACGTCCTCGGCCGAAATGTCAGTGGACGAAAGTCCAAGCACCGGATGAATCCCAATAGTGACCACATTTGTTATCTGCTGATAGTCTTGGGAAACAGCCAGGCCCCCAGATCAGGCTTGACAAAACCTTGGCCCTGATCTGGATCCAAACTTTTTGACAATGTGATGGTATCCCTGAGTTATTTTTTTTTAAAAAAGTTAATTATTAAAGGAACTAGTTTTAATGTTTTCAGAGAAAACAGATGATGTTCCCCGCTTCAAACCATAAATTTGCCCTATTTCCCTCTGCTGTGACCTTGAAAATTTACCCAATGCCACCAAAACCTAAGCAAGTCTACATCATGCCACAATCTTATATCCATAAAAATTTGGTTCAAATCCACCCACTAGTTCATAAGATATCTTGCATAGAAGATAGCGTCACAGCAACAGGATCCGCACCGAAAACAATGTCCCGCCCCCTAATTAAGGTAAAAAAAGTATACAAGATCAGCCAGCAAGCAAAGAGTTGAAGTATACCTGGATCTTCCATGTGTTCCATGACCCAGTTCATTGCAGCTTCTGCGCCGGCATTCTTGGTATGGAATACAGCCTTCTTACAGCCCTCCAGAGGAAATCCCATATCCATGAGTTGACCAACTACACCTTCGTCCAGTTGAAATTCTAGATTGAAATACAGTAAGACATGTGTAAAACGGCTACTCTCAAAAAGACAAAAAATTGATTTTCAATACCGATTATCGCTTAATGCAGATCAAAAGTATTGCAGAATGCTCCCCCTCTTGTTTTGTCTATTTTTGAGCGGCTGTTTTACTCAGGTTTTAGTGGAGGTAAATAACTTGTCAGGAATTCCCCTCAATAATTCACTTTAAGAGTCCCTGTGCAGAGGCAGATCCAGTATTTCTGGAATGGGGGTTCAGGTGTATAAAGGGGGGGTGATTTACTAATGTTACCTCATTTTTCTTTAATATCCCCATAAAAATGAAATAATTGAGTCGGAAAGGAACCCCCTCAAGATCTGCCACTGCTGTGACTCTTATTCCCTGAATTAAGGGTTCCAAAGTACAATTTAAGGGTCATTTGATTCACACATTAAGAAAGTATTAAATTATGTTAAATGAGGTAAATTGTCATTTATAGGAATTTTCTTTTATAAATCTAAAAAAAAGTTTACCAATCTTTTTATATGAAAAGCTGTGAGCAACTCATGCAAAAGCTACCAGGTTTTTCTCCTTAAAAATGTTTACATGGCAATAATACAATTAAGTAAATATGCTTTGCAAAACAATTATTTAGGGAGCCTATAGGATGTAGAGATGTGTTCTCAAGGTGTCCCAGAAAAAGTGTTGGGAATCTATGTCTATTGTAGGCCAGGGATGCAAGTATTGTGATATGTATTGTATTGTAAGGTGACTTTTGAAATCTACTGTAAGCCTAATAAAATACATCTATGGTTTTACCTGGCTGGGCATAAGCCTCTGGTAGCTCCTCCTCCCCGGGCTGTAGTCCAGTACCTCTCAGAAATGAGATATCTAGTTCCTGATCAACATCCAGTGATATATCTACAAGTGTAGACAAGATAGACCTACAATATGTATAATTTTACCTGGCTGGGCATTAGTCTCTGGTAGTTCCTCCTCCCCAGGCTGTAGTCCTGTACCTCTCAGACATGTAATATCTAGATCCTGATCAACATCCAGTGATATATCTAGAATTGAGAAATAGTACAAGATAAACTCTTTTCACACTGGGAATTTGCATGATTATTTTTGTCATGCTGGTTGGTTTGTGTTTAACATCCCACCAACAGCTATGAGCTTTACAGACTGAGGTTATTGTCATCTGCTGATTTTTTTAGATACCAGGACACCAGCTTGTTTTATTATTTTATAGGCAAATATTGTCATTAGAAGATAGGGGTATCACACAAACGTTAGAGACTAAAGGTAAGAGATAATACAAGATATTCTACCCTGAACACTGTATAGTTTCAGAATGAGATCTATTTCTTACTTTGGTCAAGAACAAAATTATGTGTGGCTACCCGACCTACCTGAAATTTTTACCTTCTATCCTTAACTTTTTTCTCCAAGTTCTGATATTTGGAGAGTATATCAGAACAAGATACTTATCAAAATGACCATATGAAACTGAAAGCTAAATTTCTATGCATTCAGTGTCTCATGATGGTATAGTGGCTCTTCCTCGCGGTGCCACGGGGTTGTCTGCGGTTTGTGATTGTGGTATTTCCTGATCATACCCACTTACTAGTTTAGTAGTGGAAGTAAAAGGACTAAAACAACTAAACTGTTAATCTTCAAAATAGATCCTTTTGTATAAGTTTTGTCTTATTCAATACATTTACAATAGTCCGGCAGAATTTGGACAAATTTTAGGAGGACCTGGAACTTGATTTTAAACTTTTTTTCTTTGTTGATTCTGGTAGTGCATATATTGTCTTTGAAAAATCCGAGTGATGCCACTCTGGCATCATTGAGCATTTCGATATATTCAAGATGGCATCCAAGATGGAGGCCAATTATAAGTAAAAATATTGTGTAATATGGGAAAATGTCTTAAACCCATTTTTTTCTTTAAATTGTAAGCTATGACGTTAGAATCTAGTTGAAGACACTTAGCTTATACAAAAATATATAAATAAAATAAGAATTTAGACAAAATGGCGCCAAAATGGCAGTTTACTGCAAAAAATATAAGAAAATTTTCCCTGAGACCGGCAAACTCAAGGAATTTGCATGCAAAATGCTGATTTTACTGATTCTTGAGTTACATACATTGTCCTTGTAACATCTCAGTGATGCAGCTAATGCATCACTCAGAATTTGATATATTCAAGATGGCGTCCAGAATGGTAGCTGATAAGTTTTAATAACCCATGGAAGCCGCACCTAGCCTGTGGGCATGTCTGGTGGATTTGTAACATACCAGATTTCTTGCCTTATGGAGAAGCTCATTTTACAAACACGGGTTTATGAATAAATGAACCCAGCATGCATGTCTGATAGAGTTGCACTGCACAAGCAGGCATATCTGAGAGTGTCACCATGTCAGATGTAATGGCACCTCTGTAGGAGCAGCACCAGACTTGTAGCTATCCTTCTTCCGTCTGCACTCAAATAGTTTAAATGTCAGTTGAAGTGCAAAACGGACCAGCAGGCATGGCCTTTAGTGAAGTACCATGCCTGCAGGCATGACCTATAGTGAGGCACAACACCAGAAGACATGACCTACAGTGAGGCACCACATCCGAAGGCAGGGCCTATAGTGAGGCACCACACCACACCAACAGGCATGGCTGATAGTGAGGTACCAAACCAAACGGCATGACCTATAATGAAGCACCACACCAGCAGGTACGGCTGATAGTGAGGCACCATACCAGCAGACACGGCTGATAGTGAGACACCATACCAGCAGGTTTAACAGACAGAGAAGCGCAACGCCAGCAGACATGCAATATTGAGTGACAAAAGGTCAGCAGGCATGCTGATTGAGTGGTCACAGTCCAGCAAGCATCCATCTTGCAGCAACTCTCAACCAGTAGGCATGTTTGAACAGCAGCGGTGTTTGTGACAGTAACACTAGGTCAGCAAGCATATATGTTGCAACTGCAATTACAGCGACATAACAACTCTCTACACGGCATGTATGTTGTATTGACAATGTAGCAGTCTTGGCTGATAAAGTTTTAGTGTAATTTGGCATGTCTGATGGAGGGGCATCGGTCAAGTAGCTTTTCACTTTGATTTCCAATGGGCCTGGAGGCATGTTTGATAAAATAGTACCGAGTTCGCAGGCATATGTGCTGAAGTTTCACTGAACAGCGGCCATGTAAAGCCACAAGCTCATCATATCCGACATCATTAACATCACATGACGATGTGTTTAAAAATGTGGTACTGAACCAGCCCACATGCCGTTTAACGAGATTTGGGGCCAGCAGTCATGCGTGTTAGTTACATCGCACCAGCAATAATGTATGTTACAAATGAACCCAGCTAACAGGAATGCTGGGTACTGTTGCACTGGATCAACAGTCATGTCTGTTCAAGTTACATTTGGTTAGTGTGCGTGTCTGTTCTACTTTCTCCAGACCAGCTGCCCAGGCATCATTGCCACAGGGTCAGCAGACATATTTACCATTACGCATGTTTGATTATGTGGCGCTGGACCAGCAGAAATGTCTGAAACCAAGCAGTTATGTCTGTAACATGAGACTAGCAGGCATGTTGCAGTGCCCATATTTTAAACGTTGCTTTGAACCAACCGGCAAGTTTGTTGCAGTTGCACCCGACCACCTGGTGCGTCGGTTACAATTAAACTCGACCAGCATGCATGTCTGTTAGAGTTGCATCTATCAGCAGATATGTTTGAATCAGTTGCAACTGACTTACAAGCACATCTGTAGCATATATGTTACACTTGCCTCAGACCCACAGTTATGTCCCTATGCTCATAGCCAACTGACGGGCTGGTAAGCTTAATCGCACCAGACCATCATGCATGTATTTTACAGTTGCACCTGACTAGCAGCCATGTCTTTATAAGTTGCATACTATCAGCATGCATGTCTGTTACAGTTTCATCTTATCAGCATTCATGTACAGTCGACTCTCGTTAACTCAACTATGCATAACTCAATACTATCACTTATCTCGACTCGATGGCCCGGTCCTGGTATTTTTTTTCCTATATCTTATTGCAATTTCACAACGTTTATCTCGACAACGGCTAAGTCAATAAAACTGATAACTCGTTACGAAAAAATGGTCCCGCTGGTCAATTTTAGTGTATTTTACAACGCCTAACTCGATTCCATTTCATAAGAAAAAGACAGTCATTAAGGACATATGCTACTAAATACTTCCCACATTGAAATAGTTTCAATACTTTGCATACAGTTTGTTTTATGCATGGGCTATCCATTTATGAAATAAAAAGGATATGTCACCGTGCTTATTTTTTCAGAATCTCATATTGAAGTTTACAGCATTTTCTAGAAACATAAAATAATAACACTAGGCCTAATTATCAAGCTAAAACGGTTGTAATCTTCAGCCAGCTTCTTTCTTTTAACTTAAATTACTGCCCATGACCTCAAACTTTTAAGGAAATGTGCATGTTTACTTGTTATCCCATGCTGTGACAAGATACTGCATGATATATTTTGACAATTCGTCAAAAAAAATGGAATTTGTTTTTAGAATAAACCATGTATTAAAAAATCTGACATTGAAAATCTTGAAAATTTATTTTTAATTCATGGACTATTATAATACCTTTCAGAAAAAAGAATAAAAATCTGGGGTCACCGAACTAATTCTCTTTCTAGAGGGCCAAATTTAACCCCACCCCCATAGGTTTCATGAGTAATTCAATATTAAAGTTCGGGGATGACCATTTCGTTCGTTTTGATGATGCCATTTTACTAGTATATGAAGTAATTTAGCATTAAAATGTTAAAAAAAGAAAGAAAAAACACACTGAAAATATGTGCGCATACGGGAATCGATCCTGGTCCTCTGGCTTTGTAGCCAGACACGCTAACCACTAGGCCACGAGGTCAGGTCGTGCGCCGCTCTAAATAAGCATACAAATAGTATAGACTCAGCCACTATCGTATTCGTAACCAGGGTTATTGTGTATGTCGTTTGATTTCGACTAAGATACTTTTATCTGTCTTTAGTGCTGAGACAATCAGTTCTGAAAAAATGTCAATAGATATTTCGAACACACTTTAATTAGTTATTTTGTGAAGAAAATGTCGGAACACCGATATGACATAAGAATATCGGAAGCTGTGTTGATCCGAATCCGTTAAGGGTCGAAAGACAGGACCCAGACAACTTTCCCCCTTTGCAGACGCGGAAAAGGTGCGCATTGGAAATAGCCGCATATGTCTTTAACTTAAATACAATGTACCTTTTTATCTGAATGTGTCTCCAATTAATCCACCGTTTTGAACATTAATTATCCCCATTTAATTTAAAAACCATCAATTGTTTGATCACTTGGTCTACGTGTGTGACACATGCAGTTGTAAATTAGTGTGTTGTAAAATTACATAATTGACCGCGGTCGGCAAATTCTATTGATCTATTGTGTACACCCTCAAAGCCGGTACATGTCTATCTCCTGTAAGTGACGGTTTGAGCCAATGTGTCATATTTGAGCAATCTATTGAGTATTAAGCCTGTCGGATGACTGGTTGTTTTAAATAAGGCCAAAGTATAATTTAATTGTTTCTCAGGCCATTTTTTTATTTTTGAAAACAGATGCAGAATTAAGGCTATTTTCATACAATAGTCATGTTATGATAAAAATGGATTGGGAAGAGCGGACGAAAATTAAAACGTGCATATACACTGTCCGTTGGGGCTTGAACATATGACGACATACGAAAGGATAAAACCTGCGACTGCAGGACCAGTCGCCGATACTTAATGCTTTGTTTATTTGATTTTGCCTTAGACAGTGACAAAAACGGCCATAATGTCGGGACTGCAGTGATACCTGAAAAACGATTCTATTTTCCCCTTTTTATTATTATTTTTTATTTCAATTCCCAATCACAATTGATTCTTAGATCAATTCATCCCGCAGTTAATTAATACAATAGCTACCAATAACGATCTATTTATAGACGAGTTGAACGTGATTTATTTCGCCCCAAAATTGTGGCTAAACGTCATGATATGGTTACCTCGAACTACTGATAACTCGACATATTTTGCTCAGTCCCTTGATATTCGAGGTATCGAGAATAGACTGTATTTTACATTTCACCCGACCATCAGCCATGTCTGTAACAATTGCATCCGGCCATTTCCCATGTATTTAAAAGTTGCATCTTACCAGCAGTCATATCTGTAAATTCGTGCCTACAAAAATGATTTTTTGATACACTTGCACCAGACCAGCATAGCAATAGCCAACCATCTGTGCTGTCTGTTGCACTTGCAACAGACCAGAGAAGTAGTAATGGTTGTTACAATTGCACCGGGCAAGCAGGCCTGTACCAACCAGCAGTCAAGATGGTAACAAACATCTGTAGCATTCAGATACCTTACTCTAGGGTTGTTTTTTGTGTTGATACACTAAACTCCATAAGTATTTTTGTTGTAAATTTTATCCATCCACCCAGCTGACTTTTTCCGCATATTGATTCAAAAAAGGTTTGTACTTTGATCAAACACTCTATCACAAAGTTTTCAGTGATGACGTCCGTTCAGTGTTCCCTGTCATTTATCACTTCATTTTTTGAAGAAATGGTTTCCCAAAGTAGGAATTTTTATGAGAATAATATGATATTATGGTATTATCAGATCCGGCCAAAAGTGGTCTGGAAAGTACATGGTGCATGCATGGATGGATACGATTCCCAGAACAAATACAAAAACATTACCCTTAAGAAAAATATGAGTCTGTTATTTTTCCGTGCAGTGTATCATAGAAAAGAACATGTGATTCCCCATCCTGTTATTGCTGCCATCTTGGACGTCATCTTAAATATTTTACAACGCTGAAAAACATCAACATGCCAGTCAATTTTTCCAAATACAACCGAAAACTATCAGAAAATAATTACTAACTGCAAATTTGATTTCAAGTTGAATTTTGCTTTAAATCGCGGCCATCTTGGAGACCATCTTTAATATTTCAACCTTGTTAATCAAACCTGTGAATGCTTCATTTTAATCATTTGTATTATTAGGCCTCTAAACATCGATAAAAAAGTCAAACTTAAAATGCTTTATATCAAGTTTTTTTAGTCTGATAGGTCTTAGGAAGCTAACTGACGACCATCTTGGACGCCATCTTTAAATTTCAACATTCTGAATCAAACCATGTCCTTATTTGATTGTTTGTATCATTTAGCCTCTAAACATCCATAAAAGTCAAAATTAAAGTGATTTTTATTGAGTATGTCGGTCATATAGGTCTAAGAAGCCTAACTGACGGCCATCTTGGACGCCATCTTTAATATTTCAACCTTCTGAATCAAATTAATGTTCCATTTTAATTGGTTGTAACATTTAGCCTCTGAAACATCCATAAAAAGTCAAAATTAAAATGCTTTTGATCGAGTATGTTGGTCATATAGGTCTTAGGAGACTAACTGACGGCCATCTTGGACGCCATCTTGAATATTTCAAAACGCTCAATGATGCCAAAGTGGCATCAGTTGGATTCATTAAGTACAATGCCTCAACAACAAGAATCAACAAAGAAAAAAACTTTAAAAACAAGTTCCAGGTCATTCTGGTTTTCTACCGGACTACAAGCAGATCTGAAGAAAAAAAAAGTTTAAAATAAGGATACAAACTATTTGACAGACATCATTCCTGAAAGATCTTTTTTTGAAAAAGTTGAATTTGAAAAGAAACAGCAGACATAAAAACTTAGCCAGCATGAAAACAGTTACTATATTCTGCAATACAAAGGTTAAGATGTACATACCTAATTTTTTGGGAACCCAGTCATCTCCAAGAGTAAATTTCTTTACCTGTACCATCAGATAATCAGGGAATGTAAGTAGCCGAGTTCTCCTAAAACATACATAAAGAGCAAGGTACAGTATGGGCTATTTTTGGCTGCTTATAAAAGCAGTCTGAGAAAGGATTACATGCAAACGTAAATTATATTATGTTATCGACTTTATTCCATTAAATTTAACAGGAAAAATAATTAATAATATTTGCTTGTTACTTGGTCATATCTACAAGAAAGTCTTATAAATATACATTGGACACTCCTGATAACAAACATTCACTGCATTCTTCCTTAAAACCATGTACCGGGTGTCCCAAAACACATGAAACATTTCGAATGTCTTATAAGTTAACATTTGACTCAACAAAGATATGTTGCTTATTGTTTTTATTGAATAATGTACTTTACATAGAAATGTTAAAATGCCATATTTCGACTTGATTTCATTTTATGAAAATGCAAGATTTAGCTTTTTAAAAAGGGGATCTAATTTTCTGGTTTACACAGTTTTTACTTCCATGGCTAGCTTTTTGACACTATATATTTATTGATTCTGGTTGCAGCATTGTATTGGCATTCATTTCTTGATGCTTGCTCTTATTAATGTATATTATGTCTACACTAATTTGTCATAGCTGTTGTCTTCCTAGATGTTCCTCAAGATTTATAATCTAGACTCTAATCATATAACTACCTTGTTCATAATGAGCATTTTTGAAGAAATTTTAGTTTTAAACAATGAAGTCTGTTACCATGGTAACCAACACGCTGCAGTTTTAATGTCATGTAAAAATACAGAAGAGACTGTTCTTGCATATCACCCGATTCATTTAGATTATATAGTTGCTTTATCTAGATTCATTGACAATTTAATTAGGTGTGCACTTTATTGATACCCCACCCACTTTTCTCCATAAAAGCCACTGACACCTGGTGTTTAGTTTGAATTTTCCTATACAGTTAAGTGTGCATGTAATAAAACAAAGCCAATTGATGTGTTTGTATGACACTGTTGTTTTGTTTTGTTTTATTTCTTAAATACTGAACAATTTCATTACAAGTAAAGCATTTTGACTAGAATATCACGTTTAAGCATATTTCAGTATCAAATTTCAATAAATTTGGCTTATTTGGTGACATCATCTTTGACGTTACCGGAAACATAACGTTTACAGAGGATAATGGTAGCAATGCCTTGAAATAAAGTTTTCACATATTCTTTTATATTTTAGCACATTTAGGTATGCCAAACTTAAAGGTTGGACTTCTTTATTCAAGTTTAGAAACGTTTCATACCTTTTGGGACACCCTGTATGTGTGGTACGTACAAATTTTGGGAGTAGGGTTGTTTAAAAGCTAATTACTGAAAAGTTATTAAAATAACAAGAGGGTCATAGTGGCCCTAATTCGCTCACCTGTACTATGTGCACCAGTCTTGTTCAGTGGAAAGTAATGGTTTAAACCATTTGGTGGAGGGCAATCAAGCTGGTCTCTTCTGTAGTATAATCTTTGAGCGCATAACAAGACCCTACCCCCTCCCTCCCACCACACACACACATTTTCTACTTACCAAATATTAAGGCACTAGCCCTTGTGGTTTCAGACAAGGAGGTTTTTTCATGTTTTCCCTAGATAGGCCTATGCGAAACATGACCCACAGGAGGGTCCATTTTGTGCAGCAGGGTCATAATTTGAACATACTTGGAAGAGGTCAACTAGGTGATGTTACATAACAAATATCAAGGCTCCAGACTTTGTGTTTTCAGACAAGAAGATTTTTTCTTGTTTTCCCTATATAAGCCTATATAAAACACGTGAGGCAGGCCCATTTTTGACCCCAGGATCAAAATTGAACAAACTTGGTAGATGTCCACTAGGTGATGCTACATACCAAATATCAAGACTCTTGGCCTTTGGTTTCCGAAAAGAAGATTTTTTCATGTTTTCCCGATATAATCCTATGTAAAACATGTGACCCCCAGGGCAGGTCCAATTTTGGCCCCAGGAGCATAATTCAAACAAACTTGGTAGAGGTCCACTAAGTAATGCTACATACCAAATATGAAGGCTCTTGGCCTTGTGGTTTCAAACAAGAAGTCTTAGATTATTTCATGTTTTCCTATTTAGCCTATGTAAACCATGTGACACAAGGGGCGGGGCCATTTTTTTGCCCCAGGGGCATAATTTGAACAAATGTGGATGAGGTCCATGAGGTGATGCTCATACCAAATATCAAGGCTCTAGGCGTTGTAGATTCAGGCAAGATTTTTTTTCATGTTCTCCCTATATAAGCCTATGTAAAACATGTGACCTCTGGGGCAGGGGCATTTTTGACCAAAAGGGCATTATTTGAATAAACTTGGTAGAGGTCCACTAGGTTATGCTACATACCAAATATAAAGGCTCTTGGCCTTGCGGTTTCAGACAAGAAGATTTTTTCATATTTTCCCTATATAAGCCTATGTAAAACACTTAACACTCGGGCAGGGCCATTTTATGCCCCAGGGCTATAATTTAAACAAACTTAGAAGAGGTCCAATAGGTGATGCTAAATACCAAATATCAATAGTCTAGGCCTTATGGTTTCAGACAAGAAGATTTTTAAAGTTTTCATCTCGAAAATCTATTTTTAGTCTCTTTGACCTAGAAATGCAACGGACCAGAACCATTTGAACAATTTTGGTAGAAGGCCACCCAAGGATCATTTGTGTGAAATTATTTCAAAGTTGGACTAGGGGTTTAGGAGAAGTTGTCGTTTAAGTCAATTGTTAATGAATGATGACGGACCATGGACAAAGACCGATCACAAAAGTTCACCTTCCCTGTCACTATGTGACAGGTGAGCTAAAAACACAAACATTGCTTTGTCAAAAAAGCAAATATTCATATTATTCACTGCATGCAAAGAAAACATAGATGATATCACAGAAAATAGATAAGTCACTGGTGTGAGTCAACATTACAATAATTAAGGAATAATCAGTGTGGTAAATATGAAAATAATACCATACCATATAAGGTGCAAAACTCCAGTTCCTTCTGTTTGATTTGTAGCATAGATATTCGACTTAAAGACTATAAAATGTTATAGTTTAGCATCTTTTTATGACCATTCAATGACCTATGTTTTGCAAATTAATAGGGTAACAGATGTAATCGACCTTCACAGACTTAGGCCCCCTGTCCTCAGATTTTAGACACCTCAATATAAAGGTACTCAAATGGAGCTTTTTGTTTCATTAATTTGTCTTTTTTTATATTAACCCTTAACATGTTGAACCTGGTTATAACCTGAGTTAAGAACAGTCTAAACCCAGATCAGTTAGTTTCTGTCAGGATCCATACAATTTTCTGCTCATGAATACACGCTAACCACTGGAATCATGCATGTTATTTGGACAGCAAGAATGCCCCAGAATGTATGTTGCCACTCACATGTACACAGAGATCAAAAACAAAATGTTCCCCCACTGACTTGTCCACAGAGATCAAAAACAAAATGTTCCCCCACTCACACGTACACAGAGATCAAAAACAAAATGTTCCCCCACTCACTTGTCCACAGAGATAAAAAACAAAATGTTCCCCCCACTCACATGTACACAGAGATCAAAAACAAAATGTTCCCCCACTCACACGTACACAGAGATCAAAAACAAAATGTTCCCCCACTCACATGTACACAGAGATCAAAAACAAAATGTTCCCCCACTCACATGTACACAGAGATCAAAAACAAAATGTTCCCTATCTTTGAATCTGGGCTCACAAAAAGTTTGGCATTGTAGGTCATGGAAAAATCCAACATGATGAGAGTATAGGACTTAGCCCCTATACTGGCATTATTTTTGTCCTGCCAATGTTGTCTGTTTATTACGTCTGCTGCATATACTCAGGTGCACTAGGGACTAGATTTCATCATGGATACAAACACTGTGAACCTTGATCAAACCTAGGTCCTCATTGTTTGCAATATAGGCTACCTAAGTACAAAAGTACTTGAGAGAGGACAACAAAAGTCATGGCTACCAGGAATTATGTTTGTGTTTAATGTCCCATCAACTGCTAAGGTCATATGGAGAAGCCTGGGATCAAACTTGAGCCCACTGGATACAAGGCCAGTGGTATATCCACTACATCATGGCAGCTCCTGTGCAGGTATTATAAATGTCTCTGATTATTTAGCATAACTACTATTGGTTGTTGGAATGTGCTTACTTGTTCGCCATTGTGGAAGCATTTATTGCTGTACTGTAGAAATCTTCAATAGTTTCTGTGGCCATAAAAGCCTCTAGACACGAAGACATGGATATCTTTGGTCGAACTAATTCTGATGCTTCTCTGAAATACGGATCAGTGCCCAGTAATTACTATGCCTCCTTACATACAAGTACTACCTTATGCCCAGGTCACACATTCACGGATCACCTCGCCGGTTCTACTACGGATTAAATCTCACGGATGACCCAGGAAATGCCAATTTCCGTAGTCCGATACGTATGCACTATATACGTATGATTAAGTACTACTACGAATGATTACGGATGCAATACGGAAAGCTACGGACCAATACGGATTGCCACGAATGATGCCGGATTGTATCCGTGGCTAATCCGGCATCCAGTCCGTGAATGTGTGACCTGGGCATTAGTTAAGTATGGATATTTCAACATGATATTTTAAAGGTTTATCAAATTGCCAGGCTCAGTGCAGTACATATGGCCAAAGATGTCTCTGTGATCTTCAGAAGTCTCAAATATTCTTTTTCGTATCCTAAAATATCAATTCTTAAATAAGGTAGTACTTAACTTTTAGGAGGCATTGTAATTTTGGGACCAGATGTATAATGAGGCAATTAGCAGCTTTCATGAAATGTTGAGGTTTACCTAGATTTAACAATGACTTTAAATATATTTGTCCCAGACCATAAGATATTTGCTACTTTTTTGCATATGCAATGTCACTTTATACAGGCATGCACAGCTATCTAGAGGCGATTTCGGCCTAATTTTTACTCTAAGCTTTCATACTTAGTTCAAGCATGAAGACAAGGCAATGATAAAACTGCACAGATGCTGGTGCACATTATAAGCCATGGCTGCCTGCTGACAGACCTGGGGTAATCGTAATCAGTAATTGTAGTTATCTGTAATTAAATACAATTTTCAAAGTAATCAAATGTAATTCTAATCATGTTTTTTTTCAAATAAATGTAATGTAATTGTAATGATTACTGAAAATATTTTAGCTGTAATTATAATTACTTTCAAATACTTTTCAAATACATTTGGCTAGTTACTTAGAAAATTTGCCCAACACAAGAAGCCGGGCCGCGTAGCGCAGTCGGTAACGTGTCTGGCTACAGATGCTTGTCTGACTGCAGATCCAGGGGTCGTGAGTTCGATCCCGGCTCGGTCCCACACTTTCGTGGAGATTGATCATGAAATAATTTCTACGGACATTCTTCTCCCTTCCGCTGATTCATTCAAGAAGGGTTGTTGTCAGTTACAAGCGGAAGTATGTGCACAAATTACTGGTTAACCGCTTGTTCAAGCCTGTCCAGGAAAAAGTGTGGTTAGGTTAACTGACCGTCCCGCAATGACCATAGCTGTTGACTTGGGACGTAAAGCAACAAAACCAACCAACCAACCCTACACAAGAAACAAATAGGTGATTTATGGGAAATGATAACTAAAGAAGAGTATATGAAATTATAGATTTATTGTATAAAGCAAATTAGGCTTCAGAATACAAACACAAGAAACTACCTTGGCAATCAGGGGCCAGTCCCAAGACTAGTCCACCCAGTCTGCAGTCTCACGCCAAACACCACAAATGGCGGGAGTCTGCAAAGAAGGAGGGACTAAAATATTTGGGCGAACAGAACAAATAATGATAGATTATTTGTGACTGCACAGCTCATCAAGTGCCAAAGGTAGTCATAAAAGAAACCCTGTAGTAGGAAGTTTTTGGTAGCGAGAAATATTGGAATATATATGGTAAACAATACAAAAAAGACATAGTAAACCAAATTCCAGCAGCACAGTATATTTAGCTTGTATTGCTAAAATGCTTCAATCACCTGTAGTGTAGTTTAATTGGGTCCAAGCTCTAAGCAGGACTCTGATATACTGTCAAAAACAAAACAAAAAAACTCTTGTATGCCCAGAAGCCAGGTGGGTATATATGGTATGCAGGCTCTCAGCTGTTATATAACAAGGAAGTTATTCACACTGTCAATGAATTATCATAGACATGGCAATTTGGGTATCTTTAATTACAGATTTTGGTGTGTCTATATACCTTTGATAGCAGTTTGATGACCATCTGCCTAATTTCTGTATGACGTGATCTTCATTGCGATGAAGGGCACAAACAATACTTGAACCTCGCCTCAGCGAATGTCCAGCATATTAAGAGCTATGTAAACAAATACTATTAACAAAATTTTTAGATGACCCACAAAGAAAGCCCTTGTCAATGGATTACACAGGCTAGTAACAAAAATGGATCTGTATGACTGATTAGATTTGGGAAGCTGTTATTCCTTAAGCAAATGTATTTGATCATTGCTTGATAGGCACACAAAGATGAACCTGTTTGAAAAATCATTATTGTGATACCTTTACCAAATGGGTCTGTCTTAGACTGTTTCAAATGGAGAGTCAAATGGTCATCAAATATTCTGATGTCATCAAACGTCAAATTTACATCATGTTGAAAAGTTTTAGAGACAATAAATTCCCCACATCATAAAAATCCAAAATAGGCTAACAAAAGTACAGCTTTCATTAAAGTATTGGTGAAATTATCAGTTTAAAAAGTATATGAGCTGTAATGGGCAATTTAGGTCTCTGTGAACCCTAGATTCTTTTGATACCCAAAATGGCTGCATGTAGACGCTGTAAAGGGATGTTGTCAAAAGGGGATGTCACCCCTTGAATCATGTAACCATATCTTATGCCACATAAATACAGTTTGATAGTAGTAAATTTCAGTTTGAGACAGTCAAAACAGTATGCTACAAAATCTACTAAAATATTCTCACATGTAACTGGTAATTTACAGGGGTGATAAAGTTCAGGATTAATCAGGATTTCCTGATTGAGCACTCATGCATTTTGCATATAATATCAAATTTATTATTGTTGTAATTTTATCAGAACCTATCATGATCTTTTAATCAGATATTTAGTATTATTTACTATAAGATAAGCATAAACCAATGTTTTGTTGTTTTAAACATTTTATTGATGATTTCTGAACAATTTTGTTCAAGTTCAGGATTGAGATGAAAAATTTTCCTGAATCTTGGACTGTTACCACCCCAGAAATTAGAACAGTCAAAAGCTAGTCCTTGCAACAGTAAAAACTGTATAAATGTTTTAAGTCCAGTATCATAAGCCTTTTTTGTAGACTTTCTAACAGAGTTGATAAGAAGAGTGTTCACTGTACTTTGTAGTTCCACAGCAGTTTGCCTGGGCTGGGGCAAGGGGTTGGTTGTGAGACTGCATCTGGCCGTAGTTCCTTGAACTTCCCATTAACAAGCGTCATTGTCTGATACAGAAGCCGGATGCTCAGAAACTGGGCACATAATTCACGACTAACCATGTAAACTTTGATACATCTATCCATAGGAGTTCAATTGTACATGTAGCTATACAGTAAGTTGTTTTCACAATGTCTTGCCTGAATATTGCTATGGTAGTTTTGTATCCAAATTATTCCACATAAAGCTAAGTGTATTCACTGATCTAGCTGCTAATAACCTTGGTAACAAGTAATGGGTTGGGTTTGTTTATAAAATCGAAAACAGTATCTAGTCCAAGCTGTAGAAATATGGTTCTGCTGCTGTACTCTATATGCAGTGGTTTTAAGTCAGATCTGTAGGAAAGTTTCTGGGCATATAAAGAATAGTCCATAGCAGAAGTTCTCTACTCAATACAGATAGTAATTAGTTTTATACTGTGGTATTTAAAAAGGAATTTAGTAAATCCTGTATCACATGAAGTCACCTTGTAATTGCACTTAAGATTCCATGGCAGAAGTATGGTCATAGACAGCTTTTGTGTCCCAGCTCACATATCCGTACCAATACACATGTCATCAGCTTATGAAAGTTTTAGGCATGGAAGATTCGGCAGGACTACTACTACTATGCGCTGGATGCATCCGGGTACACGGTGTGTACAGTAACTCCTGTATCATATGAAGTCCCTTAGGTTTCTGCACAAAAAGCTTCCAATTTGGCAGAACTGTAACAGTATTTTTATTCCGTACATAAATTATCTCGGCATCATTGAATTGTGATCAACACCTTCAAAGAGTATGGTCTAAGAAATATGGTTTCAGAAGATTTCAATCTGTGTTATTGAATTGTGATCAACACTTTCCAAACCTCTGGAAAACTAGGCTGTGCTGTCCCACTGGTGAGATCTATCCTTGACACCTAAGAACCTGCAATATAAATGATAAACACCCCCCTACCCCAAATTCCACAAGGGCCCAGGCAAGTGTATATGTAATACACCTGTCAAGGCCCATGACAGTTTAAAATAAGCCACATGTATTATGTGCAAAGTCCTAAACTATGTCCTAAGTCTGAATATACCTTGCATATTCCGATGATGCTGCTGATGTGATAAACTCTTTGGATACTGCCAGTAACCCCTACTTGCAAACAGTAAGGACCCAGATGAAATGCAGCAAAATGCTGCATTTCATAAGGGTCTACACTGTTTGCTTTGATTAAAGCCACCTTCAGGGACCAAAATACATCATGCATTCAAAACTTTCTTCCTGTGACCCTTTAAAGTACACAATGAACAGTCTCATACTTATTGTATCAATATGTAAGGGGAAAATCCATCAGAATACAAAGGGTTAAAACTCAAATCTCCAAAGCTGGCAAACATTATTTCATTTTCTTTACAAATAAGATTCATTGCATTTCTATACATTACAATGTAAGCAAGCCTCCAGATATGAATGCATGATTGAAAATTAATTTTCTCATTTCTCAAACAAAACATATGTTGTGGGAACCCAAAGGAACTGTCTCAATGAGAGGGTTCTTTTGAGCACTCAAAACATGTTTAAATTGATGGGTAAGAAAACGATGACAATTTTACGCTCAAAATGTTTGCTTTTTAAAATTGTTCCAATGTTAAAAGGTGAGAAAGGACACATACTGCTAAACTTAGTCCTCTTCTTTCGACAGTTAAACTAAAATAACAATATACTTATATTTTTGCATGTTGCTTATGGGCTGACAGGCCTTTTGTAATTAAAGCTAGAATTGCCCAGTGGCATACCATGTCAAGCATATCACCATGCTAAGTGAGTGTGAAAACATAATTTCATACTCACATTTTCTTTCCTTCTTTTTCTAAAGCTTGTTTCTTTGTTTCATAGGCTTCCACTGCTTCTGTTAACATAAACATTCATAATATTTTATACCCGCCCATTAGTACAGTCGGTAACGGTAACACATCTGACTACAAATCCAGGGGTTATGAGCTGGATCCTGGCTAAGTCCCAAACTTTCTAGGAGATTGATGATGAATTAATTTCTATGGTCATTCTCCTCCTTCCTCCGATTCAAGAAGGTTTGTTGTCAGTTACAAGCAAAAGTATGTGCACAAAGTACTGGTTAACAGCTAAGTTTGCCCAGGAAAAAGTATGGTTAGATGAACTGACCATCTCAACATGACTGTTGACTGAGATGTAAAGAAACAAATAAAAAAAGTTTTGAGTCCATATCCCGATTGTGATGACAAGCCTAAACTTGAAACATCATCCATAGGCTTGTGAAACTAAATCAAACGTACAACCCCTCCTTCCACAGGCCCACAGATTACCCCTTATTTAAGTGCACATGCATGATAAAGATCCAAGAGTGAATATGTCAGAACAGCTTTTGTTTAAACGTCACAAATGACAACCCAACATCAGATGATCAAATAGAATTTTCCAAAGCTAAACAATGATTTGAATAGACTCTTATATAAGCATTTCAAATTATAGTGATTTTACAACTTGTAATTAAACGAATCTTTGAAAGACAATAGCAGAGCTAATTCATAATCTTTAAATGCCCTACTAATTAATATACAGTAATCAATCTAAATACTGCCCAAAACACCAGCCTTACAGCCCAGTAAGAAAACTTTAGTCATTTTGGTGCTTCAAAAATATTTCAGTCATACTGAGCACACATTAATGTCACTACTTATAATCTGACCTTTTTGGCAAATAGGGGTTCTAAAGTATAACAGATAACACTGCAGACTACTTTACCCAATGGAAAAAATGACAAAAAAAAGACTTAAAGACATATCAGCTGACCTTTATTTTTGACAGCATCTAATGGAATTGGTAGAGGTAATAGATAATCTGATCTATCTGTGTACTTGACTTTCTTTGATACTGAACACTCCACTCTGTCGACCACTTGAAACTTGAAACATTCACTAGGGTTAATCTGTCCTCGATTATTTCTCTGCAATAAACATAAACCTATATAATGCTGGCTATTTTTATCAACGACAAACAACCTCAATGACACACAATACACTTGCATCAGTCAATCATTGAAATGTTTCTCATAAAATGTTGCACTGATTTGGATGAATATAGTCCCAAGTTTGGAAATCAAATGGTGTAAGCTACCGACCTTCAATATTCAAGCTGGGGACAAAATCCTCCAAGATCAAGGCAAATGCCTAAAGACCTTATTTGACTTTTAAGGGAAATGTGTGCTTTTTTAAGTGTTAATTCTTTTTGTTTGATTTGATTCTTTACTACGTCCCATCTACAATCTATCACTTAAACAAGGACGGGTCTTCCTGGGTTGAACCTTTACTAAGCTAGGATAAATGTGTCTTGCTCAAGGACCACAACGTAGTGACGCTGGTGAGGCTCGAACTCACAGCCCCTCCATCTAGAGTCAAGCACTCTACCCCCGGACTCTACCACTGAGCCACTGCACTCCCTAGTGTTAATTCTGAGCAGCTGTCTTCTATTAAAATTCAGCTTTATCAAAATGCACACGTTTTTATCCACTAGATGAATCCATATTTATAATGAAATTTTTAGCCAACTTCTCCAACCTGGTCCCATTTCATTCAGGACAAGTTAGAAATATTTACTTGTCCTTGGGCAAGTATAAATCAGCATTTCACCTTCGATAATTATTATAAACACTCACATATTGTGTGCAAAACAATGTGGATCCTGATTCTACACTGTTTTCAATAGAGTTTATATCAGCTTTATACTGTTTGCAATAGAGTTTATATCTGCTTTATACTATTTTCAATAGAGTTTATATCAGCTTTATACTGTTTTTAATAGAGTTTATATCAGCTTTATACTGTTTTCAATAGAGTTTATATCAGCATTATACTGTTTTTAATAGAGTTTATATCAGCTTTTTACTGTTTCCAATAGGGTTTATATCTGCTTTATACTATTTTCAATAGAGTTTATATCAGCTTTATACTGTTTTCAATAGAGTTTATATCTACTTTATACTGTTTTCAATAGAGTTTATATCTGCTTTATACTGTTTTCAATAGAGTTTATATATTCAGCTTTACACTGTTTTCAATAGAGTTTATATCTGCTTTATACTGTTTTCATAAGGGTTTATATCTGCTTTACACTGTTTTCAATAGAGTTTATATCTGCTTTAAACTGTTTTCAATAGAGTTTATATCAGCTTTATACTGTTTTCAATAGAGTTTATATCAGCTTTATACTGTTTTCAATAGGGTTTATATCTGCTTTATACTGTTTTCAATAGAGTTTATATCTGCTTTACACTGTTTTCAATAGAGTTTATATCAGCTTTATACTGTTTTCAATAGAGTTTATATCTGCTTTAAACTGTTTTCAATAGAGTTTATATCAGCTTTATACTGTTTTCAATAGAGTTTATATCTGCTTTATACTGTTTTCAATAGAGTTTATATCAGCTTTATACTGTTTTTAATTGAGTTTATATCAGCTTTATACTGTTTTCAATACAGTTTATATCCGCTTTATACTGTTTTCAATAGAGTTTATATCAGCTTTATACTGTTTTCAATAGAGTCTATATCTTTTTTATAATGTTTTCAATAGAGTTTATATCTGCTTTATACTGTTTTCAATAGAGTTTATATCAGCTTTATACTGTTTGCAATAGAGTTTATATCAGCTTTATACTGTTTTCAATAGAGTTTATATCTGCTTTATACTGTTTTCAATAGAGTTTATATCAGCTTTATACTGTTTTCAATAGAGTTTATATCTGCTTTATACTGTTTTTAATAGAGTTTATATCAGCTTTATACTGTTTTCAATAAAGTTTATATCCGCTTTATACTGTTTTCAATAGAGTTTATATCAGCTTTATACTGTTTTCAATAGAGTCTATATCTTTTTTATAATGTTTTCAATAGAGTTTATATCTGCTTTATACTGTTTTCAATAGAGTTTATATCAGCTTTATACTGTTTGCAATAGAGTTTATATCTGCTTTATACTGTTTGCAATAGAGTTTATATCAGCTTTATACTGTTTTCAATAGAGTTTATATCAGCTTTATACTGTTTTTAATTGAGTTTATATCAGCTTTATACTGTTTTCAATAGGGTTTATATCTGCTTTATACTGTTTTCAATAGAGTTTATATCTGCTTTACACTGTTTTCAATAGAGTTTATATCAGCTTTATACTGTTTTCAATAGAGTTTATATCTGCTTTATACTGTTTTCAATAGAGTTTATATCAGCTTTATACTGTTTTCAATAGAGTTTATATCTGCTTTATACTGTTTTTAATAGAGTTTATATCAGCTTTATACTGTTTTCAATACAGTTTATATCCGCTTTATACTGTTTTCAATAGAGTTTATATCAGCTTTATACTGTTTTCAATAGAGTCTATATCTTTTTTATAATGTTTTCAATAGAGTTTATATCTGCTTTATACTGTTTTCAATAGAGTTTATATCAGCTTTATACTGTTTGCAATAGAGTTTATATCTGCTTTATACTGTTTGCAATAGAGTTTATATCAGCTTTATACTGTTTTCAATAGAGTTTATATCTGCTTTATACTGTTTTCAATAGAGTTTATATCTGCTTTATACTGTTTTCAATAGAGTTTATATCTGCTGTATACTGTTTTCAATAGAGTTTATATCTGCTTTATACTGTTTTCAATAGAGTTCATATCTGCTTTATACTATTTTCAATAGAGTTTATATCTGCTTTAAACTGTTTTCAATAGAGTTTATATCAGCTTTATACTGTTTTCAATAGAGTTTATATCTGCTTTATACTGTTTTCAATAGAGTTTATATCAGCTTTATACTGTTTTTAATTGAGTTTATATCAGCTTTATACTGTTTTCAATAGGGTTTATATCTGCTTTATACTGTTTTCAATAGAGTTTATATCTGCTTTACACTGTTTTCAATAGAGTTTATATCAGCTTTATACTGTTTTCCATAGAGTTTATATCTGCTTTATACTGTTTTCAATAGAGTTTATATCAGCTTTATACTGTTTTCAATAGAGTTTATATCTGCTTTATACTGTTTTTAATAGAGTTTATATCAGCTTTATACTGTTTTCAATACAGTTTATATCCGTTTTATACTGTTTTCAATAGAGTTTATATCAGCTTTATACTGTTTTCAATAGAGTCTATATCTTTTTTATACTGTTTTCAATAGAGTTTATATCTGCTTTATACTGTTTTCAATAGAGTTTATATCAGCTTTATACTGTTTGCAATAGAGTTTATATCTGCTTTATACTGTTTGCAATAGAGTTTATATCAGCTTTATACTGTTTTCAATAGAGTTTATATCTGCTTTATACTGTTTTCAATAGAGTTTATATCTGCTTTATACTGTTTTCAATAGAGTTTATATCTGCTGTATACTGTTTTCAATAGAGTTTATATCTGCTTTATACTGTTTTCAATAGAGTTCATATCTGCTTTATACTATTTTCAATAGAGTTTATATCTGCTTTATACTGTTTTCAATAGAGTTTATATCTGCTTTATACTGTTTTCAATAGAGTTTATATCAGCTTTATACTGTTTTCAATAGAGTTTATATCTGCTTTATACTGTTTTCAATAGAGTTTATATCTGCTTTATACTGTTTTCAATAGAGTTTATATCTGCTGTATACTGTTTTCAATAGAGTTTATATCTGCTTTATACTGTTTTCAATAGAGTTCATATCAGCTTTATGCTGTTTTCAAAAGAGTTCATAAATATGTGCCACGACATGTGAATTCCAACAATGTGGTATTTTTGACAAGTGTATACTCAGAAGAGCCTGTGCAGCCTCCTTTCAAGCTTAAAAATTACAAATTATGTTCAGTCAGTAGCCTAAGAGTCAAAGAATATTCCAGCAATGAGCAAAGGCTCTGATCGGATTGCGCGTATCGCAGGTTGGTCTGAGCCATTGTTGGTCACACATACCACATTGTTGTCTATCTCATGTCATGGCTCATATATATATATTGTTTTAACATTTAGATTGCTTTAATAGTAGGTGCATTATCATTATTCTTTTCTTTCTACACTATTCACTTCTTTGTTTGTTTGTTTAATACTTAAAGGCGTATCAACCCTTGTATGTCATAAGCATCAACCCTTGTGGGTCATAAGCATCAACCCTTGTGGGTCATAAGCATCAACCCTTGTGGGTCATAAGCATCAACCCTTGTGGGTCATAAGCATCAGCCCTTGTGGGTCATAAGCATCAACCCTTGTGGGTCATAAGCATCAACCCTTGTAGGTCATAAGCATCAACCCTTGTGGGTCATAAGCATCAACCCTTGTGGGTCATAAGCATCAACCCTTGTGGGTCATAAGCATCAACCCTTGTGGGTCATAAGCATCAACCCTTGTGGGTCATAAGCATCAGCCCTTGTGGGTCATAAGCATCAACCCTTGTGGGTCATTACCATAAGACGGTAATAAATTAAATGTGGTACTACTCACCTCTAATTCTGTTAGTAAATGTAGGAAGAATTCTTGTGCATCTTGTTGCCTTTTAGTTGAGAACTCCGGATGACCCCTCCCTATCAGCGTCTTAAACATCTGGGGACGGATTCCTGTGGGAGCCTGCTGAAATATCATAGTATAGAAAATTATAGAGGTACAGAATCATCAATATTACAATGAAATCTGTGTCATCACTTTGCGTACGGTAAATGTTCTTAAATTTCAAACACTTTTCACTTTCTGCTCTCAAATAAAATGTTTGCTGTCAATGCTGAAACTCACAAAATGGTTGTTAGAATAGGAAACAGGGAAGACCCTGATCAGAAGCAGTCTGATCTGGGTCTGCACTGTTTGCCTATGCCTTTTGGACAGGCAAGTAGTGTTTAAAATTTTAGTAAATTTTGCTTCGATTTCATATCTTGTTTGTTTGTTTGAGTTACATTACCTCTCAGCAATTTGTCGATCATGTCGGGATATTTTCCTGGGTTGAACCAGTACTAAGCAGTGAGGATACCGTGTCTTGCTCAAGGACTCAACACAGTGCCTCCGTTGAGGCTTGACCCAAGGACCCC
Organism: Loripinus fragilis; assembly: GCA_964019695.1. Classification (NCBI taxonomy): domain Eukaryota; kingdom Metazoa; phylum Mollusca; class Bivalvia; order Lucinida; family Lucinidae; genus Loripinus; species Loripinus fragilis. The sequence continues at coordinate 63,140,280 of OZ026529.1, forward strand.
TCGATCCCAAGTGGAACACTCCACCACATGCTACTGTGCTCATTATCATCTTTTGTATATTTTCTCTTAATGTAGCAGTTACATAGAACAACAAATAAATTTTAAGAAATAAAAACATCCAAGGTTTCTGAAAACACATGATTTCAGTCATTTGAAACCTTGGTAATTCAAAGAAAATCTGAGGATTCCTGGAACTTCGGATTATCACAAATAAATTGTAATTTTTCAACAAGACAAATTTGTCGAATTTATATCTCCTGACGAAGGGTTACTTTAGAGAAACAAGTAAATCCCAAAACATAAACCCCATTTGTCCAGATCCTTAGTTCACCTTGGATAATATTTCAAGAGAATTTTCGGAAATTCAAGGTAGCCGACAAGTGTCTATATTCGTGGGTACGGACAGACAGACAGATGCAGCCAAAACTATATCACTCCGATTCCGTCCGGGGATAATGATAATATATGCTGGGAGTGCTTATGGGAAGACACTTACTCAAGGTTGAAAGCAAAAACTTTTTAAATTCATGCATACTTATCTAACCAATTTTTTTTAAGACAAAATAATCAATATCTTTATTCTATACATTAACAAGATTAATGTAAAATTTAAAAAAATCACAAGTGAAAAATAACATTTGCAGAACAATTTAATTGCTAACATTTGGACAAAGGTATTTTGACTTTCTTACTATAAGATAAGTGACTCATTGAATATTATAATAGTATTTTTTGGATTTGAATAAAAACAGAAAATTGAAAAATTTGCAGTGAAAATACTCTACCTTTATCCTGCTGAACTTGGATTGATCTTGTTTTGAAAGGATTGTAGATCCAGATCAGCTGACTTCTAATGAAGCAATCTGATCAGGATCCCTGCTGCTTTCTGCTCTGATTGTAAATGCATGCCTATAACTGGAATGCTGGATAAAAAATAGGGAAGGTAGTACATAATAATACTCAGCATGACAAAGGTTGAAACATAAATTCAGAATATCTAAATTTTACATTAACATTTTCATCTCCAGCTTCTGGTGGCTTTGAATAATCTCCTGACATCAGACCTTGTCCAAGTTTAGCCCTGCAATAAACAAAATAATTCTCAAATAAGCTCATTTCTTATTGGCGTAAAAATGCTTGAAATGTAAAAAATATGAAACCTGTGCAATTCTGCACAGGTTTTATAATTTGTACATTTTCTGCAAGTGTAACAGCAAGATAGAAGTCATATGTATTTTAACCCTTTGTATACAAATAGATTCTTCCTTCTGGATTGATACAAAAACTTGGGATAGTCCATTGTACATATTTAGGGGTATCAGGTAATTAACCCTTCTCTTGCTACGTTTTAAATACCTTATTGATTGCCCACTGCTGGATATTTCAGTATGTCTTATTTTTCTTCTAGCGCTAACAATGCAAAAATTATAAATGGATGGCAGAGATTTTTTCTGTACGGACCAGAAAACCGCTAGATTTTACTAAAATAAAGGGAAGTTCGCGATTCAAACCCATTTAAAATGCAAGTATTGTCACCAAAAGTCACTTATTGGGGATTCTGAGAATAAAACCCACCTTGTGATAGCCTCCTTCTTCTTAAATTACTAAAATTATCTTTCTGATTTGCTATTTGAAGCGATATTACGCACTTTATCGCCATTCCTTAGAGTGATTTTTCCCCATGTCCGCCATGTTGATATACTGAATATATATATGTCATTATATTTTTTTTCAAATCACTTCTATAACAAAAAGTTTCCATTACATGATAGCCTAAAACTTTTAAAATGCGCAGTTCAGGCCTCTATTTATTCATTCCCGTATTCAGGGTTCACACTTTACCATCCACGGGTGGGATTTCCCCTTCAAAACGAGGCAGGGTAAACAAACGACATTTGTCGCGATCAGCAGCCAGGGAATGTACTGTTCAGGACGACAAATGTCGTGAATAGCAAGAGAAGGGTTAAAAAAATCAGTATTCATTTGTTTTTTGTTTGATTTGATTTTTTACGTCCCATCAACAATCTTTCAGTTAAACAGGGACGGGTCTTCCTGGGTTGAACCAGTACAAAGCTATGATAAATGTGTCTTGCTCAAGGACCACAACACAGTGATGCCAGTCAGGCTCGAACCTGCGGCCCCTCGGTCTCAAGTCAAGCACTCTACCACTGAGCCACTGCGTTCACTAAATTAATTTGTCTGAATATATTTTTACCTTAAGTTTATAAATAGGGCTGACCACAATGAAATGCAGCATACCATATGCTGTATTTCATCTGGGTCTTCACTGTTTGCAAAAGTAGACGTTTAGGCTTTTCCGAATACAAAGGGTTATAGAGGATCTTACACAAGTGATCATTTCATATGAAATATATTGAACAAGCTTTAGGCAAGTTTGATAAATTTAATATGAAAATCATCACAAGTATAAGATTCTGTTCATCAGTTCACCTTTTTTCAGATGTGATTTAAGCACCTTCAAAGTTTGTTTATTTCAATGAAAATTTGCGTTGTTATCACGTACATCGTCATGACGTTACTTGTTTCCACCGAAAGTGCTATGTAAAGTGTAGTCACAACATTATTTATGAAATGACATTTTCCAGTAAATAGCAATAACATCATATGATCAAAGATGTCTTTTCTTTAAATCATGTTGTCAGCACATTATTGGAAGTTTTGGTAAATGCATCTGGATACTCACTGCACAATTGTATAGAAGGGCAAGTTTACCCTTATATAGGATACCATCGGATAAGGCAATTTTGAACATTGTATTTTTACTGTAGAAAAGTTTCAATTTTGGCCTAAAACGAGACATTTTTGCATTTTCACTTTTAATGTTAAATTTCTGCCTTTTCTAATCAACCCTTTCCATACTAATTGTTGATTTATCTTGTTATGAAGACTGTAGATTCATATCAGCTAGCTTCTTAAAAGCCAGCTGATCAGGATCATAGAAGTCAGCTGATCAGGATCCACACTTTTGTCGATTTTGTAGATTGCTTGTAAATAACTGAAATCTTACAAGTTTATGGATAAAAATTGAGGAGGAGTGTCGTACATATAAACTGTTAAAACCTCCAGCATTTTATGGGTTTATATTTGTGCATTGATTGCATAATCTTATAAAATTTATTTCTCAGTTTCTTATCTTGCCCAAAAAAGTATTGCGATACATATATTCTGAGGCAAAGATCATGATATGTATAATAACTGTATCAATACAGCACTATCTGTTAGTACTTGTTAACCCTTTGTATACTAATGGATATTTCCTTCTCATTTGATACAATAAACTTGGGATAGTTCATTGTACATAGTTAGGGGTGTCATGAATAATTAAAAAAAAAATATTGTTTTTTTTGGTCTGAAGATCTTTTTTAACCTTATCAGTGTAGACACTGGTGAAATGCAGCATTATGCTGCATTTCATCTGGGTCTTCACTGTTTGCAAAAGTACTTGTTTAGGGGTTTCCCAAATACAAAGGATTGACTGTCCATTTCTATTTCCAAAGCACTGACCTGTATTCAGATATAAATATACTTTTGTCAGTAACAAACAACAGTCATAGAAGAATCAGCAGTGTAGAGAATTTAGCCTATCAGGGATTTCTCTAAGTTTTGGAGTAGCCCGCAGACATTGTCATGAACCTGGCCAAATTCACTGCTTTATAGTACAACCTATTGACCAATTTATTTAAGTAGCTGGCACAGAAGGCAAAGTAGGTAGCTATTTTTGCCAGCTGCCACCTCTTAACAAAAACACTGCCTATAAAACTACATGGCCTGACCTGGCCTCATCATGAGAATTGAGCCTATAAAACTACATGGCCTGACCTGGCCTCATCATGGGGTCTGCCTACCAATTTATCCACAGCCTCTCAGCTCCATCACTCATCTCCACTTTAAACTGTCACATATTAACTTACATCTGAGTGTTAAAGTCCGCCGTGGGATCAGGTGGTGCATTCTGGAAAAGCTGATCTGCTGCATCACTGTATCTGAAAAATATGATCAAACCATTCTGCTCGAAGGAGGATAAATAATTTTCATGCATTTATCGATTGAATTTCAGATTCTTAACTTGCAACTGGATGATGAAAAACATTAGTGTTTTTATAAAAAAAAATCAAAACGGACCTACTATGGCATGGCGCTGTCTGTCCATCTTCAAGATATCTTCATATTATTTTATGGAAATCTATATTACGTCAAGAGAAAGTGACCCACACAAAAATTATGGTTCCCTCTTTCTTAGTTTCTGAGTTATGCCCCTTGGATTTTATTTTTTTACATTTTTCTCCCAAAATCCTTGTATTCCCTATAAGTCAGTAACCCTTTGGGATATCTTCATGAATCTTTATAGGAATGTATATCAGATAATTACCGTTGCTTTCATTTTCTTTGTTTCAGAGTTATGGCCCTTTAATTGTGTTTTTATGCTTATTTTGAGCAACTAACATTCTTGGGATACCCTCATGAAATTTACGGTAAAGACAATGAGTGGCCTGCAAGATTGATCATACAAGTCAGCTGATCAGGATCCACACTTTTGTCCATGTAGCTTGCTTGTATCAAAGGGGCATAACTTGGAAACTAAGAAAGGGGGATCAATCATTTAGTTTCCAAGTTATGCCCCTTTGAATAACTTTTTCCATTCTTTTTTTTTGTATTCGGTAACTGTTTGAGACAGGAATGTGCTTCAGGTCAAGATCATATGTCACGTTCCATTACGGTTGATTTCTGAGTTATGGCCCTTTGATTGTGTTTTATGCTTTTTTGTATAATTTACATTCTTGTACATGCCATCACTCACTCAGAATTTAGTCAAGACATTATGACAGGCACAAGAATGAACGTTCCTCCTTTCTAAATTTGAAAGTGATGCCCCCACTGTCTTAGCAAAAGGGTGTATAATGCACCGTTGGCAGAGCTCTTGTTAATGTCTGTGAAGCCCAAACAGCTTCCCTGAGACATTAAAATAGTTAATCTAATGTTTTTCATAATCTGCATTTCAGTTCTTATATAGAATTTACAAACAGTGAATGTAAAGTATCTGTATTATCCTGAAGATTTAATCAACAGGGTCAAAATTTGTTTGTTTGTTTTGTTGCTTTACGTCCCAAGTCAACAGCTATGGTCATTGCGGAACGGTCAGTTCACCTATCCACACTTTTTCCTGGGAAAGCTTGAAAGCAATTAACCAGTACTTCGTGCACATACTTTCGCTTGTAACTGACAACAACCCTTCTTGAATGATTCAGCGGAAGGGAGGAGAACAGGGTCAAAATGATCCTTAATCGCTCACATGAGAGAGGTACTTAAGGGAAACTGGCCACGCCCCCTAACGCCATATTTTTTACGGATCAATTTCGTTTTAGCTATTTTGGTAGGTCATTCAGTGATCATTTCTACCAAAACTATTTTGAATTCTGACACCAGTTTCACAGAATAAGATTTTTGAAGTCTTTGTTATCGCGATAAGCCACACCCTCTGAAGGTCATGCTTTTATGACGGATCATTTTTTTTAGCTTTTTTTTGTAGATGATTACCTGATAACTTTTTCTGCCAAATTGTTTTGAATTATGACCACCAGTTCTAGAGGAGAAGATTTTTAAAAGTAAGAAGTAAAGAAGAAGATCATGAATTGCTACAATCAAGTACCTTAGTCCTATAATACTAGCATTGACATTGGAGATAGATGACTGAAAACTTCCCTCTGCGCCTTCTTTGACTAAAGTGGATATGTGTGGAAGTTTTTCAGAACTGGACCAGGAGATGGGGTGATAAGGAGAGGACACAAATTCTGTACATCTGATCGTTGACCTTAAACTACGCGCTCAACCTTAAAGTGAAGGGACTGACACCTTTCCACTGCAAATTGTCTCAACAAGCTAGACATAGTAAGGCAAGAGGTTTAGTTAGCAGATATGAAATAGGCTTAAACGTTTGAGGGCCAGACCACCCTCTTAAAAACAATAGGTCTCCCAAAAATAAAATTTGGCTGAAGCATTTAAATAAACAGTTGAAACTGTATTTCAAAACTAACCTTCTTTGGAAATCTGGTATTGTAAAGACCACCTGCATAACTGAGTTCATATAACAACTGTTTCCAAGGTTACGCATCCCTGTGTAGCCAGGCCCATACATTGGTGTAAGTTTTGAACCCACTTCCTGTATAACGTCCCATTCACCAATCTTCTGATTCAGATCTATTTCCAGCTCAATCATGGTCTTCTCTGTCTATGAACAAATATAAATACATCAACAAAAACATACAGTTAGTATAAGTACTGTGAACATATTGAATATATAATAATTTGTTATCATTTTTTATGCAAAAAACATTTACAGACATATTTGCAGCAATAAAAATTCACAACTTGAGCATGATTTACCTACATCAGTAATCGGCAGAGTGATTTCGCCATTTTGTGAGGGTTTTAAGTTTCATGTGTAAAGATTCACAAAAATAAAACCCTCGCAAACTGAATTTACTGTAGCAGTACATAAAGATTCATACCATTTGTCTAGCTGAAAACCTGTGTATGTATATTTCAAGTCAGGACTCTCGTTTGCCAATATTTGGGGCCAAATATGGGGCCCATTCCAAATGGCAAAAAGTTTTTTTTCCCAATCTACAATCAAAAATTCTCAAATCCAAATCCTCAGACAAACTACATTTTTCATGGGTTAAATTTGTGCTGAAATTGAAAATTGCATGCCTTACCATGATGATTTGTAAAAAACCCTCGCCGGTAATGTACCTTGATATTATGATGATCTGGATCTAGAGTTTTCCAAACACAATATATGGGGGTTAAGCATAAGAAGGAATTGACTGCTCTGCAATTCAAGTTCTTGAGAGTAAAGATTACAAGATCTTTAATTTCAGATAAAACATAGTCAATGGCCCCAGTCTAAAATCTGTAGCATGACCCAGGATGTAAAAATGATTTTATTCAAATATGAGGAGTTCTATATAAGAATGTATCACAAGTGTATTGGTGGGATAGAAAAATCTGTCACAAGGATTACAGTTTGGCATCATGAGGCTTGCCAAGTGATAACAAATGGTGATCCTTATGGACAGATTTTTCTATCCAATTCTCACAGAAATAATGAAGTCTTTTTCTTGCTCACCATTAAATACTACATTTTCAATATGATAAAAAAAAGCTCCTAGAAGTTTCTGAATATGCTGAGATGTGACAAAACATAATGACGTCACTTTAACATTGCAATGATGTCACCTATCTACCGTGTCACTGTGACTGCTTTTTATCCTTCCCATGAGTGTGTAAGGGGTATGTGAGATACAATTCTCTCAAATCGATAAAACTGGAAACTGCAATCTCAAGAACAAGACTAATACTATTTCATGCCTGGCCCAAATAATTGGCCATCAGCAGTCTATAGATGAAATGTGCAGATGATTTTAAGAGCAAGGATCATAAATATACAGTACCTTTTGCATTGCTGTAATGTTGATGCCAAAATGGGCCAGATGTTTAGCTAGATATGGATCTTCTACCATATCATCCTCATCATACGAGAAAACATCTGAAATAACCAGTAATACCAAGCTCTTCACAAGATATAGGTGAAATGCAAAATTTCCAAAATCCTGAACTTTACAAATTCAAATTTTAAAACTTGCAGGATGCCTACAAAAACAAACAAGTCTAAATGATTAGTTGTGTTTAGATAATTTGAAAACTAGCCAAAGAAGCTAATATGATCTGACTAATTCAGCATTTTGAGGCTGACTTTCTGTGTAAAGTCAGCCTCAAAATCCTGAATTCAGGATTAATCTTTGAAACTTTCACCAATGAACAAATAGTGGTAGACAGATTCTAAAAAAACTCTTGAAAAAAACACACAAGAATATTCACAAAATTTTACAATAAACCTCAAAAATAAAGGTGGATAGATTCTCAAGTCTAGCCCTTTGAATGAGTGTGGTGGCTCAAAAAGCCAAAATAGCTTTTGCACTATAATTACCTTTTCTAACTTTAATAGTCAATGGCAGTAACTCGGGCATTGATGGGTCAATCTTAATGAAACTTAAATGATACTATCTATGGAATTTATCATTTATACCAAGAATGCATCAAATCTAACAAATAGGTACTGAGCGGTCACCCTATTTACCGACAAAAAGTGACAAGAACCGACAAGAGCCATCAAGGGCCACCAAGATCTGACAAGAGGCATTTTTCTATTAAAATACTTCGTATTAGACATTAATTCGTTGTATATCCAAATTAGCCACAGGATTGCTTTTGCAACCCAAAAAAACAATGAAATTACAATACTCCATACTTTCCCTACTTACTGACAAGAAGTTTTTGTGACATTGTAAGGGAAACAACACAAAACCCATCACCCTAAAAACTGCATAGATCTGAATCAATTTCTAGTTTTGCCATTACATAATGCCTTTTAACAGGTAAAAGTATTACTTAAAACTTTGAACTATTTCTTTAATACATCTACATAACTTTCTTGTCAGTTCTGGATTGATCTTGATGTTTTAAACACTTCTTGTTGGTAGTGCAGTAATAAAGCTGACGCTGCTGATTTGGCTGAAAATCTGCATAAATATGAGTCAAAGCACTACTATTGCAAATCTAGGATACAAAATAATAACTTATAGAAAATTTCCAACATTTAAACTTCAATATATATAGAGTCAAAAGCTTCCTGTCGGTGTATGACCGCTCTTAACTTTTTCTTGACGGTAGTTGATAATATGCCAGTGGCCAGCTGTCACTGTTGAGTCGGTCCGTTATTCGGTTTATATCTGCTTCAAAGTTCTATATTTGCAAATTTTGGATATCTAAGAACCTATAAAAGAATTTTTCAAATTGCAAATTAGTGAATTACTATATAAAATGCCTCTTGTTGGCACATGACAGCCCTTGATGGCTCTTGTCTGTTCTTGTCACTTCTTATCGGTAATTAGGGTGACCCGGTACTGAGATATGATTCTGGAAGGACAGAATTACTGATGGACAAACCACACAAAAACTACATCCCTGCTACTTCAGGTGGATAATAAAAGAATATCACTATACCTGCACCATCTGGAGTAATGGTCCCTAATTTGACAGCCAACGGATACTTGGTCTGTGCATACGCATCCAAAGCATGATTATTGCCACCACTTCCGTCAAAGAATTTCCGACCACAAAGAATACTGCCGTCTGTGAGATTGAGCCAGAGGTTGGAGGTCAGGTCACATCTTTCACACTTCCAGCCTTTTGGGGGAATCTTTTTGCCATTGTCTAATTGCAGTAAATTTTCTGCATGCCTGAAAACAGTACGGTAAATGTTCTAAAATTTCGAACACTCTAAAATTACGAACACCTAAAATTATCGCTGAAAATAATTTTTAAAACATCCTAAAAAATCGAACACTGCCCTTTTTCGGAAAAGTGAATTTCTAAAATTACGAACATACGTTATTTTCGGTGGAAAATCGATGTCCGTTTATCTGTTTGTCCCATCTGTGTTCGGTATACTTCTACCGTACAGCACGTGAGCGGTAGCGACATTTGGAAGGTTCCATTCTACTTAGATGGGTAATCTGGCACGTGACGTTCTATTTCGCATGCCAGCGCGCGACGTTATACATTATTCAAGGTCACCAGCATTGACGAACTTGATGCACGGACAAGTTCCTGCAACGATTCCGAAACTGCTTTGACTAACCCTATACACCCAAATGGCTGAGATCATTATTTATTACTGACCAACATTGACCACCAGGCCGCTAATTATACGCGAATTATGCATGTTGACACACGCGGAAGCAATTCTCAATAGTGTGCTAGGTGACAGGTACTCGTTTTTTTTTTTCTCTAAAATACCAGCCCCGAAGAGAGAGAGAGAGAGAGAGAGAGAGACGATCACTTAGGAGAGAGAGAATGAAATAAGTTGAAGTATAGTGATTTGCAACACAAGGGGGCATTCGGTTTCGTGCAAAATGCAGAGAAAATCGTGCAAGTCGCATGTTTTTTTTTTTCTCACGGAGACATCCAATGCGGAAAATAAAGTCACCGTATATTTTGCCTGCAAGAACTCGCACGTGGTCATCATCTCATTTTTATTCACTGTACATCAAATTATGTGTGATTCTCAGGTGGTCCGACTGACACCCCCTACCCTCCCCTCCCTTTTAAGCAATTTAAAGGATTTCCCAGTTTGGCAATATGCCCAAGCCGCGTGCGACACGGAGGGCACTTCTATCATTCTATGCGTACGTTTTTCTCTTGAGCACAGCTCGGACCCGAGCATGAAATCACCATATGAGCTGGTAAAGACCCTGCTGGTACTTATGACAGATGTGATCGGCGAAGGCTCAGGAGAGCATGTGTGTTTGCACCATCTCGTCAGGGTCTCGCTCACTAACAAAGTTTAAAGTGGATGAAGACTCTAGCCAAATAAAAATTCTAGACATCTACGTACGTTGTCTTTAAAATACTTGTCGGCAGTTTTCTTAGTACATATAATAATGGCTATTCCTATCAATCAAAAACATCAAATTCCTCAAAATGGTACATTTTAACAAACTGTTTAGCCGATCGAGGCGTGTCTGTTTGTCCTCACGAAACTGCACATGGAAGGTCCTACGAGTGCATTACCGGTATAATGTACGCACAGACGCACATACATGTACCAAGAAATACATTTATTGTAGCACGATTCTGCATCTTGATGAATTTAATATTTACATATATTTAATTTCATGAAATAAGCCAGTTCATTAGATTATGGTACCTGTCGCAAAGCTCAGACGAGCCTGCGCGTCCGCGGAAAATCGCCAGCTCATTAACTGCCCACATACACATAGAAGCAATGTAGATGAAGGTGCATGCCTTAATTTTGGGTAATATAGCCCCACTAAGTGGCTGTGAAATTAAAAACAGTAAAGTCCTTGAGATGGAATTCGCTTTAGTAGACTTAATTACATGCGAAGATCAGCCTGCGCCCCGCACAGTCTCATCAGCACCTTTTTCTAGAACAAAACATTTAACATTTTGTCGGGCCAGATCTGGACCCGAACTGTCTGCTACTTTAGTTTGTCACAGCCTCTTGGGGGGGGTGCCTTCCAGGCCCAATCCTGCTAATAGTATCAGCCGCAGACAAAGGGACAGGGTAATGGTTCACGGACTTGTTTGAGATCAAAGAAGCCGACTATCAGACCACGTGTTGTTGTTGTTTTAAGACTCGGGTAGCACGCGGCATGTTTGGCGCACGAAAGCGGACTTAGCACACAACACATAATTGCCTTGATGTGTCTCCCATGAAAACAAAAACAATTTCAATGAACTCGAGCATGAAACGGCGCACTGCATGCATGAAAAAACTAGATTTGTGGTACTTGTCTGAATTTTTCCTTTTCTTTGAGATATGAATGTACCCAGCGTATCGTACGCATCGGCTCATAAATTGAGCCGCGACATGTGATTTCCAACAATGTGGCATTTTGACGAGTCTAGACTCAGACGAGCCTGTGCAGTCTGCTTTTAAGCCTACAAACTCTAAACGATGTTCAGTCAGTAGCTTAACACTCATAGAATATTCACGCGACTAGTAAATGCACTGATCAGACTGTGCATATGCACAGGCTGATCTGAGGCTTTGCTGATCCCACACACCACATTGTTGGAAATCTCATGTTATTAATCGCTCAATTGTATTATTTCGAGGCATCGGACGCAAAGTCGGACGTTCGCTTACATGATTAATTCTGCCCCTGATTTGGTTTGGCAAGATGTCGGAGATCTTCTGCATCCAAACTATTTGCAAACTTTGAAAGCAGGTGGGAGAGAGAGAGAGAGAGAGAGAGAAAGAGAGAGAGAGAGAGAGAAAGAGAGAGACTAGCGCTTGCATACAAATCTTTTGTAATCTCGAAAAATTTCATGTATCGGTACTGAAAATGATACTTGGAGATGCCTCTCGTGCGCATCGGCTTTTGCACGACAAAGTCGGATATTCGACAGTATTGATGCTTTGCATGCTCGCATGCCCAAATGTTTAAATTGATGAAACATTATTTCCTGAATTCCATTCGGATCTGATCTGGATCCGAACTCTGACAACGTTTTTTTCTCCTTCTTTTTTAAGGGAGAGAGGATCAAAATATCACTAAAAGCGGGCCATTATCGGCCCGCCAGCGAAGCGCCTTTAAATGGCGTTTCGCTGGCGTGCCGACGATGGCCCAACGTTGAATGCTGGCTTGGTAGTTTTGAGAATTTCAGAGGATCCGGTTCAGTATTGCTAAGAAAATCAATATTTTTCTGATTTTCCGGGGGGGGGGGGGGGGGGGGGGGGGGGGGTCCGGACCCCCTGCCCCCCCTCTGGATCCGCGCAGGGGACCAGACAATTGAGATATACTGAAATACCATTTATCGTGCGCATCGGCTTTTGTACGACACTTTGCGTACTTTCTATCGCATCAGGCACAAATTTTTAAATTGACGAAACATTCTTTCCTGAATTCCATCGGGTCTGATCTGGATCCAAACCGTTTTTGCAAATTTAAATAGAGAGAGAAAGAGAGAGAGACTGGTATATGCACATCTTTTCGGTGAAATCAGAGTGCATCGACAGATCGACAAGGAGAGAGAGAGAGAGAGATGTGTGTCCTTTTTGAATTTCGTCAGTTTTTTTAACTCCGAGAACTCATCTACGTATTTCAAAGTTTCATGTATATCTTAGCAAAAAAATCTGATCGACGAGATGTCCTTCAGTGACTGTATTACATTTTAAACGGCATTTGCGCAGATGGAGAGCAAGCGAAAGCATTTTGGTTTTCTGAAGGAAGAACGAAAGTGTAGCGATTCATTGGTAGTCCGAGGTTAAACAAGTGGACTTTTACGACTTTGTAAATTGAGTGACAAAACATGCACGTGCCTGGCTCCCGACTTGGCAATTACCGCACGCGCTGGACATTTTACTGTCTCAGTCCGCAAGAATTTAGCGGCGGTTGAAAAAAAAAATGAGTACCGTAGGTAGCGCAGAATCATATCGCCGAGTTTTCAACACGTTTCTATTACATTTTACATGCATATATACCGATATTGCTCATGATAAAGAACACATTCTAAAATTACGAACACTAGCACTTTTTCTGAAACGTAATTTCTAAAATTACGAACAGCGGAAAAAATAATTATTTTTTAGTGTTCGTAATTTTAGAACATTTACCGTATACACAGTAAAACCTGTGTAAAATGGCCACTCAAAAATAGACAAAAGAATGATCTTTGTGACAAATGGTAGCTTAATGAAGGTCGAAAGTATTGCAAAATGCTCTTCTTGGAGCATTCTGCAATACTTTTGACCTGCATTAAGCAATAATTGGTCAAAAAGACCAATTTTCTGTCTTTTTTAAAGTGGCCGTTTTACACAGGTTTTACTGTATACATGAATTTCTTTCTAAAAAGTTTTCTTTCTCATTGCATGCTGAGTAATTTTGGTCTTGATCTGTATCAAGCTTTTTGCAAAGGTCCAGTGTTCACATTTACGCCGTAATAATATCTAAATAGGCAACAAAAATTGTTGGAGCGCAAAATAGACAAGTAGACTGCTTACACGGGATGTAAGATCAAAAGCAGTCAACTTTCAACAAATTTAAGCCAGCTCAATAGAAAAGAGAGTTAAAACCCTTGAATATCGTTCTTTTGTACTTCGCAATGCTTCAAAATCACAGAGACTGCTTTAAATAGTATTCTGTTGTTGTTTTCCGAGATTGGTTGTTCATAGCAAGGATTGAAATTAGAACGAGACTCTGCTATAAATAATGATTTAGGATTTTCCCAAAATCGATTTGCTGGGTAAACAATGGGACTCAACTTTTGTCTTCTGCTGATGCATGATGGCAGCCAAAGTGGTAAACAATTTGGAGCCAGATTAGAATGCCCCCATAGTAGCATTTTAATTGGGGTACATCCTGTCTGCTTCCATAATTAAAGTAGCCCTAGAATACACTAGAATATATGAAGCAGACAAAATAAGCAGACAACATTTTCAGGAATGTAAATATTGACAGGATAACCAAGCAATAAATGTTTGAAAAGTAACATCTGCAGTATATTTAACTCTTTGCCTACTAGTGCCTTCTGCTTATAACCTTGGCAAGCAGTTTGGACTCAGATAAGGCCCCACAAAATGTTAGGCCTGATCTGAATCGAAACTGTTTGATATTCTGATGGTATTCCTGAAATTTTTTTTCGAAACAGTTGATTTCGAAAAAAATCAGCAGATGACAAAAAGTATGCAAAAATATCCGGTAGAGCAAAGAATTAAGGTGATGCTTAGAAGATCAGCAATGTGCAGCTCAACTGCAAAATGTGGTCTCACTTCGAAACAATTCTTTTGTCCCCTTCCCATGTTCCCGCCATAGCAGCGGCTTCTGCTGTTTTCCAGGCATCGTCTGCTGCAAGAACACCAGAGACTGACATCTGAACCTACAAAACATACTAAATAAGATTTGGACATATAGATCTGGGTCATATCTCAACAAATATTCTTAAATATCAGATATCTGTTTTTTGCCCCTATGAGAAAATTCTATCCCAGTCTCATATATCCCGAACCAACCCATGAGAATGATAAAAAACAAACAGTCGCATGCCGGCCGCAAGTCAATCTGTGATGTCATTGTGATGTTAAAATAACGTCACCATATCACAATGTACGAGGGTCAGTCAAAAATAACTGAGCCCTACCTTATAACATTTGAATCTAGTAAAATGGACATATAATTAGATGATATTTCATTGAAGTTATATGTCATCTATTTAATCACCTAATTTATTTCTGTTGGTATGCTTTGTGTAAAGGTTGCTAGGCAACATAATATGACCTGTCAAAGGGGTGCGTTCACGCTGTGATGCATCTTATTCTAAGCGTTGCTATGGAAACAATAATGCTAAAGCAAGGCTTTATTCACTGTCGTCTGATGTCTTTATCATGTACCTATTCAGTGTCACAGAACAGAAACCAACTGACCCTAAATTATAGATGCTGTGGTAGTTTGATTTCAGAATTTATCAAATTTTAACATGCCTGACGTCCTATAATTTACCCCACCCAAAATCAAATTTACAAAATTTTAATAGAAAACATAACATATTAGCCTAAATAATGCTTTAACAGTACTGCATACACAAACCAACCCTCAGACATATTAAGTTCCTTGATTTAAATTCACAATTTTGTTTCCATGGCAACACAATTCTCGTGTATTTGAAAATTTGTAGAATTTTGGAATTTTTTGTTGCTAGGCAACGCATTTAATCAATGTTCACCTAAACATTAAAGAACTAAGTGTAATGAAAAGACAATGTGATACATGTTATTCAAATAAATGTCAAATATGTCTTTTACAAAAACTATCAAGCACGCAAGCTTTTTAAAGACATACTGTTTTTTCATGGTGGCTGTGATCGTGAACGCATCGATCTGACTGACGGTCTTCAGTTGCCTAGCAACCATAATAAAAGCTTCACTAGGATCATTCTTTGGGGTCAAAACATCGATGACATATCATACTTATAGAAAATAATCGCATTTGTTGTCTACAATACCAAACTAAAATTTTATGAGGTAGGGCTCAGTTATTTTTGACTGACCCTCGTATGTCGCATCTCAGCATATTGAGGATTTCCGGAAGACTTATATGAGGGATTTTAATGATCTAGTAGTGAGCAAGAAAAAGATCAATAATTTGTGTGAGGATGGGGGAATAAGTCTGTCCCTGGCGATCACCGTATGTCATCACCCGGCAAATCTCAAGATGCCAATCGGTGATCCTCGGGACAAATTTTTCTATTCCACCCTCACACTCATGATGGATTCTTAGTCTTGTTATCATAGACACTTGTGCCAATTCCTATGAAAATCAAGCAAAGCATATGGAAGTCAAGCTCCAGAAACAAATTGTGTCCATGGTGCACCTGAAACCAATATGACATCCCCACCCCTTCAATTTTGTTGACAGGGACATAAAAATCAAATTTAAATTCCAACTTGTGACCCCTAAAAATGTATAACGGAACACCCTAACTTTATTCCAAATGGAATGGAAGAGTTCATCTGGATCCAAACTGTTTGCATATGTCACAGATGACACTAGTAGGCAAAGAGTTAACACCTACTAGGAATAAAATTTCTTCTACTTGTATGCAGAAAAATCTCAATAACTTCATCTTCGATGCTTGTTCGAAATAATTTTGGGATATATTGGACTCAAGTCTAATAGGACATATTAACCCTTTGTATTGGGGAAACCCCTAAATGAATACTTTTGCAAACAGTGAAGGCCCAGATGAAATGCAGCATTAATATATTTACTGCATTTCAACAGGGTCTACAGTGAAAACAATCTTCAGACAAAATAATACAATTTTTTTTTTTAATTATAACATGGCACCCTTTGTTATGAACTATCCCATGTTTATTGTATCAAACAAGAAGTAATGATCCATTAGAATCCAAAGGGTTAATGGACTAGTTTCATTATTTTCTATCGTCAGGGATAAGCAACAAATGTGCTTCTTGCTGAATGCTGAATGAGACAATCGTTAGTTCTTCTATACTGTCTACGCCCATTGATGTACACCATTTCCGATAATGTTTGTTTTCCATTAATCATTTCCTTCATATATATTTAGGCCAACCTTAAATATATTTTTGTTTCCCCTTACCCAACCATGTTTTACCGGTATGGGTCGGTCGGTTGAAAAAAAAAAATTTAACTTCCCAAATTTGATACCCATTAAACATAATTGAAAATAGTCCTACTATAGGCAATAAAATTAAATACACAAACAATTTGCTAACTTAGAATATTTTTTAAAGATAACACTGTTTACATTGGACAATTCTCTAAGTTTGCAAATTGCAAATAAATTTAAAAAAAAAAAATTCTTGACTGAAAATTGAAATAAAATATTTTGGGTAGGGCCCTTTTTCTTTGTGTCGGTCGGGTAAGGGGAAACAAATAAAATTTTATTTTAGGCCTTATGGTAGGCTCCACCCACTGTGAATATTTACATCAATAAACTTTCATGTTGGTACATAGAACAAAGAAATTTGTCAGGTCCACTACTAATCTAATCTCCATAAGCAAATAGACTAGACTGTTTGCAAAAGCAATAAAAGGTGTCTCTTTGAGGTAATATTGTTGCAAACTTTTATATTTTAATAATCAGATCTCAAGTAACTGTATTACAAGGATTGTTCAAATATGAATGCAAATAGCTTCATAATTTTCTTCAAAGATATGCAAAACATTAATCATGCTATATGCTTCTAGAACGAACTATTTGTCCCCTTTAAACTGGCACCAGACATAAAGAAAGATACAATATACTTTTTGAGTTATAGCTAGTTATGGGCCATTGGTTTGAAATCACAATTGATTATCAATTTACAATAGGAAA
Organism: Loripinus fragilis; assembly: GCA_964019695.1. Lineage (NCBI taxonomy): Eukaryota > Metazoa > Mollusca > Bivalvia > Lucinida > Lucinidae > Loripinus > Loripinus fragilis. The sequence goes on from OZ026529.1 coordinate 63,157,743, forward strand.
GACTAAACCAACTAGCTATCAATAGTACAATTCATTCCCTATACCTTTTATATGTGATAACTTATGCTTAACCTACATTCAGTATATGTTTTTGTTTGTAGCTTTATATTTGTTATTTCTTATGTTGATTACTTTTTACCATTGTCCCAGAAAAAAAGTTTGTGCTTTTTTGGTACATGTATTTAGGAATAATGAAAAAAGTCAATACGCAATGCTTATTAGATACCCCCCGCACAGTAAGAGTCAGTGAATAAACTTGGCAAGTTATAGTTCAAATTAGCAGACCTTACTTTTGAAAAGAAGATTTCAGTAGAATCTGTGCAAACAAAAATTATAAACTCCTTCATGCATATGTTCAATGTGTCTACATTGTATAGGCATAGTATCAAATTGTTCCATCAAAAGTTGTAATAGGAGTTGATCGGCCCATGAATGCACTATCTATGCATATACAAAAGCCGTATGAGGGAAAAATTTACTAAGTTCTCACAGCTGTCATTTTGTCAATTTTTTTTTTTCTGAACCAAATTCCTTCATGCATATGTTCAGTGTGTCTACATTGTATAGGCAAAGTATCAAATTGCTCCATCAAAAGCTGTGGTAGGAGTTGATCGACCTATGAAGGCATCATCTATGCATATACAAACACCTTATAAGGGAAAAATTGTCTTAAGTTCTCACTGCTGTCATTTTGTCAACAATTATTCTTTTTATTCTTTTTTATCAACAATTTTTTTTTTTCTGAACCAAACTCCTTTATGCATATGTTCAATGTGTCTACATTGCATAGGCAAAGTATCAAATTGCTCCATCAAAAGCTGTGATAGGAGTTGATCGGCCCATGAAGGCACAATCTATGCATATACGAAAGCTCTATCTTGGAAGAATTGTCTAAGTTCTCAAAGCTGTCATTTTGTCAAAAATTATTTTTTCTGAACCATACTCCTTCATGCATATGCTCAATGTGTCTATATTGTATAGGCAAAGTATCAAATTGTTCCATCAAAAGCTGTGGTAGGAGTTGATCGGCCCATGAAGACACTATCTATGCTAATACAAAAGCCTTATTAGGGAAAAAGTTCTCACAGCTGTCATTTTGTCAAAATTATTTTCCCTGAACCAAACTCCTTCATGCATATGTTCAATGTGTCTATATTGTATAGGCAAAGTATTAAATTGCTCCATCACAAGCTCTGGTAGGAGTTGATCGGCCCATGAAGGCACCATCTATGCATATTCAAAAGCCCTATTAGGGAAAAATTGTCTAAGTTCTCACAGCTGTCGTTTTGTCAAAAATTATTTTTTCCAAACCAAACTCCTTCATGCATATGTTCAATGTGTCTACATTGTATAGGCAAAGTATCAAATTGTTCCATCCAAAGCTGTGGTAGGAGTTGATCAGCCTGTGTATGGCCTATAATGCATTTAACATAAAACCCTATCTAAAAATCCATTTAGAACTACAAAGGGAAATAACTCTAATAGAATTGGCCCCTAGCCCTTACTTTTTTGTCTTAAGTATTTGTTTTGCATATATGAACATGTTTGCAAGGTTTGATAAAAATCCAGCAATGACTCTTCAAGATATTAAGGAAACAAAACGTTATGGATGGACGCACAAAGTGTGTGGGGGGTATAAAAATACAAACTGAACACTTTTTTTTATTTTCAAACACATTTTAACATTTTGACTAGACAGAATCAGACTGTTGAGAAAATGTTAACTGCCAGACTACAAGTAACAAGTCTATAAGAAATAATCATGAGCATCTTGATCCTGACCTTAGTCAAACATATTGGACTAGAGTCTAGAACACAATTCAATTTTAACTTCATCTCCTTTCTATGCTTTGAAGCCCAGCCCATAATAACATGTAGTCAAAGCACTTTACACATACCCCTGATGGATTTGAGTCATCCTCTCTGCTGTGTTTTGAGCTAACTTTTGCCAATATGTATATATCTTAATTAAGCTTTAGAAAAATGTTCTTCTTGCTGAATGCTGAATGAGACAATCATTAGTTCTTCTATACTGTCTACGCCCATTGACGTACACCATTTCCGATAAATGCACTGCAATTATGGAAAATAGCCACTGGCATTAAACTAAAAGCTACCAGCTTTTTTATCTGAAATGAATGGTTTTACTTGCTAAACTTATTTTGTTTGTATTCTTTCTGTTTGACATCGGTACAAATAGGCTTTTAATACCCAGGTGCAATAACTGGAACAGCAGACATGTTATCCAATCGTACGGGGGTAATAACCACAGACGCTCCTTTTGGAAACTTCGTAGGTTATCGTTTTGCTTCACTAGTTTCAGTATGCATTCACGTTTGATGTGGGACACGGAAAACAACTTTCACACCACAATATAAATTGGTTTATATGGAGATCGTAACAGGCAGATTTGAGGACGGCCTGTAGACTGAAGTCGGAAACCTATTACAATCGATTGCATCATTTTACAATCGATTGTCGCAATCAGAACCCCAAATCAACTGACTTTCAACTATAGTCGATCATTGGCCCATCACTAGTTATAGCCCTTTATATATAGGTACACTAAGACATTTCTGAATCCAATTTTAACACATGCTTATGTACAAGTGCAGATATATCTTTGTAAGTGTAAGACAAATTGTCATCAAATTTAGATGCAACTTTTCCTAACATTCTCGTAGCTGAATGCAGGACAATATTTATATAATCCTGTTTAAATAAGAGGACACAATAGTGACATCATAAATTTAAGCATAAATGTCATTTTGAGTGATCTGCTGATGTACATCACTTTAATTCATTCTTTGCATTTTGCTGAAAATATGCTTAATTAAGGCGTTTTCAAAATGTGATGTCCTCTGATTACAAAGTTATTACAATTAATGTCATTTGAAGGATAAAGCTCTTTCTTAGTGATAAGAGTACATCAATTAAATACATTAAATCAGCTTAGTTCTCAATACCAGACAAGAACCTTTTTTTTTAAATAATGCCTATAGCAGTCAAACCGAAAGTTTATGTTCAAATTAAGAATAAAGATGCAAAGCCATATGAGCAAAATAAAAATAAACTCAGTATCCCTTTCACTTAAGGCAATTTCTAATACTAAAAATGATTTTCAGCATTTAAAACTATTCCAGTGCAGATTTATAATTTGTAGTAACAGCTCAAGATGAGAGATCAACATATTGTCTTTGGAGTTATATCTAATTTAAAAGTTGCTTCCTACATTTCGTAAGACACAGTTTTAACTGAAAACTGAATGTTGGTGTTCTGTTGACCATTTATTTGCAAATATCAGAAAACATTCATGATAAATATTCAATGTGATTTAACGAAAATGCATCACATTTTCTCATGGAATCTTTTCGTAAGAACATAGGGATAATATATTTAAGAAATCAAGATATTTCACCTGTTTATCAAAGAGTTAAGTGTCTGTCTATATGTCTGATGCATTGAACGTGTTAGTGAACTAGAGAAGCCCTCATATAAAGGGCTATTTATAACTTGAGAAGCATATTGTTTTTTTCTTTATGTCTGGTGTCAGTTTAAAAGTGACAAATAGTAGAATATCTATGAAGAAAGTTATGAGGCTATTTGCATTCATATTTAACATTCCTCATGTTCCCAAGTACATTAGAACTCTTACAATCTGAGGTAGATCCTGGTCAGGCAGGGGGAAGATTTTCCAGTCTGGAAGCACTACTACTGAGGTATTCTCCTCAAATGTAAACTTTTTATCATCTGTTTGAAAGCCTCCTTCTACACCTGCAATGAAACACTAGCAACTCATCATCTGGGCCTTTGTTACCTACTTATTCTAGAAAAGCTACTGTGAACAACTTAATATTTGCTGCATCAAAATTTGCTGATTTTGAAAGACTGACATTTTGACATACATTATATTTGGTGGTTTCTCAATTTGATGCCCTTCAAAATTTATTTTCCATCTCATTGACGCTACTTTTAAAGGAAAGTAGATGTTCCCTATAGCATATTCTTCCCTTTACTAGTAGCATAGCCTCTTGTAAAACGGGGTTTCCTCTTGTAAAAAATTGTTTTTACAACATGGCTACCAACACACTAAGGATGTGTGTGTCCATTTATTGTGAATTGTGTAACCAAATTCTAAGCTGTATTTCAGTCTCATATTTTAGTGCCAAATAAAAAATATCAGCCAAATATAAGTATTTTACAGTATATTCTTGTATAATGGCTAAAAATAGTTTGTTGGTTTATTTGGTAGTATTGATTTTTTTTCTGTTTTCAACAATTTTTTACTGTTATCAGAACATTTTTCTAATATCTTCCTGGGTTGAACCATTACTAAGCAGCAGATAAAGTGTCATGCTCCAGGAAACAACACAGTGACTCAATTGGCCATGATTAATCACAAGTTAATAGATTTGCAAATAAATCAGTGGGGACATTAAAAAAATGTTATATTGTTGCCAAAAGGTGCATATATGCAATCAGATGCTTTTCTGAAAATCAGCATATCCTCAGTAAATTATACATTTGTTTTGACGTCCTAGTCAACAATTTTTCAGCTATGGTGGGTAGGGCTGGCACGATTAATCGAAATATCGGTTAATCAGTCGATATACAAAAGAAAAACGATTATCGATATTAAAATTAAAAAATCGGTTACTTTTAATGAGTGTTCTGTTTATTTATTCCATTAAAATCCAAGCGTGATTGCCTCGTATTTTTTTGTTTAGACTGGAAGTGCATTGTCATAACAGTAGATGTGTATAAATTGCTGTAACGAAGTATTAAAACGTTGTACTCTGCAGGCTAACTCAACAACTGATTGTTTGAAAGTTATACTTGCGCTTCTCTGCCGGTTTTAAAGTAGTACAAAATCACAAAATGTTCATCAAATGCACAATCTAGCATGAAAGTTGTTTTTTCTGCAGTTAAATTCGAGTTTAGATGCTTTCAATTTTACAAACGTTTACAGCGGGTCTTATTTTCCACAAAGGTGTTCGTGCCATGCATACTTGACTTCCTTTTGTATGACGTCACAAAACGTAAAATTGGCAACAACAATGGCCGACTGCGAGTTAAGTTACCGATTTTGCCAATTAGCAAGTCAATTTTCTTCCAACAGAGTGGATGACCGCTTGTTTTGAACAAAGGTGCTACTTTTTATTTAAAATTTATTATCTTTTGAATATATAACACGTGCAATAGTGTTGTTTTGTGAAATGATGGGGAAATCAATGTCATTGACCATGCAAGAGTTGTCAAAACGTTCTGCCAAGTTTGAGCAATTACTAATCGGTTATATATCGAAATGCAAGGACCGATTATCGATTAGCATTTTGGCTTCAATTAGCCAGCCCTAATGATAGGATGGGTATTCTTGCCTGTGTTGAATCAGTTCTAAGTGGGGATTAACGTGTCTTGCTCAAGGACACAAGGCAGTGACGCCAGTGAAGCTCGAACCGCTACTCCCTCAATCTTTGAGTCAAGCATGCTTCCACTGAGAGCCACTGCACTCTTGTGTCAGCTATAGAGCTGTTTTCATTGGATTTCAAATATAACTAAACTTTGTCGATTCCTGCCTGAATTCTAAATCTATATTTCAGAGGGTTTCAATAAGTAACAAGCACTTTGCTTGTCAAGATTTGATTCTGTATGTTCACATCAACATTTTTCAGTCTTCCTGGGTTGAACCAGTACTAAGCAGAGGATAAAGGGTTGCTCAAGGACACAGTGAGGCTCAAACCCACAACCACTCAATCTTGGGTCAAGCACTTTACCACTGAGCCACCACACTCCTCCAAGATTTATTTACATAGGATATCATCTTTATTTGGTATAATATAAGTGACTTTCTGCCTATCCATAGGAACCAATATTATGTACCATTCCAAATTTCATGACTGTGCCTTTCCCCAAATAATGAAAAGAAAAAAGACATATTTTAGGATGCTTACATCTCTTGACCCCTGATTAAAAAAGTTTGTGTTTGGCATAACATAAACTTAAAACTAAAAATTGTGTTTGTGACCCACTGTGGCTGCCATCCATATGTGTGTCCATATGAATTGTACTCTTTTCTAAAACAAAGTTCATCTTAAGTTTGAAGCTTCTAGCTTTACTACTCATCATTCTCTATATTATTTCTCTATATTATAATTTTTGAAATACATTGATTACAAATTTTCAAAGGAAAAATTTGCAAAAGGCAATACCTTGAAAAAAAATACAATAACTTTAAATTTCACCAGGTATTCACCTCAACAATGAACATCCTTTATCAGCTGACCAAGTTGGAAGCTCCTGGCTATAATAATTTTCAAGATACAAACTGTACCTTGCTTGCAACGTTTCAATGCCCAAATTTGAAAAAGGACAACTTTTTTCAGAAAAAAATCACTTGCTATTCTACTCAATATAATCTTCTATCAGCTTACCAAGTTTAAAGCGGCTAGCTATATTATACTCAGAAAAACAATTGAAGGATATTTAGATTCAGTTCCATCTCTAAAATTAAATACAATAAAAACTTAACTAATTATGCATGCATTTCATAGTTCCAGATATCTGCAATCAAAATAAATGTTTTATTTAAGTCACGCTTCAATAATCAAAGTACAGTACATGTCCAAATGGTGCAGCCCTCTCTACTGAAAAGTCTCAAGCATTAAAAAATGATTGAAACCCATATTTATCAATTGTATTCCATGATGGCTGGCTCCAAAATCATTGCTGGCTCTCAGCCAAAGGTATGACACACGGGTTAAAGACTTATCTATTGATGAGATGGTAGGGGCCTGATGCTTTGGCTGTTTGTCGGGCCCACCGGGGTTTACCTGTTGGATTTCTTTTGCTCCGGTATTCAGTTTAATTTACTGTCGAGTCCTTATCCTTGCTTTATCTCCTTGTTATATCTTGATTTATATGTTTTAGGAGATGATGCATTGATAAGTTAGGGGTCTTTCATGCAAACCAAATATCTATTTGTCTTGATCCACATCTGAATTAAGGGTGAGGTTGGCGCCGTTAAACCGGTTTAAGCCCTCCAGTAAAATATTTTACTGACCGTTCCAAGGCGGTACTTCTTTTGTGGATCTTTTATGTTTTTGTTCTGTCTTGTGTTTGCTATGTTTTGTGCGCGTCTGTTTATATGTGCTTCGTGGTCACCTGCTGGGAAAGGGCTGACCTCTTGGCTCTCGTTTGTGGTGTCTTCTGTGAGTTTGTCACTTTCCCATTGGTATCCTGGGTCAGGTGTGTTACTTGATTGTATCGATTCCTGATCTTTGCAACCTTACTTACTTTGTAGTTTTTGTAGGTGTTTTACTTCCAATTTGTTGTCATTTTGGCTGGGGTATGCCATATCTGTGCATTTTTGTTGGAGAAGTTGTCACGTTATTAGGTGCAATTACTGATAAATGGGTGTGAACACTTGTCTGTGGTCAGAATTAGAACATAAGTAATGACCAGGTAAAGGTTGCAGCAAAAAATATAAACGCTAAATTTTTTGCTTGTGAACTTTGGGTTAAGAGGGTTGATACATTCGGTGTGGTACTGTATCCTAACCAATGACCCCTAGATTTTGTTTTGCATTCTGCTGAATTGCATATTGGTAGTTCTATCAGATAAGAAAATGCCTTGTATGGAAAATATTTTTCTCCATTGTTATATAGTCAAAAGAATTTTAATATCCTTCAATTGTTTTTCTGAGTATAGTTTGATTACAAAATAATGGATACATGCAAAGACACCCACATGTATAAACTGAAGTCACTTTTCTCAGTTTTGATATTTTGTGATCCCCCATTCCCTTGTAATTTTTGGCTAGGGTGTAACAGAACAAAACACATGGATAATACCCAGGTAAAACTGTTTGGTTTTTTTTGTTTCGTCTTGTGACATATAATAAAAAGTCGATTCCAATGCACTTACAAAGAAAACAAGCCATCTAATTGGATGAAGACCAAAATTTGGGACAATATATTCAGAGATATATTGTAGCTGGCATTTCTAAATAAGAGGGCCCTGGATTGCTGAACTGAGTCCTGGCACATTAGATAGTGTACTGGCATGTGGCTACAGAGATATTTCTATTTTTGCTTTGGTAGCCATGTTGTTTAGCTGAGCTACACAAGAACCATTTGTGCAGTTTTTAACAAGGGCTCTCTGAGGAACAATTCTGTGAAATTATTTTGTATTTGGACCAATGGTAGACTTGGAGATTTCATTTGAAGACATTTCTTATCTAGAGCACTCCCATCCCCTATGTTAAGTTGAGTGGAACAATTTTAGTAGAATGCATCATGAGGAACAATTCTGTGAAATTATTTTGAATTTGGACAAGTGGTTCAGGAAGAGATGTCGTTTAAAAACATTTCTTATCTAGAGCTCTGCCCACCCCTTTGTTTGGCATATGTGCATTTTTGGTATGAGACATCAAAGGAAACAATTCTATGAAATTATTTTGCATTTGGACCAGTGGTTCAGGAAGAAATGCTATTTAAAGACATTTCTTATCTAGAGCTCTGACAGCCCTTATAGTCAGCGGAGTGGAACCATTTGTGCAATTTTGGCTGAGGGTATCATAGAGCTCTGGCAGCCCTCCTGTTCAGTCAAGCAGAACCATTTATGCAGTTTTGAAAGAGGGCATTATGGGTAAATTAGATGTGAAGTAATTTAAAATTTGGACCAGTGGTTCAGAAGGAGATGCGATTTAAACAAAAGTTTACGCAGGACGGATGAAGACCAATCACAATAGCTCACCTTGAGCCTCCTCGCTAGTAACCTTTGTCCCCCATGTAAATAAAGATGGTGGAGATCGATATTGAAACATCAACGCCAATCTTGCACATAGACATTTTGGAGTCAATTTCAAATTCCAATGATCAGCTTGCTTCAGTGATGACAAGCTTCTCAGAAATGATAGAATAATCTTAAAGACAAAGCCTCTTCGGTCCCCCACCAGCCTTGATTGAAATGCTGCTAATCAAGAAGACCTTTGCTAGGGCCTAGGCCCAAAAAAAGATTCCCAGTTTTTGCAGTGGGAAAAATGTATGAAATACTTGCTGGGGTTATAATTACCAATAAAATGCCACTAGAAGGCGTGTTCGACAGTTTTGTTTGTTTTGTCTCCGGTCATACAATAAAAAGATGATTATCCTTACCTATAGCCATCTTCGTGGGTTTTTTCTCAGGACTAGGTTCTTCAGACACTACCTGAAACCAGAATCAGGCCCCTTGATAAGAGTGCATAATCAAAAAACAAATTTTTCCACGCCTGAATGTTAAATGAATTTGTTCAATTTTTACTGGAAACTAGAGGACCTGAACATTCACCTGATCTCCTTAATAATGTTAAAAAAGGTCAAGATCAACTTACATTGTAGGTATATTATTTAAACATATTTGTTTTACCATATATGGGCATGGTGGCTATTTTGGTCAGGTGACCTAAATATATTTATATATATGATTTCCGCTTAAACAGTCATAGAAAAATGAACATTTCAAGATTTTTCTAATATACATGCATTAGCAATCAAATTTGACATTGCTGTAAAAAAGGTAAAGGTCAACCCAGATTCATAATTTGTGCAAACCTCACATCCCCGATGCTACATTCCAAGTCCCAATGCCATTTGCCTCTTAGATCAAGAGAAAAAGATATTTAAAGGAGTTTTACCTTATATGGTGCCCATCTTAGTCATGAGACCAATAACATTTGTTACTCCCTCAACTTAAGAAGTCTCCATATGAAATTTAAAATCAATTCACATAGTGTTTTCTGAGAAAACTATGTTTTAATATATTGATGGGACTCCAATATTTATAGCTACATTCAATTTGGCTGAAAGGTCAAAGGTATGCTTTGACCTCTGGAACTTATTTATAGCCATTGTCTCATCAGGTTTAACATACCAAGCGAGAATAATGACTTTGGCTTCAACAGTATTCAAAAAATCAACTTTTCAAAAAAATTTCCAAATTAAATGTATTAAAAGACAATTTTGACCTGGGTCAAGGTCAACCTAGGATCATCATTTAAACAAACTTGGTAGGCCCCACATCCCCAATGCTACATACCAAGTCCCAAGGTTATCAGCCTTCTGGTTCTGGAGAAGATTTTTAAAGAATTTTTACCATAATATAAGGGTATGTCGGCCATCTTGGCTATGTACCAAAACAATTTGTAAAAATTTGGTTAACTTATTGTAAGGAGTCTTCATATGAAATTCGAGTTCAATAGGCCTAATGGTTTCTGAGTAAACTATGTTTTAATATATTGATGGGACTCAAACATGAGCGACCTTGGCTGAGAGGTCAACCTTTACCTTTGGAACTTATTTATAGTCACTGTCTCATTAGATTGAACATATCTAGTGATTATAATGACTTTGGCTTCAACAGTTTTCAAAAAATCATCTTTAAAAAAAATCCCATTTGAATGCATTAGGAAGCAAATTTGACCTTGACGTTAAGAAGGTCAAAGTCAACCTAGGACCATCATTTGAACAAAATTGGTAGGCCCCACATCCCTAATGCTACATACCCAGTCCCAAGGTCATCAGCCTTCTGGTTCTGGAGAACATTTTTAAAGGGTTTTAACAATATATGGGCGTAGCGGCCATCTTGGTCATGTGACCAGGACCATTTGAACAAACTTTTGTTCCCCCATCCTAAGGAGTCTCTATATGAAATTTGAGTTCAATTGGCCCAGTGGTTTCAGAGGAGAAGATGTTTGAAAATGTTGAGGGAAGACGGATGCCAGAGTCATTGGCTCACTAATAGCTCACCTTGGAGCCTTAGGCTCAGGTGAGCTAAAAAGAGTAAGTACTAGTTTTTAGTAAATAAGCAAGCTGAAATACAACTCAAGTGAGAAAAATATACTTCCAGGCATTAACAATTGCCAGATTCCTTGACATGTTTGAACACGCCTCAGGATCCAACAACTGTTAATGCAGGCATGTAAAAACCATATATGATACTGATATCATTTTCCTGAAATAGCCTGTAATACTGTAGCTTCATTTTGATGTGAAAGTTGTACAAATTCACAGTCTTCCTCAGTTCCCCTTGCCATTTTAGAGGGATCGGACAAATAGCATATGGAGTCAAGAAAATCTTATAAATGTATGAGGTGTTGTAAAGAGCTTAGTTGTTGAAGCCTCTTGTAGTCAGAGGATTATAACAGATTACTAACCTCTTTCCTGATTCTGCGTATGTGAAGAAACACACCATTGCCAGTCTTCTTGAAGTATCTCTCAAAGTGCTTCTTACCAAAACCAAGAAATGTGTTTAAACACACGTACAGTCCTGTCTCAGATTCCTGAAAGTTGTGTGAGCAATTATCATGGAGGATCTTACATGAGAAACATGTTTTTTGTATTTATTATATCAGTTAATGAAAGCGATTTATCAGTTTTTCCCAACAAGTTTAATAAATTCAATAATACAAGTGCACGAATGTTAGACAAAACAATTTTTCAAGTTATCAGCATATATTTAAAGAGTGGAAAGCAGTGTGGATCCTGATCAGCTAGTTTCATATTCTCTATAGTAGGAATAAAACACCATATGTATGCATATAAATAGTGCTGGGTAATGGGTATCAGACCCAAAACTGACTATTGATTATCAGAGAGCCACTTTCCTGCTTGTACTGATTCAATCCAGGAAGACAAGAAATTGTCCAGACATGACTGAAAAAATTGTTGACTGAAAAATTATTGACTGTGATGTAAAGCATCAAAACAAATAAACAATCAGGGGGCCTAAATGAGATTGCTTATCAATTTCATAATAATCTATGTTCTAGAAGAAATCATTAGGAAACTAAAATATAAGATATAAGGACATGAAGCAAGATGAGACTTTTTTCCTTTTGAAAAGGAGGATATTCTTCTTATAAATTTGTTCATGAAAAACGTGCTGAAGCATCACAACTAGAGGCTTCTAATTAGCACCAACAACAATTGTTACAGAGAAATAAAATCTAGCAATCCAGATACTCATTTTATGTAGAGTCATGTAGATATAATTCTAATGAAATGTGTTTGTTTGGTTTCTGGTTTTACATCCCAGTCAACAGGCAACAGCTATGGTCATGTCAAGACAATCAGTTAACTAAAAACTTAACTTAATCACATTTTTTCCTGGGCAAGCTTAACTATCATCTTATGTAAAAAACATTTGGGTATTTTCTTTATTACTTTCTCTTGATAGAATTTCAATTTTTCCGTAATGAAAAATTTGATCAATAACTTTCGACTGCAGTTCAAGTATTCAATAAATCAATATTCACGGGCCTTTAGTTGAAGGTGAGTAACCAAAAAAAATGTTTTCATTTCTCAACCAAAACATATGGTGTAGGTACTCAAAACGTATGTCAGAAATGGATGAGTAAGAAAATATATACATTTTTACACTCATACATTGTGTTTACTTAAACCTGTGAATATCAATTAGCACACTACAAATGAATATACATACTGGGTTATCAAATGAAAAGGTACACTCATCTTTGTACACTTTATCACCACCTTGAGGCGTCCGAATTTTCCCGAAATACTGGCTGAAAACTGACATCACCAAATCTGAAAGATGTACAAAATTGCAAATCTAATTCTTGTGTCATCTGCTGTCAGATAGCCTTTGCAAACAGTTTGGACACAGATCAGGCCCAACAAAAATGTTGAGCCTGATCTGGATCCAAACTGTTTGACACTCTGACTGTATTCCTGAAAGAATTTTTCGAAAAAGGATGTTTTGAAAAAATCGACAGACTACAAAAAGCATGCATTATTACCCAGTAGGTAAAGAGTTACATGTAAAGTAGATGAAAATATCATAAAATAAAACTACTTAAAAGGGAAAATCCACACTTTTTTCAAATGCTTTTATTATAGAGTTTACAGTATGGCAGGAATAAACTCTCATTAAATGTTTGTGAATTCTACTAGCCTGTAATTAGTTACTTAAGCTTGTCCATGGGAGTCTGGCCATTCTCAAGTCAATGATCTCTATACATGACAGAGCTCTCACTAGGATTTTGAAAACAGGAGTTCAGGACTCCCATCTGGCAAAAAGTAGGAGTCCCACTGGAAAAAGTGGGAGTCCCACTCAAAAAAAGTTGGAGTCCCACCAATTTGTGCATACCGTATATCTTTTCCATTTTAGCCGGAAGTGATACATTTGAATAATTTTTAGATTGAATGATTTTAACCCTTTAATCATAAATGGATTGTTCCTACTTAACAAAACAAAATATTTTGCTATATTTTTTTTCATGTAACATCAACACACAATTTTTTGTTTGGCCTTATCAAAATAAAAGATTAAACTGTTGGTACTTGTTTTTTTCATTAACAAGACAGACAGACAGACAGACAGACAGGTAGGCAGGCAGACAGACAGACAGACAGACAGACAGACAGCAGTCCTCTGTTTTGTATAATCTTATGCAGATGGAAGTCTTCTTTTTTCTAATAAAAACGCATCTCGCTAGTGTCTACGGCGATTGCAATGAATAGACTGACATTACTTAGCCATTTAACATTTAGAATGAACAATTTTACTTGCTGAAAGTGATTTGTTTGTGTTTATTCATCTAGACAATCGCTTGAAACCGATGATCTATTTCATCGCACGGCTTGTAGTGTAGCTTAGTTTGGAACTTTTGTCAGTCGGACGTTACCGTATACGGCTTACCGCTGTACTGTTGTTTTTTTTTCAACAATTCTCAGACTCTTTTGTTTGCCGTAGCAATGAACGAATAACAGAACAGAATTTTATTTTAGACTTAAGCATACAAGCTCATCGTCATTACATCATATAAACATTTACATAGTGACACGGGCTTGGCCGTGGACATAACAATAACATGAATAAATAGATCGAGAGTGAAGTATTTTTTTGATTTGTTTGTTTTTTTGTTTAGATAATAGCAATTTCAAAATTTAAATATTTTGTTTTTTAGAGGACTACCTTGTATATAGGTCAATTCTTGTCTGGTGCACAGATGGTATGTGTGGGATCGATGATCCAACCGCACCCCATGCACCAGCCACCAATTTACCTGATGCTCGACTGAATGTACTACATGTAACTATATGGTATGAAATCCAACTTATCTTATGAACAAAACACATTTTAACTTTCATAAAGAAAGAAAAAACAAGAAAAAACTATCTGTCCATACAGTCTACTCATTTCTATTCATACCAGTGTCAGACTGTTTGGGTCCAGGCCAAGACCTACATCCTGTCGGTCCTGACCGGGTCCAAAACTGTTTGCTTTGGTTATTTGCAGACGACAAAAGTCACCGCTGGCAGGACTATCCCCACGGTCTGAACAGCGTCTAAGCTGTTGCTGATCAGTCAAAATTGTTTATCAAAGCTGTTTGCATCCAGATCAGGGTCGACAATATGTCGGTCCTGATCGGGATTCAAACTGTTTGCCTAGGTTGTCAAGCCGCGAGCCAGGAATAAGTTAATAGGGTTGATAAGTTACTATTACCTGTGTAATGTCCTGCCTGGAGCGACAACACCAAAGCACGAGATTTACGTGTGTATTGTGTATTAGCATGTGTAGGAATTTCATTCATGAGAACAACTGTTGTTTGCACGGATAATTGGAATTGCATCAGATGATTGGCAAAATAGGTAAATATAGTCAATATCCTATATTTATATATTTATTTTTTATACAAATATACATATTTTTCTAATTTGGCCATTTGTTTAGGCAGGCGCTTCTGCCGTGACACGTGTTTGTCGGTTTGTTTCGCGGCGTTCCACACTTTTGCACAGCAAGGAAAACGATCTTACCTGGGCAAGACTGAAATCCTTTGCTAGCAAATTTTGTAACGAAATGCAAATCCGTAAACTTATTATTTTCTCTCCATGTTTATCATGTTGCTCAAATCGCAAACGAATGCAATTAAATATGTTTTCTCTTTCATCCCTAATCAGTCGAATTCGGAAGTCCGATGTTGTTTACAATACCCCATAAGTTTTTCTCCCATTAATTAACGGTAAATCGGTAGCGCATCTGTTTCAAACAATTATCTGATAATCCTTGCTTAATTACTTTAATAATCACCTCGTAATAATCACACTGTCCCGCATCGGTAATCCTGTCAATCACCTGTCAGAATTGCTACACTGCAGTCCGAGTCATACGATTGGTCAACAGATTCAGGACACTTATCACGTCTCCCGCGCTCAAAAAGCGTGTCGCGATCGATAATATCAACGGGCTTTTGATCTCCGGTGTTTATTTATCTGTCAGCTACTGGATTTTTGGCGCATGCCGACTAAAAAAACATGTGTACGCGGAACTCCTGCCTAGCGGAAAACATGCGTCCCAGGGAAAAAACGTGCATTCCAATACGCGTATTTCTGCGTTTCCGAGAGCTCTGCATGAATACTGGAAGCACTTCCACCTGCTTACACACTACCAAAGCAGAATTATAAATCAGTCTAAAGGCAAAAAATAACAATGTTTTAGAGTAATGCTTTTCGCAGTATGTGCATTGATGAGTATATTTCGATACTTGGCCCATATTTAATCATTATTTCTAAAATTTAAGTCTTAAAGCACTAATTATTTCTATAGCAGACCACATATTTTGTAACAATTTTCTTCATTTTGGTTACAAAAAGACAGAATAAAATCAAATGAAACTCATTGAAAACAAAATACTTTTTGTTTGACAGTTGTTACATTTTAATTTGCATTGATTTGGGTGTTGATTGTAATTAAAATGGAATATCCATTTTCCAATATTGAAATAAAGGAATTTACTGAAAGGTGCTGCTTCAATCATTTGGCAGACCAGCATAATGAGGTTAACTCAGGTTAATGTGTGTCTGGTAAATGCCAATAGCTGTAAGATGGCTGCTCCCAGAAGATTTGATAAATGGCTATAAAAGCTTCTGTAATTAACTAAGCAGATGGATAAATGATCTGTGAAAATTAAATCAGTACATAGCGAAATATTTATTTGTGATTAAAGTAAAATGTTAAAAAGCGTGAACATACACTTTAATTCTTTGTATACTGGGTAATTTTTTTATGACTTTTTTTGTTGTTTGCTAATTTTTTTCTTCAAAATCAACTTTTCAGAAAAATTCTTTCAGGAATATCAACTGGGTGTCCAAAAGCTTGGATCCAGATCAGAACCCACATTCTGGCAGGCAAAAAGTTAACTTCTTGCTGAAAAGTATTTACAGTATAATGATATAAAAACAATTTTAATTCATTTTAAACATGTTTAACCATGAAAACATCATCATGCAACTAGAAAGCTGAACAAATCATTCAACATACATGTTTGGGTGTAAGGTCATGCTTAAAAAATAAATGAGCCGCGACATGATATTTCCAACAATGTGGTATATGCGAACAGCAAAGTAGAAAGTGTGCAAAGTTAGGGAACTACTTTTGTTATCCTAAAACAGGGGTTGTGCACTTCAAATCAAAGTTGCTCGAAGTCGCAAAATATTTTTCATTTTAAACTCTGTGTAGATAAAGTATTATGATTATTCTGAAGTGCACAACTTTTTAAGTTTGTTTCTTTCTTGTTATATCCAAAGTAGGTTAAAAGGCTAAAACTGTGTGCAATGTTAGGGGCCTTCACCGTGTAGTCATGTCCCTTAACAATGCCTGGCCCCTAACATTGCGAACCATCCCAAATGACTATGGCACATTTAATCATAAAAAACTTTTTGATATTTAATATCAGTTTGCATTTGGAAAGATAAAAAAGGTTTTCACCTTATGCTTTCACTGCTGGGATCTCGGACCCAATAAACACGGACTGGTCACTTACATACAGGTAAATGTATATATTGGATATACGTTGTCGTGGCTAAACGGTGGCTGAGCTTTCACAATTGACATATGTTGAGATTAAATAATCATATCCGTTATTTCTCTGCATATCTTTGAGTTTTCTTCAAAAAGCAATGGTTCAATATAGTATCTTTAAGACTGTATTGTTATATTTATTGAAAAATTATCCGTCTTTATGAATATCAGCAAGAAAGCTGGGTACCCATTTAGCTATTTTCGGCACTTTTAGCCGACAATTGTCAAAAATTAACATAAAAAGATGAGAAAACCTCAATTCTTTTTACTGCTCATAATATTTCAGCTTCGCATACCGGGAGAAACCTCTTATAATCTAGTGTATGTTCAGAATCAATTTTATTGCCTGTAGTACTTCGAAATAACACTAAAATGAAGCCTCGACAACATAACCAGGGTTTTACACCAAGTTGAATGTTTGGGGGTCCTTGGGACTCAACTTTGAATATGATGATGGTCCCATCATTGAAATTGAGGGTCCCATCTTTTTAGATAAGCTTCGAATTTTGGAATGTAGTACATCCTTCCATGAAGGCTCAGTGTTGTCCCCAGGTCAGTTTTGGGGGGCCATTTGAAATTTTTGAGGGCCACATCTTACCATCAGTGAAACACAATCCTATTCGCTTTTTTTTACAAAAGCTGAACTTGCCCCTATAATATGCAGGGACCAAGCTAGCCCTTAAATTTAGGGAGAAGAAGTGACTAATTCTCCCTCCAGTACAAATAGAGAGAAGTTTGAGAAAATAGAGAGAAGTGATAGATTGCTGCATCCAGAAGACAGAAAAAAAAAACAGGCTCTGGTCAGACTTTTCTCTAATTGAGACAAAAAAAAAAACACACAAAAAAACAGTCACTGAACAGACTGCTTCTTGCTTTCCATCCTGAGAAATTTGGTTGGTAAATTTGAAATACACATGATCTTGCTGTCATTGTATTCTATATCTGTCTACAAGTCTCCACTTATCTGAAGTCTCTGGTATCTTTGATCTATTGCCGACCTGAGCCTTTCCAAGTGAAAATGTTACGCAATTCGGCATATACAAAAGAAAAAAAAAACTGTCAAGATAATTGCCATTCACGCTTGAGCGGTCGGCTGAGTTGTCAGTGATTATTCACACTATGAAAAAATCAATACACAAAGTCAGTGATAATCAGTATATGTTTTCCATGCTTTATAGCAGAGCGGACCTGAGAGAAAGCATGATATTTTACGACTTTTTTTCACGGCCGATGTTTGCACGGATGTTTTCACTTCTCGTTTACCTACGAGGTCAGTGCAGCAGTCTAAAACAAGAGCACCTGTCCTTTTTATTTGTAGATAGCATGTAACTATGGGAAAACCGGAATCGTTACGAAATAACTTTGGAATTTGGGATTATGAATGAAAGGCACAACAAACACATCTGCGTCCCAGCGGACGCAGGTAAGGTGAATTGGCGGGTCCTACCTAATGATTTATGCGTATAAGACGCAGAATATTGCGTCCTGTAAAACCCTGCATAACTTCGTGTTTCCGTCAGTGACCAGTCCATTTATACTGGGTCCGAGCTGGGATGTATTTCTGCAAAAATTGACAAATGTTGTTAAAAACTTTCTGACCTTACTTTCAAATGACTCAGGCTTCACATTTTTACTTTGAATCAAGTTATTGATGTAGTAAATTGTTGAGAACCTGGTGTAACTTTCCCTGGATTATTTTGTAAAGAGAATTTATTGAAAATTTTGCAGAAAGTTTGTTTGTTTGATTTGAATCTTTATGTCCCCTCAACAATCTTTCAGTCAATGAGGATAGAACTATGTCCAGATACAGGTTTCTTCTGGCAGATGGGACTATCTTGGTTTGGCATGAAGATGCAGGAGCCGGCCCCACACCTTCCAAGGTTAGGATGACAGGAGCTGTCTGTAAACATAATGATGGAGATGGGGGGACAGGTATTAAGCAGGTCTTGGGTGATTGAACGCGATTCATTCTGTTGTTCTTCCGTTCTGATCCCAGTATTCTGGCAGTCTTTTTGAAGGGTGAGGTGAATCCTCAAATGAAAATTCTGGTTCGATGTTGAAGGTTGTGGTGCCCGTTTCTGAAGACAGATTTTCTAAAAGCCAATACTTGTTGATTTGCTTTTTTGATTTTAACATATCTATAAGAGAATAGCCACGAATAAAAACATTGTTGATTACTCGAGTAGATAGGAGGAAGTTGATAAAAAAAGGAAACTCTAGATCTTCTTCTTAGTAACTACACCCGTCAAAATTGCAAGCGAAAGCCGTGAGCCGGTAGCGTCTTCTTTGTTGAAAGAAATTTACCTGCGCACCGTTTCAATGATGTAGCCGCAACGGATTCAACGAAACCGAGCCGTACACAAATGTCCGCACTAGAGACTTAAAGGAACAGGGGAACAAGGGAACAAATGCCAAATTCTTGTGGAGAAGGGGACAATATTTGGGAACATGGAACATGAGAAAACATATAGTCTAGTAGGATATGTTCTATTTTGATTAATTGAAATCAAGTCGGCATTTTCCAAACGTTTGGTAGATTAGCAAAGTCTCTGATTAGGCTGCACATAACTCTCTTCTTCTTCTCTGGGTTTATTTCCCTCCTCTGTCAGGAGAACCGCAGTTTGGTCCAGGATTGTGTTTTAACCCAGAGTTCGGAGTAAGGATAGGGCCAAACCCTGGTTCGGGGTTCGGAGTTTGGAGAAGGGATCTGGCCTAACCCTGGTTCGGCAGGTTCGGAGAAAGGAAAGGACAAAACCCTAGTTCGGCAGGTTCGAAGTTCAGAGAAAGGAACGGGCCGAACCCTGGTTCGGCAGGTTCGAAGTTCGGAGAAAAGACAGGGCTGGATCCTGGTTCGGCAGGTTCGGAGTTCGGAGAAAGGAACGGGTCATACCCTGGTTCAGCAGGTTCGGAGTTCAGAGAAAGAGCCTGGCCGAACCCTGATTCGGAGTTTGGAGAAAGGAACGGGCCGAACCCTGATTCGGCAGGTTCGGAGAAAGAACCTTTTTTTCCTTTTTTCTATTTTTTAACTTTTATTCTTTTTTTTTCTCTATTTTTTCATATTCTTTTTTTTCTTATATTTTTCTTTTATTCTTTTTTATTCTTTTTTTTCTCTATTTTTTTTCTTTCATTTTTTTCTTTCTTTTTTTCGTCTTTTTCTATTTTTTTTTATTTATTTTCTTTTTATCTTTTTTTCCTTTTTTTCTTTTTTTCTTTTTTTTTCCTTTTTTTTCTTTTTTTTCTTTTTATTCTTTTTTTTTCCTTTTTTTAAAAAAAAGAGAAAGAACCTGGCCAAACCCTGATTCTGAGTATGGGTTCCGAGTTCATAGTTCGGAGAAAGAATGTGGCCGAACCCTGGTTTGGAGTCACCAATTTTGGTCCGGAGAAAGGAACAGGCTGAACCCTGGTTCGGTAGGTTCTAAGTTTGGAGAAAGGAATGGGCCGAACCATGGTTTGGCACCGTCCTTTCTCCGAACTCGGAACCTGCCATGGAACTTGCCTTTCTCCGAACTCCGAACCTGCCGAACTAGGGTTCGACCCAGTCCTTTCTCCGAAATCCGAACCTGCAAGAGTTCGGAGTTCGGCGGCAGGTTCGGAGTTCGGAGAAAGGAACCAGTCTTTCTCCGAACTCCGAAACTGCCGAACCAGGGTTAGACTCTGCCAGGGTTTGGAGTTTGGACGAAGGAACTGGCCTTTCTCCGAACTATGAACCCGCTGAACCAGGGTTAACTCGATCTAGTTCGAACTCCGAACTGAAACTCCGAACTCCGGGTAAAAACACAATCCTGGACCATCTTGGAGAACCGCCAGCGTAGCTTAAAGCTGCATACTCTGTAACTGTGAACATTTTTCGAAAATTTTTATTTTCTTTTTAAATCATTTGTAAAAGTAGAATTAAGCTATGTTTTCACAATAAAAATGTTCAGTACAGCTGAAAACTGAATGGAAAAGTGAATTATCTTATCAAATAGGTGTATTTTTCTCTTGTTGGTAATTATTTGCGTCCCTCCAATAATTCTAGACCGTTGAATTTTAACATAAATGCAGTTGTTTTGATAGTGATAACTTGTTAAGATTTACGAAAACGGTAAAATGTTTACCTGAATTTGAGTATTTTTACTGCGTTCTTGAAAAATAAAAACATTATTTTTAAAATTAGAAGATCCAAAAGTTACAGACTATGCAGCTTTAACGTAAAACTGTATTGTTTTGTATTTCTTAAGACTGGATTAAAATACTGTTATTGTCTGTAGACTTCGTAGGTGTGCGACCAACAATGTTAATAGTTTTACACACATACGCAGGTAGCACTTTCGCTGCCAAACGCGACTCTCTGCTTTTCTTCCACAATTGTGGGATTATATCTACTGATTAAAAGACAAGTACATGACCCCGTCTCAGAGAACAAGATTCACAAGGCCATCACACAACAGTATTGCAGGCCCCAGATAAAAAGCCGAGTCGCACGCTATTAACAGCCATGTTTTAACCGGCAAAAGCCCATGTATTAAACAGACAATTCACGTGCTGTTGATGCATGGCTTTTGTACTTTACATATACGCATTCTAGGCCGTCACAAAAATTGACGTTATCAACGGTAACTGCATAGAAATGAACGTAATTTAGTGACGTTAGGATGACGTAAGTCATTGCTCTGGAACATGCTTTTTCAAAACCTACGAATCGTTCATGTTTTTGCGCGCAATTATAGTAATACAAAAAATGAGCTTTCGAAGCGTTTTTCCAAAGTTTTCAAGTGACAAAATGACTTTATGCAATAATAACGATCAAACAAGAGACTTGCGTTTGCCCTTATTGTCTGCATGGATTTATTTATTTATTTATTTATTTATTTATTTATTTATTTATTTATTTATTTATTTATTTATTTATTTATTTATTTATTTATTTATTTATTTATTTATTTATTTAATGAGGGTGACATTTAGCTAATATAAAACCATTCTACCTTGTGGCCCTCAGTAACACATGCAACATATATACATAAAAAATAATTTACATACCATATCTAAAATGATAAAACCTATACAACCATAAGCGCAGTCATTAATGAAATGATCAGCATGCACACAGAGGAGTACCAAGCTTCTGAACCCAGGTGACAGAGAAGCATTGCTCAGTCGCCCAGATTCAGCAGATGGATGCAAAAAAGACAACGAGTTTGGGTCCAACCCTAGCCTGGG
This sequence comes from Loripinus fragilis, assembly GCA_964019695.1. NCBI lineage: Eukaryota > Metazoa > Mollusca > Bivalvia > Lucinida > Lucinidae > Loripinus > Loripinus fragilis. The sequence continues at coordinate 63,179,805 of OZ026529.1, forward strand.
CCCGAGCTTGAGCTGTGCGCCATAAGGAAGAACTTCCTAGTCCATGTACTCTGCACTAGGTGTGATTTCTGAAATCCACCGAAGAGCAAGAAAATAATTGTTAGTTGGTTGGTGCCTGATGCTTGTCGTTGGCGGGGCCCACCGTAGCTCAACTTGAGGTGTTTTTTAGCTCTGACTATTTGTGAGTCATTCGCACTTTTCTTTGTTTGATCATAGTGTGTTAATTTGATTCGATTGTTTCTCTGTGTTGATACATTGCATTAAGTTGGAAGGCTCCATGCGAGCTAAACCATTTTGTGTTTAAATATCAACAGAATCTAGGGCGAAGATTTGACGCCAGTAAAATGCATTTAAGACCCCCGGTAGCTTAGGTTGCTGTCCGTTCTAAGGCGGTAGTTCTGTTGTTGTTGTTGTTGATGTTGTTGTTGTTGCTGCTGCTGTCGTTGTTGTTCTATTGTTTAATGTACTTCCCATTGTTTGCGCGGGTTCTGTGTTTGTCTTTGTTTTGTTATGCATTGCTTTGTGCCCTTTCTAGTTTCGCAATCATCTTGAAAAGGGAGAGTGAGCTGATTTATTTGCTATTATTGTCTTACGGATGTTTTGTTTATGTAAACGTTATGTGGATCTTCTTCACGGAGCCGTGGGTTGGTCTTCAGTGTGTGATTGTGGTACATCCTGATCATACTCACTTACTTATAGAATCAGCGCCTAAATTAGAACAAACACTGATGAGAGCAGCCACAAACATTGAGGGGAGGAAACAGGGTTTTTATCAAATAATAACTTATAAACTCTTTATTTCACTCTAGGTCAACATATAGTTAACATCAAGAGGTATAATACACATATATGCATGTATGGATAAGACGTCATGGCGGTCATGTAATTCCGTTATTAGATTCTACATATATATAATCTAATCATAAATCCCTTTCTCAGGTGGGGCACAGCGAAATTTCTCGTTCAATAGTTAATTCTCATTACCAGCGATCCTAGTCGGTCCAAGACTGATCCAGCGCACACAGCTTTGGCTTGACATTGGATCGAAACTGTAACATGTAATGTCAGTTCAGGATCAATCCAGCGCCTTGGCGTCGAGCTAAACCTGGCCTGACCTACACCAAGGTCATCAGGGTTTGAATTATACAAATGTCGGCGTCGTATATATTAGGGGGAGAGGCCGCTGATTTCTTTGTAAGGAATCACCCGCCCCTACCCTTATCCATAGATGAACACAATGAGTTTAAACTTATGAAAAGATGCCTACTTCGCAATGGCGTCAATGCGGCGCTTTTGCGCGGCATTGGTACATATGGTATTTCAGTTTTGACTCCAGATGTCTGAAATTTGAAATGTTTTGTTTGTTGCCTTTGATATAGTTTTTCGAGCAATAATAATCAGCAGTAAGCAGAAATCCTAACGTTGACTTCATTCTCTGTCTGTTTCTGAAATCTGCATTGTCCGAAAAGCAAAATACAAGACAGATCAGAGGAAATAATGTTCACCACACATAAAAAACATAATGACAAATTGACTGATGATTATACATTATAGATTTAGATAAAACTATGGCAGTGTGTGTGTGTGTGTGTGTGTGCGTGCGTGCGTGCGTGCGTGCGTGTGTGTGTGTGTGTGTGTGTGCGTGCGTGTGTGTGCGCGCGCGCGTGTGTGCATTCTCGGTGAGCATACTGGACAAAGCAAGATGTGTATCCACTTCTTGGTCTGTCATGTATGCTATTCATCTAGTAAGTTAAGAGCCACGTATGCGCGAAAAATTGGCCAGACTGAGTAAAATTGGTTTACAATCTTATGTTCGCAACAGTTTGCGATGAAACAAAGAAAAGGACCATAACGACTTAAACAAACCACAAGCTGAGCATTGGTTGCCAGTCAAACTCGAGCATCTACCGACAAACTATTTAGATCATGGTTGTCATGCAGTTTGAGGCCTGACTCAGCGTCGTGTAATTAAGGAGGAGTCCACAGTTAAAAACTGTGATGTGGGTGTTTATATTTGGCATACAGACTGACGTATAACATTCATGTTATAACATTCTCTTTCATTTATTTATTTATTTAGCCATACAATAAAAATATATGACACGTATATCAAGCTCATCGGGAGTCAAGAAAAACTGAAAACTACCTGTGCCATTTTAACCCTTTGTATTCTGGAAACCCTTTAATGGGTATTTTAACAAACAGTGAATACCCAGGTGTGGCATTTCACCAGGTTCTGCATTGTTTGCTAATCAGAGACTGAAATTCATTATAATTTAGAAATTTTAACCAGTGACCCCTTGATATGTACAATGAACTATCCTAAGCTCATTGTATCGAATCAGATGGAAGAATGCATTAGTATAAAAAGGTTAGAAAACACACCATTCTCATTTCTGAAAAACCAAGCTCAGTGAACAACAAGGCAACCCGCCATTCAAACACTAACAATACTCTCTACATTGAAACTAAAACAAAATATTCTAAACGATCAGTTTAACTCTTGTCTTCTATACTAAATATTCAGTATCAATTTAGAGTTAATATTCGAAAATGCCCAGCAGGCAAATGACGTCAAAACACGTCTTATCGACGTCGATACATCGTTGTTTTGAGAGTGTGTCGCCCCGACTTCGATACAATGTTGTTTTGAGGCTATGTCGCCCAACTTCGATACAATGTTAATTTGAGGCTATGTCGCCCGACTTCGATACAATGTTAATTTGAGGCTATGTCGCCCGACTTCGATACGACGTTGTTTTAAGGCTGTGTCGCATCGACGTCGATACATCGTTGTTTTAAGGTTGTGTGCCTGCTGGGTGTATGCGTTTGACAGCCTACATGTATATTTCAATGTCGTGAAAAATGTATAACCTAATTTGGGTTAGATGTATCGTAAATAACGCTATCATTTTCATTTGTGTTTATTAATTTCATTATCAAAGTATGTGATTAAAATCGATATGTTTGGGGCAAACATGGCTATCTGAGCCGCATTAGATGAAATGTAGTCCTTAAAAATAATAGAGCGGATAAGAACCTTCTGTAAAATAAATTTATGCCAGTTAAGCAAATAACATCAGATTTTGGTACTTATCGCATGTGCTCAAAATGCTGCCAATAAGCGCCCATGCAGATGTATCCAGAAAGTTTAGAGGTCTAAATATTGGTCTGAGTGATCATCTACTTCCATATTATGATATATGAGCAGCGAATGCATTGGCGTCTGGGTATTCTTTACTCGACAATTCAATAACTACAACAATCTCATCGGCTTATCATTTGTGCTTTTTAGAATATGATCAGTGGTAGCGATATGGTAATTATTCACATAAAATATTCTCCCTGAAACCCAATCCTTATGCGGACGAATTGAGAAGGCTCCAGTGACGGATCCAGAGGGGTTTCGGGGTTTCAAGCTCAGGGGGGTTCAAGCGAACCCCATCCCCGCCCCATGTTTTGAATATCCTATGAAACTGAAATAATTTGGTCTCAGTGAGGATATTTAAGAAAAAAAAAATAGATAAAATCAGCAATGCGAACTCCACACCTTTAAACATATAAACCCCATTCCAGAAATCCTGGATCCGCCCCTGGGCTCTGTATAGACAACACGTTACTTTTTGTGATACTTAAGCTGGTTACTATAGGCAAGTACAGCCGCTCAACAAAATTAGGATAGAGCCTCAAATTTCGTCATTATCCTATACCTTAGCACATCTCATCCACTAGACAAATTATGACCATGTACTGTGGATTTAAAGATACACGAGGATCAATGTAAACAAAAAATATATACTATTATTCATTTGTGACCTCTCAGTATTGACCTTTGGTCCATTTTTCTGGGTTGAGCAGATAATTTAACGTTATCTGTTTGTAAAATGTCTTCATATCCTGAAACTATTTTTAATTGATATCTGTCTCTGTGGTTCAGTGGTTAATACGCTCTCCTAAAACACGCATAGTCGTGAGTTCGAGCCTCAATTCGGACTAGTTTTGTGTGTGTGTGTGTGTTTTCTTTAATTTTATTGCATGTATTGATGTTTAATTATTTTAGATAGGAAAGTTAGCTTTAAATGTTATAAAATGAGTTTTAGTGTGTTTTTATTTGCAGTTGTATATTCTGCTATTTTTGTTTTTGTTTGTTTTTGTTTTGTTTTATATTTATTTAGCAATTTCATCACAGTACTAGAACTTGTCGAATGTTATCCTCTGTCTGTCGCAGAGTCATCATCATGTATAAACGACTGTTCAACCTGCCCCTCTCAATTTCCTGACCCTGCGAAGGTATATGATCCTGCTGAGGACTACATCTTGTCTCTCCATCAGCACTTTTCGATTCACCCCACAGCGTGTGTAAGCAAACTTCATTTGGAGATATTTGCGAAGACGACCCTTGCTGCCAGTGTAAACAATACTCTGTTCTGATGTTATCAAGGGTTGAGTACATGCTGGCGATGGTCTCCGTACAACGCCCTGGTCAAAGTCACCCAGTTACACTTTCAACGTAGGTGACAGTGGTTGCTTTGGTTGTTGCTGCTCGTCCTATGCCTTCTTCTTCTCTTCCACAATTTTCTGAGCGGTAGATCTGCTAACGCCAGTGAGTGCTGCAGTCCTGTCCCATACACGATTCAGTGACAGTTTCCTGACAGATTTCTTTTCCTCCATGCAGAACTTGTACACATTTTCAATAATAGCTCTTGCATCGTCGCTGTATCTCCATACAAGCTTCGCCATTTTAGTTAGTGAAGTCGCTTTACATGTGCATAAGACATCAAACATGCTTTTTTCTGCAAACATGCAAATTACGAAAAAATTCCTGCATATTTGCGGAAGCAAAAAAAAAAAAAAGGTTTTCTGGGGCTCGAACCCTCAACCTTGTTATCAGTCTCTCTGAGTACAACCGTTATACTTACTGCGCCATCAAATCGATTATAAAGTTCTCTTGTAAATACGAATAATTGCATGGCATAACGTTGTATCACCCCTATTCTATGGAGCAGTTCATTATTGTTAGTGCAGTCACGCCCTGATGCTTTTAAGGCTATTACTTTATTGCTGTAACCTTTACTGCAGTATAATATACACCGTAATTTAAATGTTTCTATGAAAAATAGATTAATCCTATTAGTATGCACATTTAAACCACCTGTACGTCTGCACATGCACGTAAAATTTCAGCAATAAAATGACAATTTAGAACCAATATATTTGTTCAGGTCAAATTAACAATCCAAACAAGTTAACTTTGGAGAAGGACAAAACTGAACTTGGTTGTGCACGCTACCTGTATAAACATATGACTGATATTAGTCACGAGAAAACCTCCATTTGACATATGCGGACATCAAAGGCGCAGGTCAGCATGCCGCGTGCACGCAGCCTGACCATCACTATTGTTCCTCCTTGCCAAGAATAGCATAACTAGTTATTTCGCTACAAAGAGAAATTTACGATTCTGGTGATCTTTGTAGCTGATCTGGCTGGTTCAAATGATTCTTATCCTGACCCTATAGCCGCGGAAGAGACGTTTTCTCCTGGGGTGGGTCAATAATGATACAGATCAAATGTTGAAAAAGTTGAAATTGTGATAATGGTTATGAAGAACTTAACACAATTGTTGGTGTTGCTGGGTACTTATGTGGCCCTCTGGTGAGTTCTCTTTCTCTTCTGATGAACTCCAATCCATCCTCTGCAATCGTTGCAACGTATTCGTATTGATTGAATGGGACCAAAAGCACGATGTTGAGATTGTTTCTTGCTATATTTTACTGACTACTTCATCTTGAAATCTCCACTGAAATATGCGTAATGCCCAGAAAACTGCAAACTGCTGCAAACTGTAGTTTTCTGGGAATTACAAATATTTCAGACATAATTTCCATATGTTGTTAGCTGTTTCGGAGATTTTGTTTAAAGTTAATTGTTGCCAGACACCGAACGCCGGACTTTCTAGGATCGCAAAGGCTCAAATGAGCTAAACAGGTGACCACTCAAGCACAATACGGTGTATTCCGCGCTCTGGATGAGCTAAGCACGCGCCCACTCAAGCAAAATATGGTGTACTCGGCGCTTTCGAAGTTTTATTGCTTATTTAACGGATTCTTCATTTTGGTTTGCTGCAATCCATTGTATCTATTGAGCGGTCACAGGTTAAACTTTTGTAAAACAAATTGTGTATTTCTTTCTCTAAAAATCGTTTTGGTTTTAGCAAAAAGTGTGTACCCTGATGAAATGCCGCATTATGTGTGGCATTTCATATTGATATTCACTGCTTGTCGAAGCGCGCATTTAGCAGATAATAGCATGGAATGAACAAATTATGAAACTGTGCATTTATTTTTTTGCGACATTGCATTATCTCGCAGGTAATGATGGAGACGTCTCCTAATTGGCATACCCAGTTAATGAGTTCAAAATCATTTGTTATATAGACTCTATGAAGAGATTTATTCACTTTGTTATATATCCTAACTTTTTATTTATTATTATTTACCAGCCATGGACGTTATCCAGAAGACGAGGCCTCATTGCAGAAACTTGCTCTGTAAGTACTTAAATAAACAAATGCCATTTTCGCCTTAATAAGCACAAATAGTGCACATAACTGGTACATTTTTATACATTTTTGACAACAGTGAAGATTTAGAATCAGCTGGCTCTATAAGAAGACATCTGATCAGAACTAGAACTACATTTTTTTTCTTTCACTACGGGAATCAATGTTAAAGGGGAACACAAAATAGAAATGACATGACTCGGAGATGCAGCCCCTTGTCAAACCATGTGAACTGCTGTAAGCCGGACTGAAATGGAATGAAAAATAAGAGAGTTACAGATATTTGTATAGTATTGCATATGGAAGGCAGCCATATTAGACTGTGTGACGTCATACAACCCTAATTAAACATGCATAAACAGATTAACTAATGGCCTGCTATTGATTTTAATCTTAGCGTTTGTCTGATTCTTCTAATGAAAACAGTTGCTTTTGGCAAAACTATACAGTATGCAATGGAGTTTAGGATTTCAATGAACATTTAAAGTTAACAAGACGTTCCTGTAATATTCAAAATGACCACTGCCATTTGCTTTCTAGAACTGATATTTTAGGTTTTTGAATTGCTTTGACTTTCTTATTTCACGCATGGTTTTGATAAAATTTGCACCGAAACGCATGCTCTGTCTGATTTGAACATATGTATGAATAATTCGATCTCCAACACCTGGCTTAATAAATCAGCCTATCCATGAAGTCTTCAGTTTGTACTTACGCGAACATTAGGTCGAAAACGGTTCTGGAAATATTGTTTGAATGTTATGTTCGTGGGTAAGTTATGAAGTGTAAAGCACGCCCATGTGTAGCCAAGAAACAAAGAATATGAAAAAGATCAGAAATCTGTACAATCAAATACCACACCGACTCGAGAAACCATATGGGAAAGTGACAATAACACAAGGAAACATCACACACAAGAGAGCCAAGAGGTCCGCTCTTTCCAAGCAGGTAATCACAAGGCTGAACGGAACAGGCGAGACCGTATTATAAAGACAGATGTGAAACATAAATAACAAAAAGGACCCACTAAAGACGCACTGCCCTTGAACGGTCAGTAATAACATTGAAGGGCTTAAACATGTTTAATGGTACCAACCTCACCCTTAGGTCTGATCTGATGTGGATCAAGACACATATGAGAAAGTTTCACAAACACAAGAAAACACACAAAAGAGCCAAGAGGTAAGCCATTTCCCAACAGATGACCAGAAGGCTGCAAGAAACAGACAAGACAGCACAACAAAGTCAAACATGAAACACACACAAAAATATTAATCCACTAAAGATGCACTGCCTTGAAACGGTCAACAAAGCCCGCTTGAAGGGTTAAACATGTTTATAAAAACGAATTCAAGTACATGTCTATAATTCCGGAAACAACAACATTTTAGTAAGATATTTTGCATATTCAACGAATAAAGTATATATGCCCATACTTAAGACGTTGACATACAACTAAAATCATTTCATGAATTTCTGTAATAATCCACAGCCAATTATTTTCACAAAACATTCCAGTAAATTCAGTCCTCTCTTCCTTTTAGGCGCTGGAGGCAAGAGCATCAGACAATTTACTGGAGCAAGGCAGAGGCTGAGCAGAGATACGAAACATTCCGAATGAACGTGAAGGAAATCAACCTTCTAAATGACATATACAAGTAAGTTTTCTCATTAATTCCTATCAAACGGGAAAGTCCGGCACAATTCGAGAATCAAATCAGGCCACGGGGGTACGTAAGCCGCATTATGCAAAGTACTAAGCACGAGTTCCATTTTGTTAGCCGCATCTGGCGTAAGGAAAATCCGTCCTGTAGCATGTGTGTTCAGCCCTATTAAAATCCATTTTTTCTGATTACCTGAAACGTTTAATCAGTAGAATAAAGGATTTTATATATTTTCAATATAGCGATATTAAATTGAAAAAACATAAACTTCAGTTACAATTTGAAAGCTGAAGATCATTGCAAAAGAAATCCAACAGGTAAACAGCCAAAGTACCAGGCCCCCACCGTCTCATCAATAGATAAGTCTTTAAGTCAGAACCTTCATAGAGTCTAAAGTCCGATCCATCTGCGTGCAATAAAAGAGGGGAGCAATGTTGCCAAGCGTGATTGGGTTGACCACCAAGCATGCAGTCTGTTGCAATACATTAATGATATAGCCAATCATTTTATAGAGGGAATTTATTTTAATAAACTGCGCTGAAAAAATATTAGAGGGAACAATATTCTTCCATTTTTACACCAAGTCACCCTAAGTTTGCTGGTAAGTATCTTGACCCAGTATCTAATGTACGAATATTGGACAGACAAAAAAGAAGTGGTAAGAAGTTTCAAAACCTCCACATTGGTATGTAGGCTCTGGTACTATGTTTTTCATGAACATGTGGGCATTTATGCCTCGGTTACATTTGCCTTACGACGAGTCTACGATGTCCGTACGATGTCCAAATCACCGTTTCCGTGCGGCCTCCGCAGGGAGACCTTGCGATCATCGTACGGATTTACGGGCATCGTGGCCTCTACGATTTTGTTTAACTCCGCACAATGACAAATTTGAAAAAATCGTAAGCCCGTAAACCGTAGACACATCGCAGTGACGTCGTACGATCCCCGTAGGGGCACCGCGCGGTAATCGTGAGGACAACGTACGATTTTAGATTGTCATTTTGGTCCAAAAATGACCGTAGACTCTTGCGATAGTCGTAAGGAGCCCGCAAAATCACCGTACGATGCCCTTGCTGGGCCCACAAAATCGTACGGACATCGGACGGTCACCCTGCGGTAACCCCAAGGCGATGGCACAATGATCGTGCGGTCGCCTTGCGACGTGTCAACAATTTCCAGACGTATCATCAGCTGTTTGTTTCTTGTCAATATTAGTCTTCAGGCGACCACTCAGAGTGACTCAATATGCACCCAGATCAGTTTGCTGATGGAAGCAGTCTAATCAGGGCCCATAGGGTATGCTGTCTGAAGTGTAATTAAAATATGCACCTAACGTAAAATGCATATGCATTTTCAGTATAGAAATTGCTGGTTGGATAAGGGGTTTAATGAATTAGAAAGATTAATATTTTTTGTAATTTTTAACACTGGGATTTGAATTGGAGTATTACTTCAAGGAATAAAATATATGGGTTTCGTAATGAGTACATGTGACAAGGTCAAGCATTGAAATTTGAATGTATGAATGTTCTACAAAATGTATTTTACTGAAAACGAATGGCAAATGTGCTGACCAGGCTGGGTGGAAGAAAGCGCAGTCTGGTCAGTACCTTTGTTTTTCGTATGCAACGACTTCATTTTTGCTTATATGACGAAGATTGTATGTGTTGCTGGCCGTAGAGTGCAGTTGGATGATTAACCTTAATAAAACCATATAAAGCGTTTTAGTCTACACTGAATCTACAAGGCGATACAATTAAGGCATCTTTATGTTTTCAATTAAATGTAATACTTTTCGAATTATAAAAGTGTACTATAAATAAGGGGTTGTTGTGATATTCTGTGATCTAAACTTTACGAAAACTGTAGAACTCAAAAATTGACATTAAAATATACACAGACGTAACAAGCTGTATGGTATCATCAATCCCATACCTTGGGACCATGTTCAACTAAAAACACTAGCCTCTTCATAGCACGATCACATGACTAAATGTGCATCCAAAAATGAACATGGATGGCCGTTTAAATTCATGCACATAATTACGACAATTGCGCAGTCAGCGTACTGACTCCTTGCGACTTCCGCAAGGTCATCGTACGGGCATCGTGCGAATTGTGAAGTTAACACGATGATTGTACGATAACCTTGCGGTTGTCGTACGATATCCGCAAGGTCTCTGTAAGGTTTTGTCCTAGTTTGTCTCCGAAAGAAATCGTAAGGTGATCGTGAGCAATGTAAACACATACGTCGTAGCATTTAGCCGCCTACGATGCCGAAAAAATCGTAGAGAAAATCGTAGAAAGATAAATCGTACGACGACCGTAGCAAATGTAACCGAGGCATTAGTGAGCTGTATTACAACATGTTTTGAAATAATGTAATAATTTGCTCCATTTTGATTTTTTTTCTTTCATGGGAAAACGTCGACTCAAAATGAAGCAAAGATGTAATAATAGAATTAGTTCATTTTGCGTCGATATTGTGCATATCAACGAAAAATTTAATAATGTTGCAAGAAGCTAGCTTTCGTCCCTCGTTCAAGTAAAATTAGAGATAGAATCTTGAAATTTCATCGAATAAGTTTGAAAATTGAAATTACCTATTTTTCTTCTTTTCTTGGAGTTGGAAAGGTATAGCTTCTTATTGAAAGTTTGTTCCAATACTCTTTATGAACGTTTAAGAGCAAATTTTAGAGATTTTTACATGGCCACCACCGCAATATAGTGCTACAGCAATGTGGCAAAAAGTAGCCTAATTTTAGAGGTACCCATACCAGCAGGGTAACAAATACTCCTATATACCAAATTAAAGCTTGGAGTCTGCTCATTTCAAAACTGCATGATGCCACTTCAAAAATTTTGTGCGAAATTTTTTACAGCCCTTCAAAAGTATACACCCTAAATTGTTAGTATTAGCTTTCTGTGGGCTTCCAAAGCAGGTATTATCCTCATATATGCACATAACAATCTATTTCTTTTAAATTGTGGAGTGGAACAAGAATAAATATATAAATTGATATTAAATGACAATATGCAGTCTGGTTTTCAACTTTTTTATGAGGTCATTGAGTACAAAAGTCACGAAAACCTATGACATTGACATAACATTAATCTGGATGCAACTGCATATAAACCTGTTCAATTTTTTAAGGTTTTTACTGTTAGAAATTGTGATTATTTAATCTATACTACTCTATAATTTTTGTCACACTTGCTTGTAGCAAGGGTGTGGCTTTTTTTAAACAGGGTGTTACATTGGAGTTCAAATTCGCGTCAGTCTATCCGTCTGTCAACAACTTACATTAAAGTTAATTTCTCTGCAGCAATGATAACTGTTATCAAACGTTGCATAATAACTGTCCTCTGCATATTCTTTGAGTGTACAGTTGGGGCCTGCTGACCTTGACCCACTTTTTACGCTCCCGTGACTTTGATATAAATTGACGTCCGTCCGTCAAAAATTAACATTAAAGTGAGTTCTCTGCAGCAGTGATAGTTGAAAGTGTCAAACCTTTGTATAATAATTGTCCTCGCATTCGCTTTTACCATGTTTTGTGACATTGAACTACTTTTTTACGTTTCAGTATGTTGACTGTGACAGACATATATATGACTTTGCTCGAGCAGGTGTGACACAGTGTTCTCGCAGAACTAATGTCATGTTGGTTTAGTACATCGTTTTATCAATATCAAAACAGGATGAAGCTATATTGCTAAGCTGTGTTTGCCATACTCTTAAATTACTAGCATGCATGTGAGACACCATTACTTGTTTAAGACAAAGTGGAATACCTATAGACCATGAAAAAGAGTTCTTCACAAAAGACATATACAGTCAAATTTGGTCTAAAATGCTTCGCAATATTCATCCCTTCATCTTCCATCTGTCAAAGAGTGATCGATGTTAAAGCAAATGCCATTCTCTATTCCGAATCACTTGTGTTTTGCATGATTACAAAAATGTATTTCATGGAGCTGCTATTTTGAATTTGTAGGTTAGGTTAGTGCACATGGTTGTTCAGTGTGAAAACATGTGTAATGTAGAGTTATCGTCAGAGATACTGCTTACTGCTCTCACGATTGCATGTAAGGTCATTTAAAAGCTTTGGAGCAGCTGTTGAATGGTTCATCGTCATAGGAAGCATACAGTATGTGTGTCATTAGTGTATATAACTATCTGTTATCCATATTCATTTTGTGGGGTGGGCGGTAGAATGTAGAATATGCAAACTGTTATCTGTCGATAGGACTTTTGTTGCTTCTTTGCTAAGCTTACCTCGTGTAGGGGAGTAGGGTCTAGTTTTTCATATATTGCTCCAACAAACTGAGTGCAAGTAAACTTTTGACAGTTTGTTAAAGGCCCATGGTCAAGATCTTTCAGTCCCTGAAATTTCAGTACACCTTGTATCATGCGTTTGCAAACGGACTTCTTACCAACACAAAAGAAAGCACTGCTTATATCACATCCAGCCAGACAGTATTTATGATCAGTATTGTGTGATCTTATGTAAGATTGATGAATAACAGGGATATAACATCTCATAGCAACATCATATGCCAATTCGACATGTAAGAAAGATCTCATTTGTAGCTTCTTTTTTTATCTATGATGAGGAAGTTACAATAAGAAAAAGAAAATCTGTACTGGGACATTTTTCAGCAACTGAGGCATGTAAACAGCCTTGCATTCGCTTCCTCTCGTAGCTCTGAGATATCCATATACTCAACTTTGGTCGCTTTGATGGCTCGATCTGTTCTTCAGTCCACCATTGATGAAGATTGTACGTTTCTGTTCAACTGGCTTTTATCAGTTTCGGTGTAATAAGCTACAAGCTTGTCCTTAGTTTTGTCTCCGGATAATAATCTATCCTATTCTTTGAGTACTTTCATGTCTGCTTGTAGAAGCATTTTATGTCCCATTGTGGTGTTGCCTCTTTTTTGGCATACAAGCGAATTCAAACTATTCTCCCTATACTTGTCAAAGACAATGTGTGTCTGTGAAACAGACTAATAGATGCAACTGGCCTAAAGTATGTAGACATAGAGCTGGTCAACTATGGCTACTTTAGCCATTTTAGACAGTATTGGTAGCATCTGTATCAAAGCTGTAGCATCAAAGATAATGCATTCTTTTTCTCAATACATGCAACGTTGCATGCTTATTAGTTAATGGATGAAATCTGATTTGATACATGCAGTCATTGATTGATTAGAGCCATAGTTTTTGAAAATATTTAACGAATCCTTGCACATTCTCAAATGACAAGGCGCCTCCTGCTTACAAACACAGACGCATCACCTAATTATTCATGACTACACTGCTGTATCTTTGGCATGTCTGCCAGTGTCTTATTGTTGGTCTTTTGCTGGTGGGGTCACAGAAAATCTTCTGAGGTTTGTCTTGTCCATCAAGCTTTATAAATCCTTCCTTCACGAATGATTTCCTCACTTCCTGTGCCTAAGGCACCTAACTAGCCTGGATGAAATAACGCATGCTGCAAAATTCGTTAGAAGTGTGAGGCGTGACCTCTGTGGGGTGAAAGGGGTATCAATGAATTGACTGTCAAACACCTAAATTATTTTTTACAATAGAATCATATAAGTGCTTTTGTATCGGAATGATGTGAAGGTCAACTCTGGTTTGGTTTCACTGCACATGTACATGCACTTCGATTTACATAGTTGTGCAACATCATTGAGTACTTTGCCGTTACAGGCTTGGCTCAGGAACCACGTGATCTAGTCAGTGAATTGCTTTTTCAGGCAAGCCTAATGATTGATCTAGATCATATTAAAATTTTGTATTCTGTTGCTTAGACCACACAGTTAACCCAGGCAGAATTGAACTTGTCGTCTGACAGTTTTACAGTACACTAGCCTTCATGGAAACCATTAATCACCTCTTCAGGAAAGGATTTGATATGATATACATATATGTTGCTTGTTAACATCAGCGGGAATAGTTCCGTCTTTGCAAACGGATGCACATCTCAAAAACAAAGCCTAGTTGGGGAGAGGACTAGTTTAAAAGGAAGCAATACCATCTCCAGCGAGTCATTCCAAAAGTAATAATGTTGGAGAAATAGATATTCCCTTTTACCTGAACAGCAGGTTAATCTGTACAGCTTCACAAAACAAGCAGATAGTATTTGTTAATTACAGTCATCTGTTCATTTCTGTGTCTGATTCATAGTCAAGAATCCTCTTAGAACTCATGCAAAAGACAATGGACATTATCATAGAAAGTTATGTTGTTCTTACCCCACCAATTTCAAGAACTGTATAGAAAATGTTAGTTTAAAAAGTAAGTGAGTACGACCAGGAACTGCCACAATCACACACTGCAGACCAACCTACAGCACGGTGAGGAAAAGGCAAAGCATGATAACAGTCTCATGACAAAGCTTTGTCATACTCTCTTCCAGACAAGATTTGTTTTACACTGCCAATAGCAGAGACATGAAAAAGTGAGTATGATAAGGAAATACCACAATTGCAAAATGGAGACAAACTCAAATTCAAATGATAGTTCTCCGAGTCCCGCCTCACTATGAAGCTATTCCTTTCTAAGCTATGATGACGGTACCAAGGTTTAAAGGGCCGTAATTTTTTTCGCACAAAATTTTGAAAGTGGCATCATGCAGTTCTGAACCCAGCACACTCTAAGCTTTAAAATGATGTATGATGCTACTTGTTACCCTTCCGGTATGGGTGCATGTCACTTTTGGTGACCTCTGCTGCAGCACTATTACCAGGCATATCGGCCAAGTATCTCTGTATTTGTCCGAGGGTCTTAAGGCCCAAATGCAATTAGTCTCAAAGCAATTAGGGAGACGATGCGCAGAATGATATAGACCTTTATATCGACTACATGTACGTATATACAAGCATGCACTCAGGCAGGGTTTCTTATAATCTCGTCCTTATCAGCTTTTTTCCTTATTTCTTTTTTGTTGTTGTACAAATGTAATCACGAAAATACTAGCATCTAGAATTGATAAACAGGTGAAAACGAATGCCAGTATTGATTTTGATAACGTATCCGAAATTTCTCAATTCAACCATGTTCATCAAAAATCAAAATAATTGAATATAATTATTTCAAAAATCAAAGCACAAAAATGTGTATCATTTAGAACAGACACCATGCCATCTACGCAAAATGAAATAAAATAAAGTATGCCTGCTATCAGCGCAAAGTGAAATAATTATTTCATTTTGAACCCATTGCATGAAATTGACGCTAAATGAAATAAAAACTCCAGATTATTTCATTTTGCGTCGACTTTGACGACGCAAAATGAAATAAAAAGATCAAAATGAAATAATTATTACATTATTTCAAAACGTGTTGTAACAGGGCTGCATTCAAACATGTTCTTAAAAAGGTTATCCTTAGGAAGCAAAGAATGCACCGAATAACTGAAACTAGAGTGTGCAAATTTTTTCGGCCATATAGGCCTCATCAGTGACCCTCTAAATCAAAATAATTGAATATAATTATTTCATATTTCATAGCACAAAAATGTGTATCATTTAGAACAGACACCATGCCATCTATGCAAATCATTCATAACTTTCGTAAAACTAAGTCAAAGTTTCTCCTCGCTTTGCTGTAGTTTCCCAGATTACCTCGACCAACTGAAGAAAAAAACGGAAAATTCTCCGCGATTGGGTACACACTTCAGCTGGTCAAAGTAATCTAGAAAACTGCAGCGAAATCAGGAGAAACTTTTACGCAGTTTTGTTCAGAAAAATATGAGGGGGGGGGGGGGGTTGCACTTTACCGCATGAAACTAAAGTTATGAACGATTTTCCTTACCTGTGATGTCCGATTACTGGTTCGTAAAGTCCGTAAACCTAATCAGGCAGACCACGTGATTTGCCACCTTGGCTACTATAACAATAGTGCGGCTTTCGTGGTGTGGTTTATAGTACAATTATATTATATTCAGAAAAAAGGAACAGCAACTTATCATCTACTTTATGTAGGTAGAGAAATAGGTCAATAGGAGTCCATTAACATCTTTAAGTATATAAAATGTCTGAACTGAAAGAGAGCCAAATTTGAAAGTGTAAATTATTGTTAAAGTTAAAGCGCAAGATTACAAAAATCAAGAATCAACTCAAGAAAAATAAATCTTTACATGAGTGGTAAATTTTATGACTTTTCAAAAGTGTCGTCTTCTGATTTTCTTCAAAGTGACCTTTTACAGAAAAATAACCAAAAAAATATCAGGAATACCTTCAGTATCAAACATTTGGATCCAGATCAGGTCCAATGTGTGTTGGACCCTGTTTGCGAGAAACGTCAAGCCTGATCTCGACCCAAAACTGTTTTGGATTGACACTAGCAGATGAAGAGTTAACGAGCTTCTTCATTTATGCGGCATTCTATTTGCTTTAAGCATGTATGCACTTAATGGATTCTTTCTTCCGATAATATGCATTAATTTGGGGATGTTCCATTATATATAGAGAGGGGTCACAGCTTATAATTTCCAAATTAAATTACATTTCTTTCTCTGTGGATCTCTGTTTCATACTCGTAGCAAACAGTGTAGACCCTGATGAAATGCGTCATTTCTTCTTGGTCTTCACTGTTTGCCACACAGGACACATTTATGCTCAAACAGTATAAATGGTTCATCAATTATATTTTTCGAAAAAAATATTTGTCTGCTCATATGATAACGGTACTTATAAGTTATCCCCCAAAATCGGTCCTTTTATCTATATATTTTCATAATGTGTGTAAAAAACCTTTTTGTGGGTTTTCCATGGGTAGTAACCAGTACTGGGCCGGGAGGTTTTATAAATTGTGTGTTTATTTTATGACGGGAACTCCCGAAGGCTCAACCGAAAGTGATTTTTTGGAAAAGCCGGGAATCGAACCTGCGACAAGTGAAGTCTCACATATGCGGAGGTTTAATCCCTTCGCGGATCACCTTTGCGATAAAGATTATAAATTCATGAGCTGGGTCACATGACCGTTCTGACATTATCACGACCAATCATAGAATGCATTTTTCCAAACAACATTAACGGTAGACCGTAGATAAATCCCAAAGACTGGTCCTTAGTAGTCGTGACAAGTCTTACATCTCCAAGATTCGTGACCACTCGCGCGATTTTGTGATCTCGTGTGACTGAGGCTTAAGGTAATTCTCCACCCATGCGCCCATTCAAATTGCTCCATTTAATACTCACATATATCTATAATCTCTTAATTGAGAAATGGACGGAGACATGTGCGCCATGGCGCTCACATGTTTAGACCTTATTTCATCATCATAATCATCATAATCATCATCATCATCATCATCATCATCATCATCATCATCATCATCATCATCATCATCATCATCGAAATATCAGTCATCGTCCATTGTAATCAATAGAAATGTATTTTCCCACCTATGAATGTTATTATTATTATTATTATTATTATTATTATTATTTTATTATCATTATTTTTATTATTATTATTATTATTATTATTATTATTATTATTATTATTATTATTATTATTATTATTATTATTATTATTATTATGCTATCAGCTCAAAATGAAATGATTATTTCATTTTGAACCGATCCCATGAAATTGACGCTAAATGAAATAAAAACTCCAGATTATTTCACTTTGAGTCGACATTGAAGTCGCAGAATGAAATAAAAAGATCAAAATGAAATAATTATTACATTATTTCAAAACTTGTTGTAACAGAGCTGCATTCAAAGGTTATCCTTAGGAACCAAAGAATGCACCGAAGAACTGAAACTAGAGTGTGCAAATTTTCTCGGCTAGACTAGCTAGTTTCGGCCATTTAGGCCTCATCAGTGACACTCTAATAGTTTCAAAGTTCCACAATGAAACCAATGAGCCCAAAGGACATGCAAATAAAACCTACACTATAGTGAAGGGCAGGGAGACGTTCTACCGCCGCTACACCGTCCCAAGTCTAATACGAGTATGGAGGATTTGATCCATGCGTGTGCCTGTTTGTAATATTAAGGCGGAATTTGAAGGAAGAAATGGATGTGGATTGCTTTGTATATTCGGGCAAGTTATTCCACGCCCTTATCGTTGATGGAAAGAAAGAATTATAGTATAAGTTTACGCGAGCATGGAAAGTTTGTATGTCATCAGCGTTCCGTAGGTTGTAGTTGATTCTTGATTAATAGGAGGGACAAGATCGAGAAGATAGCAATATCATTGATTATTTAGAAGAAGATGATGAGTTTGTGTTTATTTCGTCTGTTCTGGAGTGATTCCCATCTCAGTAGTTTTTCGAATTTACACAACTTGGTTGCACCGGTGATGATTCGTGCGGCTTCTATGAGCACAGGATCAAGCTGCTTCTTGGATTCGACTGATGCGTTGTCCCATACTGAATCACAGTACTCTAATAGTGGTAAAGCAAAATACACTGACCCAAAATGAAAACTTTACATAGTATTTAAAAGTGTATAATTTGATGATAAATTAAGCTTCGAGGTTAATTTTTTCTGTCATCGAATTTTCAATGTCTTATCGATGTCTCTGAAAAAATATTGGATGAAAATCAAATATTGCATAACTTTTATGAGTAATTCAGTTCAGAGGGGTCAAAATGAAAATTTTTAAAAACAATTATTCCAGTCACACAGATTTTGGAAACAAGAAATTACTGACTGCGTACTTAAAGTGATGCTAAAAAGATCATCAGTGACCAGTGTGACTTACATTTTTACGAATGCTTAGCAGAATACGTCACCTCATTGAATTTACGTAACGTCGTATGAGCACGTTAGGGATACGTATGTAATGCTAACAGAGGTACATATTGGAGTCATTCAGCGCATCCATTTGATGATTGGACCTGACCATTTGACCCAATTCATCCTATACGTTTTCTATGGGGTTCATGACCGTGAATTAAGCAGGCCAAGGCAAGAGGTTGACGTTATTTTTAGCATGGAATAGTGTGGTTATTTACGTGCTGTGTGAGGCCTTGTATTGGAATGCTGGAAAATGCCAGGTCCGTTATTTTGCACGAAATGACCAATTATCTTATGTGCATGAACCCCTTAAAGAGGAGCAATAACTGTTGCCGTTTAAAACGATTACGTGGGTGAGTTAACGTGTTAACGCGATAAGAACGTAACGTCGTCACACGTGCGTGACCAGGTCTTGCACGAACTCTGACATACCCAGTTCTGTTGTACGGGTTCAGAAGATGATGAATAGTCTGTCTAGAGCAGCAAAATGATGTGCGATATCATTTACCGTAGACCCCGCCTTGCGCACGCCAAAAACTTAGTTTCTTTGATCTTTTGAATGACGTACCGTCACTAAATGGAAGCGTTTTGTAACAATAAATTGTTTTTTATTACCAGTACTCATCTGCAAATGTTTTCTTGTCGGTTTTATAGCTGTTAATGAACCGCTTGTTCCTCAGCACGTGCACGGTAAGGATCGCGTATTTCGGGCGTTGACGCTTGAATGGACCTGGGATTTGACTAAAAATTGCATAATCGTTATTTGCGACGAAGTCTCGATAAGCATGCGTAAATCTTATAACGACATGTATACTAACAAAACAGTTATTCAAATAAATAAAGTGTAAAGTTTTCATTTTGGGTCAGTGTATCTGTACATCTGTTCCAATAGTTTGCGACAAACTCTAAAATTTTGGGCAGGCAGAAGATTATGTATTGTCCGAGCCTTCGTGGTTATTGCTTGAATATGATTGGGCCAGGTTCATGTGCTTGAGAGTGTTAAACCTAGGTTTTTGTGTGTGTCCGTTTCTTTTAGTATGATATTGTTCATGAGTAATGGTTGGTGATGTGGAGGGTTTGCTTTCCGTGAAAAGGTAATCGATAATGTTTTACCAGTATTAAAAGCAACCAACCATGTACTTACAGTGTTTAGATCTTTGTTTAGTGAACATGCAGCTGCGTTAGGAGATTCTACAATGATGCATAAACTGATATCGTCAGAGAACAAGCAAACTGAGCAGCCTTTGTCGTTTATATAAATAAGGAAAAGTAATATGGGCAATTGAATCGAACCTTGAGGGACGCCTGCTATAACATACATCCAATTAGAAACTTGACCAGAAAGGAAAAGACGCTGTTTTCGTCCAGACAAGTAAATAAAAAAAGCAGATATCTATTTTATCTGAACACCCTATTTGTGGAGGAGTCAATTATGCCATACCCTGTCGAAAGCCTTACTAATATCACTAAATACTGCCTTAACCTCTTTACCACTGTCAACAGCTTTACAAAATGGATGAAGTAATTAGTTCGTAGTTGAGTCGCCCCTAACAAAGCCGGATTGAAATGAGGTAAGGATTGCATTTTCTATAATGTAATTGTACAAGAACTCATGGATGCATCGTTCCATGGCTTTGCCAAGATAGCTTAGAGCGTAAATGGGCCTATAGTTTGAAGGTGTTGATTTATCGTCTTTTTGTGTTACATTGGTGTTACATTTCCATATTTCCAGCACGTAGGAAATTAGCCTTGCTAACAACTATTGACCTTCTACAAGCATCTACAGAAAGTACTTTATGTATTTGAGGAAAACATCTTGTTTGCAAGCAATATCCCTTTGTCTGATTTCTCTATCCATCCACACTAGCCAATGATGTAATCAAGTCAATAACTAATGTCATTACGCTACTTTTATCAAGGTGACAAGAATCAACGCCATGTGACTTTACATGCTCTAATATGAATGCAATACTTTTACTCCAAGGTCTTTCAGTAAACTCACCGAAGGCTAAGACGAGCGTGTATCTTCTCTCCTCGCATACATAAGTTATGGAATGAGATGCTGGTTGATGTGGTCTCTTTGGAAGCTAAGCATGGACGTTTAAAAGAGTAACTCCATGGTTTTCCCCAAATAATTAGTTTTAAAGAGTTCATGTAACTCACACTACACACTACACTACGCAATCAGATGTAAAGAATTAAGGGGGGTTTAACTTCATTTAGAAGTATTTTTGAATTTGTAAAATATAGAAGTACAATAAATCAATGAATCTGTTATTTCTTATGAAAACTGTGAGTAGCTTTTGCACTGAGTGTTGCACCATAAAACATCCACACTGTCCATGGCCAGAACACTGTCCATCATGCATATATTGTAGAATATAATTTGTTTAACCCTTTCCCTCATGAATATTCATGCTGAGCTCCACCCGCTATGCTTAATTATATAAATAATTATACAAACTCTCTTGTTTGTTCATAGAACAAAGATTCACTAGTGTTGGGTCATTTCTAATCATATTTCCATAAGCAACCAGAGTAGACCCTGATCAGGCATCTCTTACAAGTGCTGGCTGATCTGTGTCTGCTTTGTTTGCAAAATTGTTAAAAGGCGCCTTAATGAGGTAAAAGGTTAATACACTAATTATTATATTGACAAACGTAATCTGATGTTTCCAGACAGTCGTATTCTTTTGTTAGCTGTATTTTGGTGTCCAAAGGGATGCACAGAATTTTTAAATGGTCTTAGGCAGGGTTTTGGGATTCTAGAACTGAATATCCTGCGCCAGGGAAAACCTTTGACTGAGTTTACGCATATGCGTTAAGGGTCATAAGTGCAATTTGGACATTGACGCGACAAAACCTGTCTTCGGGGTTTCCGACAAAGTGATACTCAAATCAGCATGCCAAGCTACTGAGACTAGCTAGAAAATTGTTATTGTAGCGAGTCCAGATATGATACTTTCCTAATAGTGAATAACAATGGTGCTGATCAGGCTGCGCGGATGCGCAGGCTGGTCTGAGCCTTTGCTATTCACATACCCTCGAAGACAGGTTTTCTCGCGTCGAGACCCATTTCACGAGAACATATTGATTACTTTTAGAAATGTGACTGAAGCTTCTGTTTTCAGAGGTGAAACAGAATTTATCCTGAACCAGTTTGCAGACATGACAAAAGAAGAATTCAAGGCAAAAATCCTGATGCCAAAGAGGAAGTATCCAACATTTGAAAAAAGAAGGTAACACATGTTAGATTAGTATGACAATGTGGACTTTGTTGTAGACTATATTTCTACACTTCATTGAGAGTCCCCACAATAATATACACCCTAAAAGTATCCAACATTTGAAAAAAGAAGGTAACACATGTTGGATTCTTATGACAATGTTGTCTTTCTTGTAGACTATATTTCTACACTTCATTGAGCGTCCCCATAATAATATACACCCTAACAGTATCCAACATTTGAAAAAAGAAGGTAACACATGTTGGATTCTTATGACAATGTTGTCTTTCTTGTAGACTATATTTCTACACTTCATTGAGCGTCCCCACCATAATATACACCCTAACAGTATCCAACATTTGAAAATAGAAGGTAACACATGTTGGATTAGTATGACAATGTTGACTTTGTTGTAGACTATATTTCTATTCTTCATTGAGAGTCCCCACCATAGTATAAACCCTAACAGTATCCAACATTTGAAAATAGAAGGTAACATATATTTGATTAGTATGACAATGTTGTCTTTCTTGTAGACTATATTTATGCACTTCATTGAGAGTCCCCACAATAATATACACCCTAACAGTATCCAACATTTGAAAATAGAAGGTAACACATGTTGGATTCTTATGACAATGTTGCCTTTGTTGTAGACTATATTTCTACACTTCATTGAGAGTACCCACTATAATGTACACCCTAACAGTATCCAACATTTGAAAATTGAAGGTAACACATGTTGGATTAGTATGACAATGTGGACTTTGTTGTAGACTATATTTCTATACTTCATTGAGAGTCCCCCCAATAATATACACCCTAACAGTATCCAACATTTGAAAATAGAAGGTAATATATGTTGGATTAGTATGACAATGTTGACTTTGTTGTAGACTTTATTTCTATACTTCATTGAGAGTCCCCACCATAGTATACACCCTAACAGTATCCAACATTTGAAAATAGAAGGTAATACATATTGGATTAGTATGACAATGTTGCCTTTGTTGTAGACTATATTTATACACTACATTGAGAGTCCCCACCATAATATACACCCTAACAGTATCCAACATTTGAAAATAGAAGGTAACACATATTGGATTAGTATGACAATGTTGCCTATGATGTAGACTATATTTCTACACTTCATTGAGAGTCCCCACAATAATATACACCCTAACAGTATCCAACATTTGAAAATAGAAGGTAACACATGTAGGATTCTTATGACAATGTTGTATATGTTGAAGACTATATTTCTACACTTCATTGAGAGTCCCCACAATAATATACACCCTAACAGTATCCAACATTTGAAAATAGAAGGTAACACATGTTGGATTAGTATGACAATGTGGACTTTGTAGTAGACTATATTTCTACACTTCATTGAGAGTCCCCACAATAATATACACCCTAACAGTATCCAACATTTGAAAAAAGAAGGTAACACATGTTGGATTCTTATGACAATGTTGTCTTTCTTGTAGACTATATTTCTACACTTCATTGAGAGTCCCCACAATAGTATACACCCTAACAGTATCCAACATTTGAAAATAGAAGGTAACACATGTTGGAGTCGTATGACAATAGTGCCTTTGTTGTAGACTATATTTCTATACTTCATTGAGAGTCCCCACCATAATATACACCCTAACAGTATCCAACATTTGAAAATAGAAGGTAACACATGTTGGATTCTTATGACAATGTTGTCTTTTTTTGTAGACTATATTTCTACACTTCATTGAGCGTCCCCACAATAATACACACCCTAAAAGTATCCAACATTTGAAAAAAGAAGGTAACACATGTTGGATTCTTATGACAATGTTGTCTTTCTTGTAGACTATATTTCTACACTTCATTGAGAGTCCCCACAATAATATACACCCTAACAGTATCCAACATTTGAAAATAGAAGGTAACACATGTTGGAATCGTATGACAATGTTGTCTTTCTTTTAGACTATATTTCTACACTTCATTGAGCGTCCCCACAATAATATACACCCTAACAGTATCCAACATTTGAAAAAAGAAGGTAACACATGTTGGATTCTTATGACAATGTTGTCTTTCTTGTAGACTATATTTCTACACTTCATTGAGAGTCCCCACAATAATATACACCCTAACAGTATCCAACATTTGAAAATAGAAGGTAACACATGTTGGATTCTTATGACAATGTGGACTTTACTATATTTCTACACTTCATTGAGAGTCCCCACAATAATATACACCCTAACAGTATCCAACATTTGAAAATAGAAGGTAACACATGTTGGATTCTTATGACAATGTGGACTTTGTTGTAGACTATATTTCTACACTTCATTGAGCGTCCCCACAATAATATACACCCTAACAGTATCCAACATTTGAAAATAGAAGGTAACACATGTTGGATTAGTATGACAATGTGGACTTTGTTGTAGACTATATTTCTACACTTCATTGAGAGTCCCCACAATAATATACACCCTAACCTTATCCAACATTTGAAAAAAGAAGGTAACACATGGTTGATTCTTATGGCAATGTTGTCTTTCTTGTAGACTATATTTCTACACTTCATTGAGCGTCCCCACAATAATATACACCCTAACAGTATCCAACATTTGAAAAAAGAAGGTAACACATGTTGGATTCTTATGACAATGTTGTCTTTCTTGTAGACTATATTTCTACACTTCATTGAGCGTCCCCACAATAATATACTACCTAACAGTATCCAACATTTGAAAATAGAAGGTAACACATATTGGATTCTTATGACAATGTTGTCTTTCTCTTAGACTATATTTTGACACTTCATTAAGTGTCCCCATAATAATATACACCCTAACAGTATCCAACATTTGAAAATAGAAGGTAACACATGTTAGATTAGTATGACAATGTTGACTTTGTTGTAGACTATATTTCTATACTTCATTGAGAGTCCCCACCTTAATATACACCCTAACAGTATCCAACATTTGAAAATAGAAGGTAAGACATATTGGATTAGTATGACAATGTTGCCTTTGTTGTAGACTATATTTATACACTTCATTGAGAGTCCCCACAGTAATATACACCCTAACAGTATCCAACATTTGAAAATAGAAGGTAACACATGTAGGATTAGTATGACAATGTTGCCTATGTTGTAGACTATATTTCTATACTTCATTGAGAGTCCCCACCATAATATACACCCTAACAGTATCCAACATTTGAAAATAGAAGGTAACACATGTAGGATTCTTATGACAATGTTGACTTTGTTGTAGACTATATTTCTATACTTCATTGAGAGTCCCCACCATAATATACACCCTAACAGGATCCAACATTTGAAAATAAAGGTAACACATATTGGATTAGTATGACAATGTTGCCTTTGCTGTAGACTATATTTCTACACTTCATTGAGAGTCCCCACAATAATATACACCCTAACAGTATCCAACATTTGAAAATAGAAGGTAACACATGTTGGATTAGTATGACAATGTTGACTTTGTTGTAGACTATATTTCTATACTTCATTGAGAGTCCCCACCATAATATACACCCTAACAGTATCCAACATTTAAAAATAGAAGGTAACACATGTAGGATTCTTATGACAATGTTGACTTTGTTGTAGACTATATTTCTACACTTCATTGAGAGTCCCCACCATAATATACTGCCCAACAGTATCCAACATTTAAAAATAGAAGGTAACACATGTAGGATTCTTATGACAATGTTGCCTATGTTGTAGACTATATTTCTATACTTCATTGAGAGGCCCCACCATAATATACACCCCAACAGTATCCAACATTTGAAAAAAGAAGGTAACACATGTTGGATTAGTATGACAATGTTGACTTTCTTGTAGACTATATTTCTATACTTCATTGACTGTCCCCACCATAATATACACCCTAACAGTATCCAACATTTGAAAATAGAAGGTAACACATGTTGGATTCTTATGACAATGTGGACTTTGTTGTAGACTATATTTCTATACTTCATTGAGAGTCCCCACCATAATATACACCCTAACAGTATCCAACATTTGAAAATAGAAGGTAACACATGTAGGATTCTTATGACAATGCTGCCTATGTTGTAGACTATATTTCTATACTTCATTGAGAGTCCCCACCATAATATACACCCTAACAGTATCCAACATTTGAAAAAAGAAGGTAACACATGTTGGATTAGTATGACAATGTTGCCTTTGTTGTAGACTATATTTCTACACTTCATTGAGAGTCCCCACCATAATATACACCCTAACAGTATCCAACATTTGAAAAAAGAAGGTAACACATATTTGATTAGTATGACAATGTTGCCTTTGTTGTAGACTATATTTATACACTTCATTGAGAGTCCCCACCATAATATACACCCTAACAGTATCCAACATTTGAAAAAAGAAGGTAACACATGTTGGATTAGTATGACAATGTTGCCTTTGTTGTAGACTATATTTCTATACTTCATTGAGAGTCCCCACCATAGTATACACCCTTACAGTATCCAGTATTTGAAAATAGAAGGTAACACATGTAGGATTCTTATGACAATGTTGACTTTGTTGTAGACTATATTTCTATACTTCATTGAGAGTCCCCACCATAATATACACCCTAACAGTATCCAACATTTGAAAATAGAAGGTAACACATGTAGGATTCTTATGACAATGTTGCCTATGTTGTAGACTATGTTTCTATACTTCATTGAGAGTCCCCACCATAATATACACCCTAACAGTATCCAACATTTGAAAAAAGAAGGTAACACATATTGGATTAGTATGACAATGTTGCCTTTGTTGTAGACTATATTTATACACTTCATTGAGAGTCCCCACCATAATATACACCCTAAAAGTATCCAACATTTGAAAATAGAAGGTAACACATATTGGATTAGTATGACAATGTTGCCTATGTTGTAGACTATATTTCTATACTTCATTGAGAGTCCCCACCATAATATACACCCTAACAGTATCCAACATTTGAAAATAGAAGGTAACACATATTGGATTAGTATGACAATGTTGCCTATGTTGTAGACTATATTTCTACACTTCATTGAGAGTCCCCACAATAATATACACCCTAACAGTATCCAACATTTGAAAATAGAAGGTAACACATGTAGGATTCTTATGACAATGTTGTATATGTTGAAGACTATATTTCTACACTTCATTGAGAGTCCCCACAATAATATACACCCTAACAGTATCCAACATTTGAAAATAGAAGGTAACACATGTTGGATTAGAATGACAATGTGGACTTTGTAGTAGACTATATTTCTACACTTCATTGAGAGTCCCCACAATAATATACACCCTAACAGTATCCAACATTTGAAAAAAGAAGGTAACACATGTTGGATTCTTATGACAATGTTGTCTTTCTTGTAGACTATATTTCTACACTTCATTGAGCGTCCCCACAATAATATACACCCTAACAGTATCCAACATTTGAAAAAAGAAGGTAACACATGTTGGAGTCGTATGACAATGTTGCCTTTGTTGTAGACTATATTTCTATACTTCATTGAGAGTCCCCACCATAATATGCACCCTAACAGTATCCAACATTTGAAAATAGAAGATAACACATGTAGGATTCTTATGACAATGTTGTCTTTCTTGTAGACTATATTTCTACACTTCATTGAGCGTCCCCACAATAATATACACCCTAACAGTATCCAACATTTGAAAAAAGAAGGTAACACATGTTGGATTCTTATGACAATGTTGTCTTTCTTGTAGACTATATTTCTACACTTCATTGAGAGTCCCCACTATAATATACACCCTAACAGTATCCAACATTTGAAAATAGAAGGTAACACATGTTGGAGTCGTATGACAATGTTGTCTTTCTTTTAGACTATATTTCTACACTTCATTGAGCGTCCCCACAATAATATACACCCTAACAGTATCCAACATTTGAAAAAAGAAGGTAACACATGTTGGATTCTTATGACAATGTTGTCTTTCTTGTAGACTATATTTCTACACTTCATTGAGAGTCCCCACAATAATATACACCCTAACAGTATCCAACATTTGAAAATAGAAGGTAACACATGTTGGATTCTTATGACAATGTGGACTTTGTTGTAGACTATATTTCTACACTTCATTGAGAGTCCCCACAATAATATACACCCTAACAGTATCCAACATTTGAAAATAGAAGGTAACACATGTTGGATTCTTATGACAATGTTGTCTTTCTTTTAGACTATATTTCTACACTTCATTGAGCGTCCCCACAATAATATACACCCTAACAGTATCCAACATTTGAAAAAAGAAGGTAACACATGTTGGATTCTTATGACAATGTGGACTTTGTTGTAGACTATATTTCTACACTTCATTGAGCGTCCCCACAATAATATACACCCTAACAGTATCCAACATTTGAAAATAGAAGGTAACACATGTTGGATTAGTATAACAATGTGGACTTTGTTGTAGACTATATTTCTACACTTCATTGAGAGTCCCCACAATAATATACACCCTAACCTTATCCAACATTTAAAAAAAGAAGGTAACACATGTTGGATTCTTATGACAATGTTGTCTTTCTTGTAGACTATATTTCTACACTTCATTGAGCGTCCCCACAATAATATACACCCTAACAGTATCCAACATTTGAAAAAAGAAGGTAACACATGTTGGATTCTTATGACAATGTTGTCTTTCTTGTAGACTATATTTCTACACTTCATTGAGCGTCCCCACAATAATATACACCCTAACAGTATCCAACATTTGAAAATAGAAGGTAACACATATTGGATTCTTATGACAATGTTGTCTTTCTTTTAGACTATATTTCTACACTTCATTGAGCGTCCCCACAATAATATACACCCTAACAGTATCCAACATTTGAAAAAAGAAGGTAACACATGTTGGATTCTTATGACAATGTGGACTTTGTTGTAGACTATATTTCTACACTTCATTGAGCGTCCCCACAATAATATACACCCTAACAGTATCCAACATTTGAAAATAGAAGGTAACACATGTTGGATTAGTATAACAATGTGGACTTTGTTGTAGACTATATTTCTACACTTCATTGAGAGTCCCCACAATAATATACACCCTAACCTTATCCAACATTTAAAAAAAGAAGGTAACACATGTTGGATTCTTATGACAATGTTGTCTTTCTTGTAGACTATATTTCTACACTTTATTGAGCGTCCCCACAATAATATACACCCTAACAGTATCCAACATTTGAAAAAAGAAGGTAACACATGTTGGATTCTTATGACAATGTTGTCTTTCTTGTAGACTATATTTCTACACTTCATTGAGCGTCCCCACAATAATATACACCCTAACAGTATCCAACATTTGAAAATAGAAGGTAACACATATTGGATTCTTATGACAATGTTGTCTTTCTTTTAGACTATATTTCTACACTTCATTGAGTGTCCCCATAATAATATACACCCTAACAGTATCCAACATTTGAAAATAGAAGGTAACACATGTTAGATTAGTATGACAATGTTGACTTTGTTGTAGACTATATTTCTATACTTCATTGAGAGTCCCCACCTTAATATACACCCTAACAGTATCCAACATTTGAAAATAGAAGGTAACACATATTGGATTAGTATGACAATGTTGCCTTTGTTGTAGACTATATTTATACACTTCATTGAGAGTCCCCACAGTAATATACACCCTAACAGTATCCAACATTTGAAAATAGAAGGTAACACATGTAGGATTCTTATGACAATGTTGACTTTGTTGTAGACTATATTTCTATACTTCATTGAGAGTCCCCACCATAATATACACCCTGACAGTATCCAACATTTGAAAATAGAAGGTAACACATATTGGATTAGTATGACAATGTTGCCTTTGCTGTAGACTATATTTCTACACTTCATTGAGAGTCCCCACAATAATATACACCCTAACAGTATCCAACATTTGAAAATAGAAGGTAACACATGTTGGATTAGTATGACAATGTTGACTTTGTTGTAGACTATATTTCTATACTTCATTGAGAGTCCCCACAATAATATACACCCTAACAGTATCCAACATTTGAAAATAGAAGGTAACACATGTAGGATTCTTATGACAATGTTGACTTTGTTGTAGACTATATTTCTATACTTCATTGAGAGTCCCCACCATGATATACACCCCAACAGTATCCAACATTTGAAAATAGAAGGTAACACATGTAGGTTTCTTATGACAATGTTGCCTATGTTGTAGACTATATTTCTATACTTCATTGAGAGTCCCCACCATAATATACACCCCAACAGTATCCAACATTTGAAAAAAGAAGGTAACACATGTTGGATTAGTATGACAATGTTGCCTTTGTTGTAGACTATATTTCTATACTTCATTGAGAGTCCCCACCATAATATACACCCTAACAGTATCCAACATTTGAAAATAGAAGGTAACACATGTTGGATTCTTATGACAATGTGGACTTTGTTGTAGACTATATTTCTATACTTCATTGAGAGTCCCCAACATAATATACACCCTAACAGTATCCAACTTTTGAAAATAGAAGGTAACACATGTAGGATTCTTATGACAATGCTGCCTATGTTGTAGACTATATTTCTATACTTCATTGAGAGTCCCCACCATAATATACACCCTAACAGTATCCAACATTTGAAAAAAGAAGGTAACACATGTTGGATTAGTATGACAATGTTGCCTTTGTTGTAGACTATATTTCTATACTTCATTGAGAGTCCCCACCATAATATACACCCTAACAGTATCCAACATTTGAAAAAAGAAGGTAACACATATTGGATTAGTATGACAATGTTGCCTTTGTTGTAGACTATATTTCTACACTTCATTGAGAGTCCCCACAATAATATACACCCTAACAGTATCCAACATTTGAAAAAAGAAGGTAACACATATTGGATTAGTATGACAATGTTGCCTTTGTTGTAGACTATATTTCTACACTTCATTGAGAGTCCCCACCATAATATACACCCTAACAGTATCCAACATTTGAAAAAAGAAGGTAACACATGTTGGATTAGTATGACAATGTTGCCTTTGTTGTAGACTATATTTCTACACTTCATTGAGAGTCCCCACCATAATATACACCCTAACAGTATCCAACATTTGAAAAAAGAAGGTAACACATGTTTGATTAGTATGACAATGTTGCCTTTGTTGTAGACTATATTTCTATACTTCATTGAGAGTCCCCACCATAGTATACACCCTTACAGTATCCAACATTTGAAAATAGAAGGTAACACATGTAGGATTCTTATGACAATGTTGACTTTGTTGTAGACTATATTTCTATACTTCATTGAGAGTCCCCACCATAATATACACACTAACAGTATCCAACATTTGAAAATAGAAGGTAACACATGTAGGATTCTTATGACAATGTTGCCTATGTTGTAGACCATATTTCTATACTTCATTGAGAGTCCCCACCATAATATACACTCTAACAGTATCCAACATTTGAAAAAAGAAGGTAACACATATTGGATTAGTATGACAATGTTGCCTTTGTTGTAGACTATATTTCTATACTTCATTGAGAGTCCCCACCATAATATACACCCTAACAGTATCCAACATTTGAAAAAAGAAGGTAACACATATTGGATTAGTATGACAATGTTGCCTTTGTTGTAGACTATATTTCTACACTTCATTGAGAGTCCCAACCATAATATACACCCTAACAGTATCCAACATTTGAAAATAGAAGGTAACACATGTTGGATTCTTATGACAATGTGGACTTTGTTGTAGACTATATTTCTATACTTCATTGAGAGTCCCCAACATAATATACACCCTAACAGTATCCAACTTTTGAAAATAGAAGGTAACACATGTAGGATTCTTATGACAATGCTGCCTATGTTGTAGACTATATTTCTATACTTCATTGAGAGTCCCCACCATAATATACACCCTAACAGTATCCAACATTTGAAAAAAGAAGGTAACACATGTTGGATTAGTATGACAATGTTGCCTTTGTTGTAGACTATATTTCTATACTTCATTGAGAGTCCCCACCATAATATACACCCTAACAGTATCCAACATTTGAAAAAAGAAGGTAACACATATTGGATTAGTATGACAATGTTGCCTTTGTTGTAGACTATATTTCTACACTTCATTGAGAGTCCCCACAATAATATACACCCTAACAGTATCCAACATTTGAAAAAAGAAGGTAACACATATTGGATTAGTATGACAATGTTGCCTTTGTTGTAGACTATATTTCTACACTTCATTGAGAGTCCCCACCATAATATACACCCTAACAGTATCCAACATTTGAAAAAAGAAGGTAACACATGTTGGATTAGTATGACAATGTTGCCTTTGTTGTAGACTATATTTCTACACTTCATTGAGAGTCCCCACCATAATATACACCCTAACAGTATCCAACATTTGAAAAAAGAAGGTAACACATGTTTGATTAGTATGACAATGTTGCCTTTGTTGTAGACTATATTTCTATACTTCATTGAGAGTCCCCACCATAGTATACACCCTTACAGTATCCAACATTTGAAAATAGAAGGTAACACATGTAGGATTCTTATGACAATGTTGACTTTGTTGTAGACTATATTTCTATACTTCATTGAGAGTCCCCACCATAATATACACACTAACAGTATCCAACATTTGAAAATAGAAGGTAACACATGTAGGATTCTTATGACAATGTTGCCTATGTTGTAGACTATATTTCTATACTTCATTGAGAGTCCCCACCATAATATACACCCTAACAGTATCCAACATTTGAAAAAAGAAGGTAACACATGTTGGATTAGTATGACAATGTTGCCTTTGTTGTAGACTATATTTCTATACTTCATTGAGAGTCCCCACCATAATATACACCCTAACAGTATCCAACATTTGAAAAAAGAAGGTAACACATATTGGATTAGTATGACAATGTTGCCTTTGTTGTAGACTATATTTCTACACTTCATTGAGAGTCCCAACCATAATATACACCCTAACAGTATCCAACATTTGAAAATAGAAGGTAACACATGTTGGATTCTTATGACAATGTGGACTTTGTTGTAGACTATATTTCTATACTTCATTGAGAGTCCCCAACATAATATACACCCTAACAGTATCCAACTTTTGAAAATAGAAGGTAACACATGTAGGATTCTTATGACAATGCTGCCTATGTTGTAGACTATATTTCTATACTTCATTGAGAGTCCCCACCATAATATACACCCTAACAGTATCCAACATTTGAAAAAAGAAGGTAACACATGTTGGATTAGTATGACAATGTTGCCTTTGTTGTAGACTATATTTCTATACTTCATTGAGAGTCCCCACCATAATATACACCCTAACAGTATCCAACATTTGAAAAAAGAAGGTAACACATATTGGATTAGTATGACAATGTTGCCTTTGTTGTAGACTATATTTCTACACTTCATTGAGAGTCCCCACCATAATATACACCCTAACAGTATCCAACTTTTGAAAAAAGAAGGTAACACATGTTGGATTAGTATGACAATGTTGCCTTTGTTGTAGACTATATTTCTACACTTCATTGAGAGTCCTCACCATAATATACACCCTAACAGTATCCAACATTTGAAAAAAGAAGGTAACACATGTTGGATTAGTATGACAATGTTGCCTTTGTTGTAGACTATATTTCTATACTTCATTGAGAGTCCCCACCATAGTATACACCCTTACAGTATCCAACATTTGAAAATAGAAGGTAACACATGTAGGATTCTTATGACAATGTTGACTTTGTTGTAGACTATATTTCTATACTTCATTGAGAGTCCCCACCATAATATACACACTAACAGTATCCAACATTTGAAAATAGAAGGTAACACATGTAGGATTCTTATGACAATGTTGCCTATGTTGTAGACTATATTTCTATACTTCATTGAGAGTCCCCACCATAATATACACCCTAACAGTATCCAACATTTGAAAAAAGAAGGTAACACATATTGGATTAGTATGACAATGTTGCCTTTGTTGTAGACTATATTTCTATACTTCATTGAGAGTCCCCACCATAATATACACCCTAACAGTATCCAACATTTGAAAAAAGAAGGTAACACATATTGGATTAGTATGACAATGTTGCCTTTGTTGTAGACTATATTTCTACACTTCATTGAGAGTCCCAACCATAATATACACCCTAACAGTATCCAACATTTGAAAAAAGAAGGTAACACATGTTGGATTAGTATGACAATATTGCCTTTGTTGTAGGCTATATTTATACACTTCATTGAGAGTCCCCACCATAATATACACCCTAACAGTATCCAACATTTGAAAAAAGAAGGTAACACATGTTGGATTAGTATGACAATGTTGCCTTTGTTGTAGACTATATTTCTATACTTCATTGAGAGTCCCCACCATAGTGTACACCCTTACAGTATTGAACATTTGAAAATAGAAGGTAACACATGTAGGATTCTTATGACAATGTTGACTTTGTTGTAGACTATATTTCTACACTTCATTGAGAGTCTTCACCATAATATACACCCTAACAGTATCCAACATTTGAAAATAGAAGGTAACACATGTAGGATTCTTATGACAATGTTGCCTATGTTGTAGACTATATTTCTATACTTCATTGAGAGTCCCCACCATAATATACACCCTAACAGTATCCAACATTTGAAAAAAGAAGGTAACACATATTGGATTAGTATGACAATGTTGCCTTTGTTGTAGACTATATTTCTACACTTCATTGAGAGTCCCCTCTATAATAGACTCCCTAACAGTATCCAACATTTGAAAATAGAAGGTAACACATGTTGGATTAGTATGACAATGTTGCCTTTGTTGTAGACTATATTTCTACACTTCATTGAGAGTCCCCACTATCAGTATCCAACATTTGAAAAAAGAAGGTAACACATATTGGATTAGTATG
Organism: Loripinus fragilis; assembly: GCA_964019695.1. Taxonomy (NCBI): domain Eukaryota; kingdom Metazoa; phylum Mollusca; class Bivalvia; order Lucinida; family Lucinidae; genus Loripinus; species Loripinus fragilis. Next base: position 63,215,122 of record OZ026529.1, read on the forward strand.
ACAATGTTGCCTTTCTCATAGACTATATTTCTACAGTTCATTGAGAGTCCCCACAGTAATACACCCTAGCATTTCAACACTGGGCACCCACGATATAACGGTTGTAAGCAATGCGCCACCAAAACGGGTCTTATTTTCAGAGTCTGTCTGGGACGGGATTCAAATATACCTGTCTGGAAATGGAGAATAAACTATCTCAGCCTTGGACCTGGATATCATTTATAATGGAATATAGTTAATGTATACGTGAAGTCTCAGAGGTTTATACCCTGTACACTGAAACGCAGTTCTAAGTGGCCACTTTTCAATTTCATTTTTTTTTTCCTTACTTAGCGCTAATGATATTGAAATGATTTTTCCCAATTATGTGCAATTCAATGGACTAAAGTAAAGAGGTGCATTGGAAGAGTTTTCTATCACTTTACAAGTTTTGGTTCAAAATGCAAAAAACAAAACTTTGAAGAAAAAAGGGGTTTGCTTATAAACAAATTTTTATGATTTTTTTTTAAAATGCTCATTTTCTACATTTTGCGATTTAAAATAATCAACTTCACATACTAAAATCAGTGTATGCATTTTATTTTATGTAAGCATGTTAGATCAAGCACAATACAGCTGGACCAGCCCATTTTTAACAGATATTCTTTTAAGACTGGTGTCCACTTCCGGTTTTAACGTGAAGTTTAAAAGTCATTTTAATGGCACATGCCAAAAATATTTTTGATTTTTTAAATAAAACAGTGAAGCCTATTCATAGTAAATAATCGCTTAATTTTCAATGCCATACCACAGATTATAAAGCATACAGAGCAATGCAAAGTTGATATGCAAATTGCATGGTTAAAGCTAAAACTCTTTGATTAAGCCGCTGATAGGGGCTGCCTTTATGTTAACGTAGAAGAGAAACTGACAGTTCAATGGTCACAAAACTTTTGATTCTTTTTCATCTTATATCACAGCTGTTATAACAACTTAAAACTAATTAAACTATGTAAGGATAACATATTTGAGGAGTATCTTATATCACAGTAAAAAGTGTGACTTTTTGAAATGAAGGTACCTTTACTCTGACTTCGTCGGTGCAAGATCTGCAAGTCATTTTGAAATTGACTTATTTTCAGATCTCGAAAAAGCCTTGAATTGTTTTATGGAATTAAAATTTTGTAACAGCGTTGTTTACTTTCTGAACAGGCGCAAAAATGTATCACGAGGTGGCCACTTATAACTTCGGTTCAGGGTTTATAATATAGAGATTAATGGATAGTGATCTGCACAAATGGCTTCATTCACTTCATAGCATCATTAGGCTCTACTTATTGTTATCAACGAATGCTTATAGTTCCGAATTTTACTTACCATCATATGTAGTATCTCTTAAATGGTAGAAAAGACAAAACAACTACACCTTAAATAAAGATAACGCGAATAAACTAAAATATGAATCTGTTAATAAGCGTTAAATAATTCTAGAATATCAGCGGAGAAATAACAGTTAGAGTTAAATTAAGATATTACCTTTGCCCCAGATATTGGCCATGCTTAATGAGCTGCTCTACTAAGATATTACCTTTGTCCCAAACATTGGCCAAGCTTAATGAGCTGCTCTACTAAGATATTACCTTTGTCCAGACATTAGCCATGCTTAATGAGCTGCTCTACTAAGATATTACCTTTGCCCCAGACATTGGCCATGCTTAATGAGCTGCTCTACTAAGATATTACCTTTGGCCCAGACATTGGCCATGCTTAATGCGCTGCTCTACTAAGATATTACCTTTGTCCCAAACATTGGCCATGCTTAATGAGCTGCTCTACTAAGATATTACCTTTGTCCAGACATTAGCCATGCTTAATGAGCTGCTCTACTAAGATATTACCTTTGCCCAAGACATTGGCCATGCTTAATGAGCTGCTCTACTAAGATATTACCTTTGTCCCAGACATTGGACATGCTTAATGCGCTGCTCTACTAAGATATTACCTTTGTCCCAGACATTGGCCATGCTTAATGAGCTGCTCTACTAAGATGATACCTTTGCACCAGACATTGGACATGCTTAATGAGCTGCTCTACTAAGATATTACCTTTGCTCAAGACATTGGCCATGCTTAATGAGCTGCTCTACTAAGATATTACCTTTGCCCAAGACATTGGCCATGCTTAATGAGCTGCTCTACTAAGATATTACCTTTGCCGAAGACATTGGCCATGCTTAATGACCTGCTCTACTAAGATATTACCTTTGGCCTAAACATTGGCCATGCTTAATGAGCTGCTCTACTAAGATATTTCCTTTGCCCCAGATATTGGCCATGCCTAATGAGCTGCTCTACTAAGATATTACCTTTGGCCCAGACATTGGCCATGCTAATGAGCAGCTCTACTTAGATATTACCTTTGCCCCAAACATTGGCCATGCTTAATACGCTGCTTTACTAAGATATTACCTTTGCACCAGATATTGGCCATGCTTAATGAGCTGCTCTACCAAGATAATACCTTTGCCCCAGGCATTGGCCATGCTTAATGAGCTGCTCTACTAAAATATTACCTTTGCCCCATACATTGGCCATGCTTAATGCGCTGCTCTACTAAGATATTACCTTTTCCCCAGACATTGGCCATACTTAATGAGCTGCTCTACGTACTAAGATATTACCTTTGTCCCAGACATTGGCCATGCTTAATGAGCTGCTCTACTAAGATATAACCTTTGCCCCAGATATTGGCCATGCTTAATACGCTGCTCTACTAAGATATTACCTTTGCCCCGGACATTGGCCATGCTTAATGAGCTGCTCTACTAAGATATTACCTTTGCCCCAGACATTGGCCATGCTTAATGAGCTGCTCTACTAAGATATTACCTTTGTCCCAGACATTGGCCATGCTTAATGAACTGCTCTACTAAGATATTACCTTTGTCCCAGACATTGGCCATGCTTAATGAGCTGCTCTACTAAGATATTACCTTTGCCACAGACATTGGCCATGCTAAATGCGCTGCTCTACTAAGATAATACCTTTGACCCAGACATTGGCCATGCTTAATACGCTGCCCTACTAAGATATCACCTTTGCCCCAGACATTGGCCATGCTTAATGAGCTGCTCTACTAAGATATTACCTTTGGCCCAGACATTGGCCATGCTTAATGAGCTGCTCTACTAAGATATTACCTTTGCCCCAGACATAGGCCATGCTTAATGAGCTGCTGTACTAAGATATTACCTTTGCCCCAGACATTGGCCATGCTTAATGAGCTGCTCTACTAAGATATTAACTTTGCCCAAGACATTGGCCATGCTTAATGAGCTGCTCTACTAAGATATTACCTTTGCCCCAGACATTGGCCATGCTTAATGAGCTGCTCTACTATGATATTACCTTTGTCCCAGACATTGGCCATGCTTAATGAGCTGCTCTACTAAGATATTACCTTTGGCCAAGACATTGGCCATGCTAAATGAGCTGCCCCACTAAGATATTTCCTTTGCCCAAGACATTGGCCATGCTTAATGAGCAGCTATACTAAGATATTACCTTTGGCCCAAACATTGGCCATGCTTAATGAGTTACTCTACTCAGATATTACCTTTGCCCCAGACATTGGCCATGCTGAATACGCTGCTCTACTAAGATATTACCTTTGCCCCAGACATTGGCCATGCTTAATGAGCTGCTCTACTAAGATATTACCTTTGCCCCAGAAATTGGCCATGCTTAATGAGCTGCTCTACTAAGATATTACCTTTGCCCCAGACATTGGCCATGCTTAATGAGCTGCCCTACTAAGATATTACCTTTGCCCAAGACATTGGCCATGCTTAATGAGCTGCTCTACTAAGATATTACCTTTGGCCCAAACATTGGCCATGCTTAATGAGTTACTCTACTCAGATATTACCTTTGCCCCAGGCATTGGCCATGCTTAATGAGCTGCTCTACTAAGATATTACCTTTGCCCAAGACATTGGCCATGCTTAATGAGCTGCTCTACTAAGATATTTCCTTTGCCCAAGACATTGGTCATGCTTAATGAGCTGCTCTACTAAGATATTACCTTTGCCAAAGACATTGGCCATGCTTAATGAGCTGCTCTACTAAGATATTACCTTTGCCCCAGACATTGGCCATGCTTTATGAGCTGCTCTACTAAGATATTACCTTTGTTTTAGACATTGGCCATGCTTAATGAGCTGCTCTACTAAGATAATACCTTTGGCCCAAACATTGGCCATGCTTAATGAGCTGCTCTACTAAGATATTTCCTTTGCCCCAGACATTGGCCATGCTTAATGAGCTGCTCTCCTAAGATATTACCTTTGCCCCAGACATTGGCCATGCTTAATGCGCTGCTCTACTAAGATATTACCTTTGCCCCAAACATTGGCCATGCTTAATGAGCTGCTCTACTAAGATATTACCTTTGGCCCAAACATTGGCCATGCTTAATGAGCTGCTCTACTAGGATATTACCATTCCCCGAGACATTGGTCATGCTTAATGAGCTGCTCTACTAAGATATTATCTTTGCCCCAGACATAGGCCATTCATAATGAGCTGCTTTACTAAGATATTTCCTTTGCCCCAGACATTGGCCATGCTTAATGAGCTGCTCTACTAAGATATTACCTTTGGCCCAAACATTGGCCATGCTTAATGAGCTGCTCTACTAAGATATTGCCTTTGCCCAGACATTAGCCATGCTTAATGAGCTGCTCTACTAAGATATTACCTTTGGGCTAAACATTGGCCATGCTTAATGAGCTGCTCTACTAAGATATTACCTTTGGCCAAGACATTGGCCATGCTTAATGAGCGGCTCTACTAAGATATTACCTTTGGCCCAGACATTGGCCATGCTTAATGAGCTGCTCTACTAAGATATTACCGTTGCCCCAGACATTGGCCATGCTAAAAGAGCTGCTCTACTAAGATATTACCTTTGGCCCAAACATTGGCCATGCTTAATGAGCTGCTTTACTAAGATATAACCTTTGCCCCAGACATTAGCCATGCTTAATGAGCTGCTCTACTAAGATATTACCTTTGGCCCAGACATTGGCCATGCATAATGAGCTGCTCTACTAAGATATTACCTTTGCCCCAGACATTGGCCATGCTTAATGAGCTACTCTACTAAGATATTACCTTTGGCCCAAACATTGGCCATGCTTAATGAGCTGCTCTACTAAGATATTTCCTTTGCTCCAGACATTGGCCATGCTTAATGAGCTGCTCTACTAAGATATTACCTTTGCCCCAGACATTGGCCATGCTTAATGAGCTGCTCTACTAAGATATTACCTTTGCCCAAGACATTGGCCATGCTTAATGAGCTGCTCTACCAGGATATTACCTTTGGCCCAAACATTGGCCATGCTTAATGAGCTGCTCTACTAAGATATTACCTTTGCCCAGACATTGGCCATGCTTAATGAGCTGCTCTACTAAGATATTACCTTTGGCCCAAACATTGGCCATGCTGAATGAGCTGCTTTACTAAGATATTACATTTCCCCAAGACATTGGCCATGCTTAATGAGCTGCTCTACTAAGATATAACCTTTGCCCCAGACATTGGCCATGCTTAATGAGCTGCTCTACTTAGATATTACCTTTGGCCCAGACATTGGCCATGCATAATGAGCTGCTCTACTAAGATATTACCTTTGCCCCAGACATTGGCCATGCTTAATGAGCTACTCTACTAAGATATTACCTTTGGCCCAAACATTGGCCATGCTTAATGAGCTGCTCTACTAAGATATTACCGTTGCCCAAAACATTGGCCATGCTTAATGAGCTGCTCTACTAAGATATTACCTTTGGCCCAAACATTGGCCATGCTTAATGAGCTGCTTTACTAAGATATTACATTTCCCCATGACATTGGCCATGCTTAATGAGCTGCTCTACTAAGATATAACCTTTGCCCCAGACATTGGCCATGCTTAATGAGCTGCTCTACTAAGATATTACCTTTGCTCCAGACATTGGCCATGCTTAATAAGCTGCTCTACTAAGATATTACCTTTGCCCCAGACATTGGCCATGCTTAATGAGCTGCTCTACTAAGATATTACCTTTGCCCAAGACATTGGCCATGCTTAATGAGCTGCTCTACTAGGATATTACCTTTGCCCCAGACATTGGCCATGCTTAATGAGCTGCTCTACTAAGATATTACCTTTCCCCAGACATTAGCCATGCTTAATGAGCTGCTCTAATGGTATACCAGGCCTCGAGCTTATAAAACTTTTTTCATGCTCAACTCAACTGAACACGAAATTTCAACTGCTCATAAAAACTAAATTATCAACAAATAAAGAAGGTTCTTGCTTTATGTTTTCAGATGTTGTATTTATAATGCTAATAAATTTAAAAATGCCAACAGTTGTTGGCATTTTAACTTTTATGAGCAGGATAAATTTCGTGCTCAGCTGAGTTTAGCATGAAAAAGGTGTTATAACCTCGGGTCCAGTTTTGATGCAGAACTTAACCTCTATCTACATAGTGAAACCATTAATCTTTGCCGAGTAATAGCAGTGTAGAAAATTAAGTGGTTTTCGTTTTGATACATGGAGGACTCTTATTTCTGGTGACGGTAAGGAGCTTTTTTCACTTTGTTCGTGCAATTGTATACACAGCATGCTAGCCAACTTAAGTCCATATCAAAGGTGCCATAATGTTTCCATAAAACATCCTACTTTGGACAAGCACTTTGTCACAAAATTTAAAGTGACGAATGCCAGGGAGTCTCGCTGGAAATTGTGTGACAAAGTGTTTGTTCAAAGTAGAGACATTGTTTGAATTAATATGGTACCAAATGATTTAGAATAAATGGAGCTAGAATGCTGTACTTAACTCGATGAATATGAATGCCTCCAATAAAAAAAGTACAATTAAACCTCGAAAATTCGAACATTGTTTTTTCGAAATACTCGCTACTTCGAAATAAATTTCTGTCACAATGGATTCAGCGAAACAGGGCCTATTTATGAGATATTTTAAGTACTAACTATTACAACATATTTTGTGTGCGTAAAAGAAACGTCTCCCTGAGACGTTTCTTTTACGCACACATAACATAAGTTAGATAGGGGAAAACTGATAATTATCATTTTGGGGGATTATAAATACTCATGTCTACCTGCCTATAATTCGAATTTTCGATCATTCGAAAATAAAATCTCTAGTCCCGACGGGCTTCGAATTTACGAGATTCGACTCTTGTTTGATTTTTGAAAGAAAGTAAACAATGGTCAGCAAATTCCAACATCACAAAACACGTGATTTCCTACCCTGAACAGCTTGCTATTTCATGTAGTTACTACATGAAATATTTGAAGCAATCACAGCTCACGTGACATGAGATTTCCAACAATGTGGTATGTGCGACCAGCAAAGGCTCTGATCAAACTGCACGTATGCTAATTGCTTAAATATTCTTTAACTGTTAAGCTACAGACCGAACATCATTTGGAGTTTCTAAGCTTGAAAGGAGTCTGGACAGACTCATCTGAGTCTACACCTGTCAAAACGCCACATTATTGTAAATCATATGTCGCGGCTCAATTATTGAGAGTTGACCGTACGTAAATGAGCTTAGAGTAACCATAATTTGATTTTGGCAGGTATGATCGAAGATATCTTGGCCTTGACCTACCAGCGTCATTCGACTGGTCACAGAAAGGAGCTGTAGCATCGGTAAAAGATCAAGGTATGTATATCATGAACCGAACAGTAAAACCTGGACTAAAGTCTACACATAATAGCAAGTTTGCTGCTGTTTGATTTTATTCTTTACGTCCCATCAACAATCTTTCAGTTAAACAGGGACGGATCTTCCTGGGTTGAACCAGTACTAAGGTACGATAAATGTGTCTTGCTCGAGGACCACAACGCAGTGACGCCGGTGAGGCTCGAACCCACGGCCCGTCGATGATGACCCGCTTTTAAGTGGTATTTGGATCCCCTCATCAACTAAAAGAACACGTACAAGTTGGACCCCCTCTGACAAAACTTTCTGGATCCACGCATGACCCAGAGGCACATATATTAATGAAAAACCCAATCACCTGTTGATTCTGAAATGGCGAAAAGATATAGTGTCAAACCTTTCCTAAATTAAGGCAAATGTAACTTTAAATGTATGCAATAATAACGATCAAACATCGTTTTTCAATTCATCAACGTTCTTCAAGTCCCTTTGACGATGTTTAAGTCCGAGGGCGAAGGCCTTGATTTTTAATTAGCATCTCCTTCCGGACCTGGTGAACGTTAAATGTTTGATCCCTCTGTTCGAATATGATTGAATAGTAACCAATTCATTTTAGCATCTCATAATGAGACAGCTTAAAATGAGATCCACCAAATGCTTACCAAAGTATGCACTGTTTGTTATCACAAAAGCCGTGTTCAGCAAATGAGACAATTAAAAAAATTCAAGCTGCAACCCCTCAAAAAGAACAATAGAACACTCCATTCAACTATTGATTGTTCTATTTGCTACAATGGGTTAATAGAGTTTTCTTTTTCGTTTTAGGCTCTGCTGGTTCTTGTTGGGCGTTCAGGTAATTAAGAAATGAATTCAATTTTTGGAAGGTTCATGGAATCACGAATACTTCGGGTCTCGTGCAAAGTAACTTTGCAAAAGACCCGAAGTATTCATGATTCCATGAACCTTCAGAAAATTGAATTTATTACTTATATTTACATTTTATATTATCAGTCAAGTATCAATTTTCAATTTTCACACAGCTTGGCTTGTTTTCCAGATATTTTGAATTAAAACAGACATAACGTAGGGTTTGGAATAGCCAAAATCCAAATTTCCGCGCTTAACGTCATGGCGATACGTGTTCAACGTCACGCAAACGTAAGTAAACAAGCAACGTTATTGGATGGACTTGACGATAGCCCGCTCAAATGGCGCGTATGGGGGTGTGGCTTAAATCGATTTGTTCATGAAGGTATGAACAACATTTCAAATGTAAAGGTTCATTTAAAGACTCGCAATGGGAATGTAAATATGATCAGATGACAGTTCACCAAAACAAGTGAGAACAGTAGACGTCGAGCAATCAGTTGTTGGAGTTTTACAAATGAGTGGGTTAAAGGTATAGAGCCCAGACATTATGAAACCTTTCAAATTTGTGTGCAGGTTTGATAATGTGTACTTCACGTGCGATTCTAACAATGAAATAAAGAACATCCTGTCATTTTTTTCAAGGTCAAATTAAATAAGTTGGATATGCTGTAGACTCATTCTAGCAAAAAGGTCAAGTGCTCCTGATTTCCACTGCATTATATAGTAGTGCAAATGTGTGCATACAATGGATACTAGCCATACAGCTATTTTGGAAAATTGTATTATATGAGAAGAAAGTCATTTCACACACTTTCCGTCTTTAACGAGAATGACAGGCCCACATACTGGTATGAGTATATATTTAGTTTACCAAATTTAAAAAAAAAAATACTTTCTGTAGTAATTAGAAAAGGTATAGTAAACTTCGTATACCATTATGTTCATTTGAACATATTTCAGTGCCATTGAGAATATTGAGGGGCAGTGGCAGCTCTCTGGGAAACCGCTGACTAGTTTCTCCGTGGAACAGGTGGTGGAATGTGATGGCATGGAGGATACTAAACAGTGAGTAGCGACAACAAAACAACGTCATCATTTAACTTTAGTTTTGCATTCACTGCAGTTATTGATGGTATACTGGTAACAGATACACCTCCATCTGTTATTGATGGTATACTGGTTACAGATACACCTCCATCTGTTATTGATAGTATACTGGTTACAGATACACCTCCATCAGTTATTGATGGTATACTGGTAACAGATACACCTCCATCTGTTATTGATGGTATACTGGTAACAGATACACCTCCATCTGTTATTGATGGTATACTGGTAACAGATACACCTCCATCTGTTATTGATGGTATACTGGTAACAGATACACCTCCATCTGTTATTGATGGTATACTGGTAACAGATACACCTCCATCTGTTATTGATGGTATACTGGTAACAGATACATCTCCATCTGTAGCTTTACAGCATATGGCAGATCTCCATATTGGCACGAACTCTTCATTTGAGCCGCGACATGTGGTTTCAAACAATGTAACATTTTGACAAGTGTAGACTCAGACCAGCCTGTGCAGCCTCTTTTTAAGCCTAGAAACTTCAAATGATATCCAGTCAGTAACACTTATAGAATATTCAAGCGACTAGCCAAGGCTCTGATCAGACTGCGCATATTCGCATGCTGATCTGAGGCTTTGTTTGTCACACATACAACATTGTTGGAAATCTCATGTCACGGCTCATAACCTCAGGATTTACCCCCAACTTATTAGCAAATCTTTTTGATGCTCTGTCAGAAGTGAGAAAATTATAGTGTTTATATTTAATTGGGGTAGGGTTAAAGTTTAGTCAGTTAAAATCATCAGGTACGTTGTCTAGTTTTCTTTTGATTTTCTATTGACTTGTACAACATTCAAGACATAGATAATTTTATTGGGAGATTTCAATGGAGCATTATTCAGAAGGTCCGAAGTATGAAAGAACTCGTATTGTTTGGAGAAAACAGATGCAAACTAAACCACACACGCTTGGATTGGTCCTGTTTAGCTCTGCTGTGACAAAGGTCACCAACACCAACACATAGTCATGTATTCATCATACCCCAATGTTATATCCATGCAAATTTTATCCATTTCATGGACTAGTTCATGCGATATCTTGCACAAAAGAAATAGTCATTCCAACGGCAACGGGATTTAAAACAAAACTACAAAATGCCCCTCCGCTTAGAAGAGACATAATGGGTTTTATTGTGATCAATTTGGACGATGACGTCAACAGAATGCCGGCATCTTGTATAGCTGTAAACTGGTCACATATAGACAAATGGTAGTATTTTGTTTTGTTATTAAACTTTAGCATCACTTTTATTATTCCAGTGGTGAAGCTGACTGTGGCGTCTTTGGAGGATGGCCTTATCTGGCGTACCAGTATATTATGAAAGCGGTAAGATATCAACAGGACCCTTAAGCCTTAAAGCGCCACCTACAATTTGCAGCAGACAACAATTTCAAATCTACTGCTGAATTCTCATGTTTCATATAAATATCATACCATATTTTTTTCTGAAAATTAGGAAATTGTTGCTAAATTTGTGGTCAGATTGGCGCTTTAAGGTTTAAAATTGTACAGCCAAACCCGTGAAGAAAGGTCACCCACGGGAACAAAATATTCTGACCTTTGTTGACACTTGGTCAATCTCAAAATATACTGGCCTCTTGGGGTTTATACGCTTGACCTTTGTTTACAGGTTTGCCTTTATTCAGCGGTGACCTCTAACACAGGGTTGGCTATACATTTTCCGTGGGTTTACAGCTAAACAGAACTATCTCATGCAGTTAAAGAACTTCGTTTTTATGTTGTTCTTGAAAGTATTGGAATAGCGCATCTGAATTCCAACTGCCTTATCGTATGCATACAAGCGAAAACACAATAAGCAACGCATCTAGCTCGCTTTTCTTCAACATGAATATTGTCCTAGTAGAAAGAATACAAAACAATACACACAAAACCAGGACTAAGCACGAAACTCTCACAAATAATGATAGCAGCAGACAACAAATAACAAGCAAGTACAGAATCACAAGTTTTGGTTAAGAAATAAGAAAATAATTTTCAGTTACGCACTTTTATCTGTGGGCCTGAACTGTTTGCTGTCCTCAAAGGCGCCAGTTGTACATGTCTCGCATGCGCCAGTTGTACATGTTCATTGTTATCTGTCCTCGCATGCGCCAGTTGTAATCTGTCTTCATGTCCACTTAAGCACTAGCTGTATTAACGGACCTCGAAGGCACCAGTTGTAACATGTCCTTCAAGAAGCCAGTTGTACCAATTGTTAACGAACTTTACCTTTTGAGCAGGGCGGCCTTGAATCCTGGGACGACTTCTCTTACTGTTCTGGTGGAGGTGGAAAACCTGGGACTTGTGATCCATGCCCTGCGCCCGGATATAATTGGACTTTATGTGGGCCTCCCGTTCCATACTGCAACATGACAGAAAGTTGTGCATCAAAAATTGACCCCACAAAGTTTGTTCCTGGACTGAAAATTGCCGACTGGAAGGCCATTGACCAAGTACGTATTAGCTTTTAGACTGTGTCCTTAGATCCTGATAATAGAGATGAAATCATTTTCTTATTTGTCAACCAATATAATTATGTGTTGTGCGTTCCTTGAAATATTTTTTTTCGATAGCACACAGCACATAAACTAATAAGATTTGGGTACTTATCATATTTGAGAAGCGGGTACTCAGACAAGCCTGTGAAATGCACAGTCTCGCCAGAGCCCTCTAAGCTCGTACATAAAAAAGGTTAGGACTTAGATAAGCACATACGCCGAACAATAGGCGCCTAGCATCACTTGAGAGTCACGCATGCATGTTTGAAGGATGTCTTTATGTAAATGTGGTAAGTACTAAAATCCCACGAACTCGCTCCTAATTATGCTTTAAACTAATGGATAAGAAAATTACAATTTTACTTTCAAAAGGATTCTAATGCGCGGATCCAGAAAGCTTTGTCAGAGGGGGTCCAACTTAGACAACTACTTTAGTTGATGAGAGGAGAGAGGATCCAAATACTACTATATATAGCGGGTCGTCACCAACCCATCAGCGACCGTTTAAATGGCGTTTCACTGGCGTGCAGATCATGGCCAAACATTGAATCTGGCTTGGTAGCTTTGTGATTTTAAGGGGATCCGGACCAGTATGGCTAAGAAACCCTATATTTTTTGTGATTTTTCAGGGGGGTCCGGACCCCTACCCCCCACCCCCCTCTGGGTCCGCGCATGATTGTAAGTGTTGAATTTATTATTTGATAACGTATCCGGCCTTCAGTCAGGATGATACTATTGGTGCAGACAGAGAATTTCAATACTGAAAAGTATCAAATACCTCGCTAAGTCTTAAAGACTAATAATCTTATTTTGCAGATATTTGTAGCAACATGTGGTTTGACAATATACACAGTGTACGTCCGATATTGATAATTCGGTAGCAAAACGGTCGGATACGGCGAAAACAGTTGTTTACTGATGCACGCCACATTTGGCGGGTATTTTGTTTCTGTATTTTATTCATTGAATACCTTGAATTTTAATGCCAGCTTTAAGCGATGAGTTATACTTTGATCGTCGCCTTCCAGATACCCACCTACCAACAGTTTTTGTACTGCATTTATCATTTTATTTGGTTGCTTGGTGGCACGTGGCATACGGGGGATTTCAGTCGGTGTATTTCAGTTTGATATGGGCAATATCGGATGGTAGATATGGGGAAATCAGTCGTTTTGGAACACTTTTATGAAACGGGTACGAGGCAGACGTTGCATATGTAAATTCAAAGTCTTGAAAGAGAATTGATCAATCTTTGTTCTCATGCGCGGATCCAGGAATAAATTTCAGGGGGGGGAGTCCAGGCCTGGCGGCCAGAACACAGTCTAAACAACGTTTTTTTAGTCCGCGACTTATTTTACAGCTTACAGAGGGGGTCCAATGGTTTTATTACAGAGAAAACTATACTTTTCCAAGGATCGAGAGGGGGTCCAACATTTTCCCGTGGGTGGGGGTGTCCAGCTTTTTCCAGGGGGGGGGGGGGGGTCCAAATGCTAATTTCTATAGCAACCCATATAATTTGTGATTTTCCATGGGGGGTCCATACCCCCTATCCCCCTTCCTGATCCGCACATGGTACTAGTACATATACATCCCAGGAAATTGGTACTGTATATCCAGGGAACGAGGCTATGTAGCACCCGCTAGTGTAAACGCCCCCGTTAGACTATGTTTACACTAAGCGGCGACAATGCAGACCCCAAACACAGTATCAACCGTTAGTTTCAACATTATAGAAAAAAAGTAATTTCAAGAGATGATCATTTATCGCAGACATATGAGCAGCCTAGGGGGGGGGGTACTCTGATATTTCACACATACGTAGGCTCGGGCTATTTTTTTGGTTCAAAATTCTGAATTTCAATATTATTTTGGGTTTTCAGAACAATGATTATTTTTTTGGGGTATGAAGATTTTGTGGATATTTTCGGGGGGTCATCTCCAAATTGGGCTAGTTTGAGGGTCATTTCTATGCAATTTAGGGTCTTTTTTAAGGTCAGTGTACAGAATTGGGATAATTTTTTGGATTGCTAAAATTTAAATATTTTTTGGGGTGCTTGAAATTCCAGATATTTTTTTGGGGGTGAACGGTAGATGCTGGGTCCGAGCCTACGTATGCGGAAAAAATTAGAGTACCCCCCCCCCCCCCCTGGGATGAGCAGCCGACTTTGTGATATCGACTCAGTTTAAACTACTAAGTTCCAGTGATTTTGCCTTACATCTTGAAAAACTCTATGAACCATGAATAGTAAGTATTATCTTGACCTTTGCATATCCAATATTGTAAAAAAGCGTTGCACCCGACAAGACACCACATACAACAGTGGCGGATCTAGACGGGGTTCAGGGGGTCCAATCGAACCCCCTCCCACCCCCCCACCCCCCCCCCCCCCGTTTATAAATATCCTAATAAAATTAAATAATTTGGTCTCAATGAGACCAAAGAATTTCATTTCCATGGGATATTTAAGAAAAATGAGATAAGATCAGCAAAGCGAACCACAGCCAGTTCTACATATGAACCCCCTTTCCAGAAATCCTGGATCCTCCCCATCGAATATATTTGCATTTTCTGTACAATACATAGTAAATCTACAAATGCATATTTGTTTCTCGCCAATTCCAAGCAATGGAGGGAAATCAGGCTATTGTTCTGCAAATGCGAAGTTAGCGAACAGTGCAGAGATTAAAGGTGACGTCTCATCGGAGCTCTTTATCTACCGTAGAACTACCGTATTGAATAATAGTCCAGCTCAATACAATAGAAAATATAATGGTGACAATATGTCAGCTAAATAGTTTCATAATATGGGCTTTTTGGTGGAAATGGAGGGAAAGATCCATATATTGTGGGTTTCAGCTTCAAACAACGTTGATCGTGACCAGACTCCTCCAAAGACCAGTCAAATCTGGGTATACACCAGCACTCAAGGGAGGGCTATGGCACGTGTCTATCGATAAATTCAGCTGTGTTTTCTAGATTTTATGCTCTATTACATTGTCCATATTTAGGTATATCTACAACTGCAGAATCGTGCAATGCAAATATGACATTAGCAAACTTTATGTTCTGCAAATATAACATAAGCAAATAGTACAGACCCAGACGAGATGTTACCAGTGTGGCGTCTTACCAGAGTCCGTCCGGTTTGTTTACATTAGAGCTTTTCAGGAAACTCGAGATAGATACTTTGGGCGTGTTCGGATAATAGGCCATTTTAATATGTTAAAAGTGATTAAGTTGGCCTGTGAATATGAAACTTGTTGATTGCAAGTATGACCTGAAGTTTGTCCTAAAATTAATACAGGTCACTCTGACCTATATTTCATAGTTAAAAAATTTTGCCATATCTTTTAAGGACCCAAAAA